>CM022673.1:8380310-8467810 GCA_012295275.1 Chrysomallon squamiferum | reverse complement strand
TAAAAGTCAGAAAACACTGGCGTATACATTTAAACGCGTAATTACAACACTGGACGATTCGGTTACTCTAACGAAACCATCCCGAACCAGATAAACCATATCATATTTTTATTTTATTTTGCATTTGTTTTGTTTTACTTTACAAGTCTAAAAATGCTTACGTAATATTTATAGTAGGAGTAACAATAGCAGTAGTAGCAGCAGTAGTAGTAGAGTACTTGTACTAGTGCTGGTAATAATAATAGTAGTTGTTGGACTAATAATAGTAGTACTAGTAGTAGTAGTAGTAGTAGTAGTACTAATAGCGGTAGTAACAGTAGTTCTAATAGTAGTTGCAGCAGTAGCAGTATTGATATTACAGTAGTAATAATAATCGTAGTTGTAGCAATAATAGTTGATGTCGTTGTTGATCTTACTGTATAATGCAGTTGGAAACATTAACAACTAAGAGATAACAGCAACAGCAACAGCAGCAGCAGCAGCAGAACGAGTATTTGTTGTAGTAGATGTACTGCTAGTAGTAGTAATAACACTAATGGTTGCTTTGTTGTTGTTATTGTATAGTGCAACTGAGTACATTAACGATAAAAAATGATTCTGCATTTTTTTTTTTTTTTTAAACTACAGAATAACTTTATAGTGTATTAACAATGTCGAAGTCTACTACAGGTTTTTTTTTTTTTCTGTCTTTGGCAGAACTATCTGAATCAAATCGCATACGGTTTGTAATCATGTAAAACAAATTTACCAGTAAACCATGCTAATGGCACAAAACGAAGACGTGTCTCAACCTGTCTGTATTCAAGTTATTCGAACTAAAATGCAACCCATTACAAATTTAAAAACAATTGACCCATAGCTTAATATTTCAGCTGTGATAAAGTTTACTTTTTTTTTTTTTTTTTTTTTTTTTTTTTTTTTAGTTGTAAATTTTAAAACGTTTAATCGTTAACGTTAAATGTGAATTGTAAAAGATCAGCCTTTTTTTTTTTTTTTCGACACTTATTTGCAAATTTGAAGAAATTAAAGCTCTCACTATTTTATTGTAAATTTTATGAGTTTAACTTTATAGCATGCAATTTATTATTATTGTTTGTTTTTTTATATTATTCTTGTAATGCTTGTTATTTTTGTTTGTATTTTTTATTTATTTATTTAATTTATTATTATTATTATTATCATTATTATTTATTTATTTTTTTATTTTAAAATTATTATTCTGGTTAACTTTAAAGCCGTTTACTGCTTAAATCAAAAACGTAATAAGAATAAGAATTATCTCACCTGTTATTAATTTCAAAAATTAGCCTGAAAGCTGAAACTGTTATTACATTTGTACTTATTTCTCTCGTTTATGATTACATACTCATATTTAAAATAACTGAAGTTACATATCGCATATGTGTTCTGTTTTATGGATGTATATATTATTAATATATACTCCTCACCGGACGATGAACCCATCAGCTAAATTCTTTGACTGAAGATAACAGTTAACATCGTAGGTGGCTGCAAAACTCATGTTAATATTTGGAAACAAATTTAAAAACGTTTGACTGACTGCTGGTAGACATGTTGCAGATTTGCACTTTGTCGACCCAGTTTTATTTATAAACAGACGTCAGCTATAAATAGATGTTATTTAAAAAGATTATATTAGGTAAGTAAGGTTGATGAACTTGATATGCAGGTACTTTTTCTTTATGATAAAAAAAAAAAAAAAAATTAAAAGATAAAGGTGAAATAATAATATCTGGGAGGTTGTAAATAAAATACGTTTATTTTAAAGCAGTTTTTGTTTAATAGAACAAAAATAAAAAAAATAAAAAAAGAGGAAAAAAATATATATTAATAAATAAATTTAGAGTTAAAAAAGTATAAACTTTACGACGAATGATCAAACGTTTAAACACCACTCTAGAAAATCCCTTCACTAAACCGACGTCTTTAAGACAACCCATAAAACTGTCAACGGAACTAAATAGAGTTACTCACCCCTGAATATACGCCGAAGCCGCGGCCTAACGTTCTTCGCAGAGATGTATCGTAACAATGTCGTCGAAATCCTCACATTGAGGCGTGGATTATAGCATCGTTATTTTCAGATACATCCCATTGTATTCAGTCGCCGGGTAAAATCAGATGTAAATGAAATTGTTGAAGTAATCAAAACGCTGATCTTTGCTTCAGTGAGTAGAAGCCTTTAAAGTAAATAAAGTATGAACTACATTTTGGGGGTAGCCTTATGTACAAGAATGTTGTTTTTAAAGTGGATTTCTAAAACGGGAAAACAGAGTGTAATATTTCGTGTATAATTACATACAGTGAATTTGTTGGTTGCTGTAATCGTTAAAGGTAGCTAAATGCTATGTTTATAATAACAATAATAATAATAATAATAATAACGATGATGATGATGATGACGACAATGATGATGATGGTAATAATGATAAACTGAAGTACATTGTAATTGTAATTCAAGTATAAGGTGCTACTAATATTAATACTCCAGCTATACTAACATTGTAATGACAGCTACTACTCCTAACATCAAAAATGATAGTAACTGTAATAATAACAGCTATAACAGCACAAGTAATACATATGAGTAGTAATGGCAGAACTGAGTATCATTCTATTAACGAAAGCAACGACAGCAGCAGCTTTAGCAACAACACACAGTACATAATTTCATCTTTGAGAAAGTCCCAATCTCTTCTCTGTTTAGATCGTATTACTCAGCATTACTCTTTGCATTAGAAATATCATCATTATCAGCATGTTATGCGCAATACCCTCATTTACCAGCCAGAAAATCACTGGCAGAGTTGTATCCACTATTTCACACTGGTTTGTTCGTACTGCTCTACAAGGCACGTTAAAAAAAAAAAAAGGGAAAATTAATTCATGCGAGGTTGTAAGGTTATCGTTGTACAGAATAATTAGTCTGCTTTATACGCTTTGATCACAGGAACATTACAGCTGTTGATAATTTTCATACGATACAAACAATAAAATATAAAAGTTTGAAAATTAGCACATACGGTTAAGTTGTTATGATATTCGTACTGATGATACCTTAAAAGTTTAAGATTGCAATCTTAATTATATGAAGTTTTAAAAGACACTTCATCTGGGTTTTTTTTTTTTTTTTTTTATTCCTTTTTATTTTTTTAAATTTTTCTTCTTCAACGCCTTCTGAGTTATTTTTCTTTTCTATTTTAATCTCTTTTTTTTTTTTTCGTTTTTGTTTGCTTCCAACTATACATTTTAACTGTGAGGTTAATTTTCACTCGACATAAACAAATAAAAATTTTCTTTTTGATCTTCGTCAAATACTTGTCTCAGTTTCACACTCGACGTATAGCTTTTCCTTGTCACGTTATACTGTTACAAAATATTGTTGAGATTTTATTTCACAATTAGATCAGCAATAACGAAACAGCTCGGATATTTTCCAAAAACCAGTGAAGATGTTCGGATGAATATTCCGGTGTACGTTTTTTTTTTTTTTTTTTTTTTTTTTTTTCTCTCCTTTTTCAAAAGCGTCCTCCTGTTTTTGTAGTTACTTATTTTCCACCTTTGTTGATTCTTCTGTTCGGTCGGCTGAAATAGAACTAGGAGAAATCTGAACTGGTCGAAAATGGTTACATTTATACACACACACACACACACAAACAGATATGATAGTTTTTTTCATTCAGCCAAAACGAAAAACAACAACAAACAAACGAAACAGCGTCTGCATGGTTGTTTTTGCTTGACGCGTACTTAGTCTTTGATGTATTTACAGTTAGCCACCCGTAACTGATGGAAAGACAATTAGTGTGCGTCTGTCACGCAATCGTATATTTAAATACAAACACTACACTGTCTTTCTCTGTGGGTTACGTGCGCACGAACATAGTGACATTCCTGGTCTCGCACCAGTTTTTGCCCACACTATGAAAAATATCCCCAGCAGTGCTAGCCATCAAGAACATTTTCTTTTGCGTTCAAACTGACGACATCTACGCGGGAAGATTAAAAACAATTTTCGCGGTTCAAGTGATACAAAGTACTCTTGTTAAAGACGTGTTGTTGTATATTTTGTTTAAAAATATTTCTCCAAGCGGAACTCGGCGAACTATTGTTGTCAGCTAATAGTAATTTTGCATGTGTTGCCAACCAAAATAATGCGTGATTGGCACGATCTTAGGTTACTGACGAAAATACGCGAGATAGCGATATTATCGATAACACAATAAATCACTGTATAAATTGATTTTGATCGCATCGTTATTTATTTTAATCTTTTCGATCACTGATAAATGTAAAGAGAATTTTTCTGTATAATTTTCCAAGCAGGGCATCTTCAAACAAGTTTACTGGACAAGACCTCATAGTCAAACCGTACTTGTTGGTGGTGTCAGGTTCGGTTAACGTAGTTAGTTGGGAAATCGTGTAAACAGACTGACATATCTCCTAAGTAAAACCTAATTAAATTTACAGCTAAGTATTTAAAACAGAATAAGAATTTATTCAGTAAATGACTCTTTAACACGCTTTTTCGAATAACCCTTACCTCCCGGGTACGTCTGGTGTTGGCCCAAAGCAATGAAGTCAGTCATGCGTATCTTGCCAGGAGGCCAGAATTAAGTGCAGAATGTATTTTTTTTTGTAAAAAGTAATCAGCTCTTGAGGTATCTTGCTCATGTGGGATCAACCTAAATCTAAAATATAAGAAACCAAGGGAGAATCGAACTCTGGCCCTCTGCATTTGTTATCCAAAACGTTAATGAACTTAACGTGAGGTAACTTACAGACATTATGGCAACAAAATAAACAAAACAAACCAAAAAATATGTATAAAAAATTTAATGATTGAAACAAAAAAGAAACTGCGTTTGTCGTCGATAAAACAACGAATACATTGCAAACTGTTAAAGATATAATAATAATAATAAAAATAATAATAATAATAATAATAATAATAATAATAATAATAATAATAATTAATAATAATTTTTGTTTATAACAGAAGCACCTAATCTATAAAATGATTTCAGTCAGCAGAACACAAGAAATAAATAATTTGTGAACAAATTGTGCTCTTTGCTTGCGGTTACAGTGCTTAAACCTACATGAATTAAGTTCGTTAAAACGCCTTGTACTTTCGATAGACCGTGAGCCAATATTAGATTGATTTAACAATGCAACGATCAGGAGAAGTAGACCAAGAACCGTAGTGGATCGAAGAACTGATTATTTAACTATTTTCGTCTGATTTTAATTAGTAACGTATATGGGCTAGGTATTTGAAAATGCTTATCGACGTAATAACGTGCTGCTAGTATTAAAAATCCTTATCATTTTAGCGGTTGTAAAAAAATAAAAAATAAATAAATAAAAAAAAATAAAAATAAAAATTGTCATACATTTGCTGGCATTTTGTGTGCCCAGACATTTCGAAGTTTTTCGGAGTTTTGAAAAGCAGACTCTTTATAATATTTTTACAAGCAATCGGAGTTTTTGAAAACGACTTTTCCTCAAGGTTGTCTGAAATCGCACGTACATCTTAACAACGCCACTGTCTGGGTCGATAGAAGCTCCAGCCGGGCATTTATCACCGATAAGTGTTTATATGTAATAGAAGCTCACAGTGTTTGGTCATACACAAACAGTTGTCGGAGAAGTCAGAAATCGATGACCGGGAGGAATATCTTTTTCTGCAGTGACAGACAGATATGACTCATACATCCAAGCAGCCGTGAGACTGGGCTGTCCAGTCTTGGAATATGTCAGAGTTCACACGTTTTTGAACTTTTACGGAATGAAAGTAATAAATTTGTAAGAAGCAAACACACAAGGAAGCAGCAGCACGTCAATAAGAGGCCGATATTCGAGAAAGTTTGCGAGAAGAAAACAACGTAATAGAATCTATACTGGTTGACAAAAGTGATTCAAATTTATGTTATCACTATTATAAGTACCATCATCATCATCATCATCATCACTATCATCATTATCAACGTCATCGTCATCGTCATCATCATCATCATCGTTATTCTTCTTACTAGTACTGCATGCTTTATTAATATTGTTAATTTTCTTTTATCTGTTTTTCCTCTTTTTTTCTTCTCCTTTGTTCTCTTATACTTACTTCTACTGACATTAAGGTTGTCGATATTACCATCATTCTTATTGTTTTGTCTGTTTAATTTTTTTAATTCAGCGTTATGAATCTTTTTTACTCTTGATCATTTAATTAGTTTAAATGTCTATTAGCATTCGTTTTATTTATTGTTACTACACACAAGCTTCAGAAAATCTGTTTATAGAACTGTTTGTGCATATTAATGTCAGCCTAATTGGCCCTTTTTTGAAGCAGGTTGCGATCTTTCAGTCTGGGAAAGATAATAACTAATATATACTGGTATAAATCGAGATAATATAAATAAAACGTAGTTATCAGATAATATAGATAGATAAGTAGACAGATACATCATACAGGTGTATTATTATTATTATTATTATTATTATTATTATTTATTATTATTATGTAAAACATTTACTGTGCAAATACTACAGACATGAATGCCCGGTTTGTGTATGATGAAAATAGAGAGTCGGGAAACATGTATTTTAATTGTTATGGCCTAAGCTAAATATCATCTACAATTAACTGGTGCACAGGATGATTAACTGAGACGAGTAGTACAAGGATAATTTCCCATGGCGTGTCTGATAGGTTTAATAATACAATGTAGCGAGTGAAAAGGTAATAGAAGCAAATTATCGAGGAAGCCTGAGTCATCGTTATTTTCTAAAATTGCAGTAACTGAAAATTAAAATAAAATATCGAAGAATACTTCAGGAAAGTCTTATATAGAATACTGAATAAAACAGATTAAAATAATAATAATAATAATAATAATTAATATTATGTAACATTGATAAATCGAAAATCATCGAAGTTCAGCAATTGCCAATGACGCTGTTTTATTTATTTATTTATTTTATTATTATTATTATTATTATTATTGCTTTAATTGAATACTACTCGATAATATGAAGCGGGTTACTGCGCGAATTTCAACGGTAATAATAATAACACTATAAAATAACAAATGTTCATATTTAATATTTTAGCAAATAAAAACAAATAAAGAAAGAAAGAAACACACAAAGAATTTTTAAGAAAGGACATGTGAGAAAAAAAAAAAAAAAAAAAAAAAATCATAAAAGAAGAAAATGAAAAGAAGATGTCAACTCTTCCATTTAAATTTTTCATCTAATTCCCGCCTGTTTCTTACGTTATGAAAACATTGGGTCCGATTATACAAATTCTACGGTTCGTGTGACTTGGCGTCCACTTTTCACTACAGAATACACTTACATTATGTTTTAAACTGAACATATGACTGAACTGGAAACACAATATTAATATACACCTTAAATATAAAATAACAAACTATATCATGTTAGTCTAGTCTGCATAAGAGTTGTTAACATAAGAAAAGAAGAAAGAAAGAAACTATAACGACTCTGTCGATAATGATTTGTTTGTTGTGCTAACTCGTTCTTGCAGTGATGATATGATAATAACGACGACGACGATGATATGATAATAACGACGACGATGATGATGATGCACGTGATTATTAGCGAAACGACCATTAACAAAAGTACATATCTGTTTGAGCGTTTCTCTTTCGCACGAAGTTGTATTGGTCCAAAATTCTGTTAACTTCATGAGCTCGACTCTGTTATCATCAATGTCCTCCAAGCTAAGACATATTTGTATTAGTTCTGTTATTATAATTTTTACCGAGATTTTTATTCAAACGGTTCGTAGGTTTATTGCTGCTGTCGCCATTTTTTTTTTTTTTTTTTTTAATGTTTTTGTTTTTCTCGAGAAAAGCCATTTGAAGAGTACCATTGTGAAGGGAGGTAATTCCGATTTGTTTTGTGTTTTTTTTTCTGTCGTGCTTCCGTAATAACATTTGCGACAAAAGTTTTGAATTACAGCTCATTTTGCTAACAAAAATATGTCCCTGAGGAGACGCCTACACTGGTGTTTAAACAAGCGATCAGATTCGATCTGTTACCACATCATAGTGATAAATGTTACGACCAATTTGGGTATAATAACGCACGTCTCGGAAAGAGTGTTTACGAAGGCATATCGCTAGCTGGCAAAAGGTCAGCCATATTAAAGGTTTATAAAAAAAAAAAAAAAAAAATGTTTTAACGTTATTTATATTATTTGGGATTGCAGACGTTCTAGCTTTATGGAAGTCTGTGAGATGTTGAAACTGGTGTAAAAATTAGCAGGAATGTAAACTTTAAATATATACAACGACAGACGGAAAGTTATGCTATAAAAATTATTTTCAGAAATGCCCAGCAATAGAACAACTGAAAGAAAAAACCTGTCGTACGAAAATGTATATGCTCTCTCTTGAAAAACTGAATGGGTAATAGCGTTATCGGTGATTTAAACAATAAAATCAATAAATATAAAATATTAATCCCTAGAATTCTTAATATTTTCATGTTATTATCGAACCGAAACCTGAATTATGAAGACTGTTGATGTGCGCTCGTTTATGTGTGCGTATGTGAGTGTGCGCATGTGAGTGTGCGCGCTTGAGTCTTTATAAATAAAACTGATTTTCCTCAACTTTCTATAACCACCCCACCTGCATCTTTATATAACTAATCACAAATTACTATAAGTTTGTACATCAGTTCGCATTTGATGGTTTTGAGGTCATGATTTTATCTCTTTATTCCAGTCTCAAAAAGAAAATAAAAAAATAATAACAGTAAACATTTAATAAAAAAAAAAAAAATCCAAACCCTCCATACTATTATTTTTCATTCAAAATAAGAAAAAAACCCTCTCCGCCAGCACAAAATATAAAAAGACATCTCTTGAAATCCGAAATGGGTTTCTGTCAGCATCATCTCAGGTTTCAAAGATCAAACGTTAGTCCGGGCGAACCATCCAACCAGTTTCTAAAAATTCAAGATTCACAAAACCATTCATTCGTCTTCACGTTTTCCTCTTTCTCGTGAGTTAGAAACACCGATTTGAAGTCGGGGGCGATTTAGAAAGATTTTTGATCTGCAACTGTGCTGAAAAAGCGGGCGATCGGTCAAGTGGGTGTCATCATGGTGTTACACCCAGACTGCACTCGCTTTGAGATTTGGGATCGGGTGTTTCCGGACCGTGCAGTTCGTGAACGACTCGGCACGACCGACCGCGAGTCAGGAGTAAGGAAGTGGTAACGCTGACTTTTAATACTTTAAGGTTAAGCTTTTTGAAAATCTCTCTTTTGCAGAAGACAGCCGGGGTAAAGACCGTCATTGAAAAAACGTGCTCGCACTATGGCGGACAACGCGGCGAAAATAGACGTTCGTTTTAAATCCGTTTCTTGGGATTGATAACCCTAAAAATAAAACGTACTTTTACAACATAATACGTACCATTGAAGACTGTAAGTTAGTGAAGGCTGTAATTGTTTCGTGCATTTTGAATCCTGCAGTGGACCTCGTACAAAATAACAGCTATTGCTACACCGTAATCGTAATATTTGAGATGTTGAGAAAATTGTAACCTAACTATTACGGTGTTACATTTTCTCTGAACCTATAAAATTAAATTTTGTGATATCTTACAATAGTCTAACTACGTATTCTCTATTATCGCGTGGTCTCTTTTTCTTTTTCTTTTGTTTGTGTAACACCAGTCTTTGTTTATAAGGTATGTTATCGGCACATTCTGATAAAGCACGTTTATGAATACGGGATAAAACAATTCTTATGTCGTAAACGTAGGAACGCTAATTTCTGCGTGGGCCGTTTTAAGAAATTGATGCTTCTGAAAAAACAGGTTTTGCACGTTTTATTGAACATACGGAGGCGATATGGGTTTCTGATAATCAATATAGATCATGCTGTGTTTATATTTGATAATATCTAACCTCTGAGAAAATATAATTGTCCTTGTACAAGACATAGCCGAGCTTGATAAATAAATGCTTTGTAACCTCATATGACGTCATATTCCATCTGCGGATCCTACCCTGCAGTGGAAATACTCTTATCCGAATGTCGCCTCTCCCCCTAATGAGATGCGAAGTCACTTTTATCGGAGGTTTCGTCAACAGATATAATTTTCTGCGAAACATGTTATCTCCAAATAACACTTGCTGAGAATAAAAAAAAAAAAAAAAAAAATTAACATTGGACAAACTAACTGGGTGCAGTATTGGTTACACCTGTCATATATGAAATCAATATTTGAAAAATCTTTCAAGTATAATGGAACAGTTCACAGATTCGTTTTTATGTTTTTCGCTTAAAATGCACAGACAGTATTCTAATAGGGATTGTGATATATGCAGCTAGTAAAAATGTTAAGTCTCTGGCCATTCATCTCTGTTAATAATACCTTAAGTGTGTAACCGTGTTGGAGAGAATAATATATTATTTAACATTTTATATAATTATTTCTCAGTAATATTTGTAACTGTAAAGTAAGATAATATAAAAGAAAGCGAAAGTATATCTCCTAGTGCTTTTTAATATATTGCCAGACTTTATTATTAGCAAAGACTAGCAATTAGTAAGTTTAGTAATAATTAGGATGTAACTGTTATATTCATATTTAAACACTGGTATTGTTTTCTTAGTTGCTATAATAAACATTAGTGAAATATCTTCTTCTTCTTCTTCTTCTTCTTCTTATTGTTGTTAGTGTTTTATTTTTCTTCTTCTTCGTTCTTTCTTATTTATTACTTTTGTTTATATTAACTGGGTTATTTAAGTGTGTTCAGGGCTTCTCACTGTGTGAATGCTCTGGCCAATTTGCATATAGTTACTGACTGGTTCTTTGATCTGAAGAACTGCCGGAAAATCGTACACCTAAACGACAGAAAGCAGCTGTAACGATGAAATATGGCTCCGTCAATATACGAGAAAAAGTATTTAGCAATAATCCTCTTGTGGCCATTAGGAAATGAACACAGATCAATTTAACTAGCAGGCGAGGAAAAATACATATTTCTCACATTTACTTATCTGCACTGCTTTTAACCAGGAAGGTATTAAGCAAAACAGCACTCCATGATTTTTATTATCAGTGGCTGTAGAATATGCTTTAACTGTTCATGAGAAAGTGATATAAAATATCACTTGCTACTATTCGAATAACCATTTTACTAAAAAGTGAAAGAATGAAAGAAAATCAAGAACAAAAACGCAATAAATAAACAAATAAATAAATAAATAAATAAAATAAAATAAAATAAACGGCAACAACAACAAAACAGTAACAGTATAAGTGACTTCTAATAATGGATAATGGTTACTACTACTACTACTACTACTACTACTACTACTACTACTACTACTACTACTACTACTACTACTACTACTACTACTACTACTACTACTACTACTACTACTACTACTACTACTACTAATAATAATGGCTAATATTAAAATGTGTTCAAGTGTCGTTATAAATTCATTATTTTCTCTAGGGAATTCTAGAAAAATATAGGCATTTTATAGACATACATATATACAGAATAAATGTTCTCAACAGTCTTACTAGTCACGTGTCAGAAACTTGTATATTCAAACAAGCGTCTACTCAGACTGGTCTGCTTAGCAAAAGTTGGCCCTTCTTGGAAGTGGACAAAATGCCTTTGATTTTTTTCTTTTATTACAGATATAACTCGCCTAAATATTAACATGATTCTACTATAGCGATGTTTAAAGCTATTTGTACTACTGTTGAATTAATGCTAGTATCTTGCTGAATTAATGCCAAAGGTTCGGTCCGCTTCAGCTATACTGGGAAGAGGACAAAATACATTTACTTTATTTTCCCACTATTACAGGTATCTGTAATATTACTCGATATAACGATGTTAACAGATATTTGACCTACTGCTGAACAAACGCCGGAGACGTGCTGAATTAATGTCAAAAAACCTGCTGACTTAATCCGAACATGCAGCTGGCTGTCTGCAATAACGTTTAGCAGAACGACGATTGCATGCTGATAAATCGAGGTTAGTATCTCTTTATTGACTGCAACATGTTGTGTACGACAGCAGCGCTGGGATGCTGTTGGACTGATGCAATACGCTGCATGCAGACCCTAGCGATAAAACACAGATAGCACCATTTCTACAATGATGTTAAAACCATTAAGAGAAGAAACGTACTGTTGACTTTAACGCTGTTGATATACAAGATTGATAGATAGACAGATAGATAGATCTGTTAAAGTAACGCTAACGCGCTGGTATTGCCCTCGTATATGACGACAAGTTAATAACCAAAACACCGTCTCGTCGTGCACGGAAAGAATGAATAAATGCACTGACAGCTAAACGCGCCAGTTTAATGTGTCAACTTCATAAATTTGCCACAAGAGACTGGAAATGTCTGATGAAGTTATATGGAAGGTTGGCTGAGGGCAATTTAACCGCTAGTCAATACAGCCATTTTCGTGGTGAAGGCTATTGATACGTCTACGACTGCTTCATGCATCAATCAAAATGTTCCACGCGCAGTTTCCGAAATGGAAAGATTTTGTATTTTCATTTGGTTACGGCGAAATTGCCTTATTTTCTCCTCTGTTCGGTTCTGTTCCGGGTTTATGAGCGCTGGGTGCTGTAGGAAGTGATAAAAAAAAAAAAAAAAAAATATATATATATATATATATAAAACTGCAACACAGCGACAAGAGTTAATATTTTGTCTGCAAACAGAAACGACTGGGAAATACAATTATCAAAATGAAACCCAGAGCTCCGCGGTCCACCCAGCTAATCCCGGCTCTGACAAGCAGATAACGTTGTGTGATTATGAAACCTCGTACATTACGTGTAGTTATGATGTAAATTGAAAGAAAAAAAGCGTCGATTCAAAACACTCCACCCACGTCCTCTGGAGAGAAGCAATCAGCCGTAAGTAAACTGAAGTAGCCAACCCCGTACGAAGATCAACAGTTGTAAATCTAAAACGTCGTCCGGTTAATGAGACAGTGTCTGACGGAACGACACAGCCGCGCTCAGACAGCGAAAGCGTGCTTTGGTAAATAAACATTTTTTTTTTTTTTTTTTTTTAACACTGCGACAGGAGTAAAGTGAACGAAGGGAAGAGTTTTATCTGTTTCTAGAGAGTAAACGTTTATGAATAAATGAAAAAACAAAACAAAAAACATATATTAGACATTTAGCAAAATACCCCCCCCATATATATATATATAAGGCTAGAAATGAAATATTTTGATGTTTTCGCCGTATCTCTGTAATTAAGGGATGATAATATGCATACACACTTGCCATAAACAGATAAACATACATAAAGATATACACAGTCACACGTATTTGCGCAAAATAGCCATGCAGATCACATACTGTGCCTGTACTGTCATTGTTACATTACGTTTTTAGTTCAGTTCAGTCCTATCTCTGATACTGTGCCTGTACTGTCATTGTAACATTACGTTTTCAGTTCAGTTCAGTCGTATCTCTTTGACTGTCAGTACAAATAAAGGAAATTTGTCCTTTCAAATGACGTTCCTCTGCACGCATGCGCTCTGAACGTTTGATGATTAAATTATGTAACACAGACTTTTCTGTGAAACAATAATGTTGGCATTAATTAAAAATCGTCATCCCAGTATTTCCTCGTCAGTATAATTATTCAGTCGCCAACCGAATATCAAGACTGAATCGTAAATACACAAACTATATTCGCATTCTTATAAATAAACACGCTCACTCACACATACATACACACAAACACACGGACATCACCATCATCGCCATCAAACCAAATGCAATCTACACATATATATATACACATGTAAAAACCAATTTAGCGTTTTGATATACACCACATGTTCCTAATGGCATTAGAAACGAAAATCCTTGTTCGTTGCAATTTTAATTCTCTTTCAGAAGGTCTGTTTTCTGTCTTAGCAAAGCATAAAACGATAATTCTGTCCAGTTTCTCCATCTACAGCAATGGCTAATTATTCTTAAAACACAGCGACAGCCTACATGTAATAATAATGGAGAATTTGCAGATGGTGGTTATTTCGCAATTGTCCTGTTATCGGAAAATTACGTATTCTGGACATTATTTAGTCTGCAACGTTTTAGACCGAATTGCATTCGAAACGCTACGTGTTGTGAATTTAATAAAGCTATTAAAATTTCATTGGATTATTCGGATTATTTGGACAATAATTATTGAGAATACTGGTATATTCGGTATTTTTGGGAAGCACAATATGTAGGTTCCTGTATAATTACACCCAACTATTTTTCATCTCTTGGAAATATAACACCAATTCGTAAAATTTAAATTGAAATCCGATTTCGGTGTAAGTTTTCTGTTCTCTTACTTTTTTTTTTTTTTTTTTTATGGGAAACAGTAATCGTTTTATAGATATGTCCGTGGTACGTGATAGGATAATGGATCGAGTCTTGTAGATCATACATAAGGAAATAACAGACTGCAAATAACAAATCGCAAACTATTCCACTAATATCCTGTCATTATTTTAGTTAAGAAACCGAATTTCCCATACGTCACTAGCGTGGGAGGCTTCCGTTTTAGTTTGTGAACCGACACACACGTCCTGTTCCGCTTTTCATCATTATTATTGTGGTCATTTCATTGTATACCAGTCGACGGTCATCTATATTTGGATAGTCTTGGTTATACATGGGTTAAGCACTCGGTCTCGAGGTCTGTAAACAGGAATTTCGTTTCCGAATCATAATTTAGTTCCAGGACTTGTGTAAATCGCTGTAATCATTCTTTGAATGAATGGCCGATCTGTTTCATTCATGGGATATTCCGACAGTCACCGCCAGCTGTCACAACTTTTTTAGATTTTGTAATGGAAGTGATCTGTTTTAATATATGAACGAATATATAATATTAGCATCGTTTTGAATAAAAATATTAATATTGATGATGATCGAGAAATAGCATTGTTAGCAACACTAACCGAAACAATACATGTTCATGAGAAATGAAATACCATTCATTCAATTTTTGTCTATATTTATGTCGGCGAATACGTTACATTAGGAAACGAGACAGAAATAACTGATTTTTTGAATTCTGATAGGCAATGCACACATCATTTAGTACAATAATTCATAAACGAAAACAATTCATGAATGGGGCAGAGGTATAAAAAAAAAAAAAAAAAAAAAAAAACATGAATGGAAAGAACCATTACGTTCATTGCTGGTAAGCAAATGAAGTCACCAAGGAGGCCAGCGTCGACCTTAATAAAAGGCTCTGCGAATAATGAATAAATATCGCGTCACAGTTAATTTGCTGTGTGTTTTATTAGTCGTGTGTGGCGTGTGCTTAAAACGCCATTACTGATGGAATTAATGGGGATGGAAACCCGCGTCGTGTCTCATGATTTCTGAATACGGCGAGATAGGCCGGAGAACGTAATGGTGTTTAAGACTCTTGTTATTCCCAGGAATGATGTGTTAAAGAGGATTGTGTCCATGATGTATTACTTTAACTTAAGTTCCTTCCTTCTTTCTTTCTTTCTTTCTTTCTTTATTTCATGCTAAAGGTTTTTTTTCTTTTCTTCTTCTTCAATGGCGTTCTAATTGTTATTTTCAGTTTAATTAATTCATTTCTAAACTTTGGTGATGTTGATGATAAAACTGATCTTCTATTTTCTGTTTTCTTTCAAAAAAACTGTTTTTGTTCCTTCGTTTCTTATTTTTCCATCTTCAGTGGATGGTTTCTCGGTTACAATTAATGTTCCACATTCGTATGTTTCTTTTATTAACGACAAGTATGTATGTTACATTTACTCATCTTTTTCTTGCTGATTTCGGAATAATCGGTGACATTCTCTCTCTCTCTCTCTCTCTCTCTCTCTCTCTCTCTCTCTCTCTCTGTCTCTCTCTCTCTGTCTCTTTCTCTCTCTCGCTATCTCCCTTTCTCTCTGTCTCTTTCACTCTCTCTGTCTGTCTGTCTCTCTCTCTCTCTCTCTCTCTCTCTCTCTCTCTCTCTCTCTCTCTCTCTCTCTCTCTCTCTCTCTCTCTCTCTCTCTCTCTCTCAGCATGTACACTTTCAGTCTATTCAGTGTTGTTCAACAAAACATTATCTATAAGTACAAATGTGATGCGGAATGTATTAAAACCATTTGATGACTGCGTTACGCCAATAAACATATTTCTGGGCATCCTGGAGAACGGGAGAGATTACTCATAATTGCTGGCTCATGCCGAGCATACAAACATCCTCCTACGTCTGCTTTTATTTTTTATTTTTTCTACCAGATTGTCAAGCTGACAACATATGACTGTATACGATGCTATCAGTGTTCAATTTGTCCATGTTAATCGCCTTATCGTACAATCATATACGCTATGATCCGCCATTATCTGAACGTGATGCGCTGTTTTCTTCGCGTTACGAGTAAACATGACAATGTTTTGCGTGGCCGTAACACGGTAGTGGGTGGGTGGTGGCGATGACACATCGAAGAGACTGGAGAAATTGAGACAGTTTAAGAAAGAAAGAAAGGGTAAAGAAAGAAAGAAAAAAAAAAAAGAAAGAAAGAAAGAAAAAGAAAGGCAAGAAGGACACACGAAAAACGCAACAAAGAAATAAAAGCGAAGGGTAGAAAGAAAAAGGAAAAAGAAAGAAAGAAAAACAAAAAAAGGAAGAGTTTTGTGATGCAAAATGGTTTGTCAAAGAGGTACATGAAGGTATGGTTAATACAAAAACTGAAAATCGACTTGATAATCATTAATATACTGCATAACCTGAATCTCTGACAATCCGTTACGTTGAGATTTAAAGGTAACGTTGATATAAACATTTTTAGCGAGCTCTTTTGGATTCGCATCTTGTTTTATGGCTTAATAAATGATTTAATCATTATGCATTTTTGCGGTTATGTTAATCATATAATGAGCTGAAGCCGTTAATTGAGAATCATCAAAACTATTTTTTATTTTTATTTATTTTTTTAAATCTGGATTCATCAACTGATATAATTAGACACTATTGTGACTTTCCCCGGATGTAACAGCAAAAAAAATCTGACAGTCTGAAATGAAATGGGTTATTTATTCGATTTCACTTGTCTTATTAAAGTTTTTTTGTTATTTCTTCGTCTTAATATAATGAAAAACATTTAAATCTCTCACCAAAAAATATCAACACTGGAGTGACAATGTATCAGTTTGTGCTTACTCATTCAGTGCAAGACAAACGTAACTTATTTCCGTTTCCAAATCAAAGAACGCACAAAAGAACGAATGGCGTAAATAATATGTATATTAATTTAGACCGACACACGGGCGAATGAACAAACAGACAGACAGAAACTGTAGAGAGATAGACAGAGAAACAGATGGACGAAGCTGTGGATGGATGGATGAATGGATGTGTGTGTGGGTGGATAGAGAAATAGACAAACAGGTAGACTCAGAAGGACAATAAACGGAGAGATAATGAAAGTAATTGATGCAGCTTAACAATATAATAAATGAATAAATAACGCGACAAATAAAATGTATGAGTTAAATAAGGAAACAACGTCATGTACCTAGTGACTTTCTTCAAATAAAAACTATTTCATACTGTCTGCAATTTTTTTCTAATACGGGACTCATTACGTTTAAACAGTGTGTGTTTGTGTGTGTGTGTGTGTGTACAATGGTTTTATTTGCAAAGATTTGCCATAAAGAAAATGTAAAATCCAGCCCAATTCATCAATGTCCGAGCTAATTATATTACTTTGACTGTTGGCTTCGGTAATTATTATATACATGTACTTTTGGCAACTAAATTGTTATGTATTCGTACTCAATGGAATTTGCAATAATTATTCTACATATAGCATCTGATAGATTGATTTTTATGGATATAACACGCAAATCGTCCATTCATTCTGTATTTTTCTGAGAAAAAAAAAAAACAAACAAATTCTACAAAGCCTAATAGCTTATATGTTTATTAATGCGGTTAGAAACGTATTTCGTCCGACGCTTGCCAAAACAGTATCTATTTATTTATCTTTCAATTTCCTTTACTTAACTTTTTAAAATAATTTTTTTTTTTTTTTATAGTTATATTGACAAACTAACTTGCCAAATTCGTGCATGTTAAATTGACATTTTGTTTCAATGCGGCGTTCATAGAAATAACCCTTGGTTCATAAGAAAGATCAAAGAGATTATTTTTAACGGTAGTGAAGATTTAGACATCCCTGATCAATGTCACGGCCAGTATTCAAATATTTTTCTATATTTATGATGTCATTAGAAGCAGGGCAATCCTGTGTTTAAGAAATGCATTGTTTTTTTTTGTGTGTATGATACATATTAATTCGCCTTGTTTCCTTCAATGCTACACTTGGGGGCGGATAAGATATTGATATTATACAAAAAGGTTTTGGTATTAATTGATTTTGTTACCGGTCATAAATTAGAACGATTTTTTTTTTTTTTTTTTTTTTTTTTTTTTCAGTAATAGAGGAAAATATAATAAAATGAAAGGATGAACGAATGACTTAATGGTAATCCTGGAAAAAAAAAAAAACAAGAAGCGAATGAATGAATAAATGAATGAATGAATAAATGGCTATTTGTTGAAAAAAACTAAATGTCGCCACTTTTCATTCATGAGATCACAGATCTCGTAAAACGAACATGTGCATTAACTAATATGAACTGATGAAAGAAGCTTTGGTTGCAATAATGTTAAAGAAACATGTCGTCCATTAAACAAGATGCTATATAAAAATGGACGTGGTATTTTTGTTTTAGTTATTAACACCAGTTATTATTATTTTTTTGTTGTTGTAATCCAGTGATTTGAAAGACGTATTTTATAGAACACCTGCTGAAACAATCTTAGAGAACACAAAAGACTCATAAAAAAAAAAAAAAAAAAAAAAAAATAGAAGAAAATCGTCTTTCTTACATTTCATAGTAAATATCTGCAAATTGACTGATTGATTCTCTACGTCTGTTTTGAAAAAAACTGATTTTTTTTTTAACGGTCGTAAATTTGAACGATTTATATTCAGAAACAGAAACGGCTGATTTTAATTATCTGCTTTAAAAAAAAAAAAAAAAAAAAAGAATAAATATTTTATATTCAATCCGCGGTTTGTAATGCGTGTTGCTACATAATGAAACACACGTCATTTGCGATGGGACTATCCTTTTTGATCCTGTCAGAATTCACTTCCTGGTGTCAGTTCCATTTATACGTTGCTGTCACATCCAGAATTTTTGTTTTCAAAAAAAAAAAAAAAAAAACTTTGAAAAACGTACTGAAACTGTGAGAAATAAATGTCCGTGTTTGACGATCGCTTTATGAAAGCTGTGATATGTTTTTCCTGTTCATGAAAAGTGCATTAAAAAAAAAAAAAAAATAATAATAATAATAATAAAAAAAATACAGACAGCATCAATCCGTTTTCTCTCTCATTATCTCCGCGATGCCTTATTCGTAAGTATGACGCAATAAAACCGTAAATTAAAATCTGTCTGTTGGACGAAGTTTCAAATACAACTTTTATTTCTTCCTCCGATTGCTTACGATTTGCCAGAACGAGTGAAAGGAACAGCAAGCAGTTTAGAAAAAACAGGGACTGTCACTCTATGTCGGTGACGGGTAGCATTAATGCAGACACCGCGTGTGAGAAACGTTCTCACGACGTCATGTCAAACGTATCAATGCCAAACTGACTGCACCTGTGTGTGTCACATTTCACATCACTGTTGCAGTTATACACAACACCGTGTAATTGAACAATTACGTAACGGTCAAACGGTAATGAATTTTGACCTTTTGATATATATATATATATATATATATATATATATAAAAAAAAAAAAAAAAAATAGTTATTAAACTGCAGTAAGCTAACTAAATAATAATAGTAGTAACAACAAAAACAGTAGTTTAATTAACTTTATATTTTTGTATTTCAGTGTTAGTAACAGCGGTATGAGACCAACTGTTTTTACTGTTTTGGTTTCTTCTTGTTCGTCTTGTTGTTGTTGTTGTTTTTCTTCTTCTTCTTCTTCTTCTTCTTCTTCTTCTTCTTATTATTATTAGCAGTAGTAGTAATAGTAGTAGTAGTAGTAGTAGTATTGGTAATAGTAGCAGTAGTAAGACTAGCTGTAGTGTGATAGTAGTAGCTGATGAAGAAATATTTTTATTATTATCATTTTTTTTATTATTGATTTAAAAAAAAAAAACACACAAAACACAACAATAATATGCATATATATATATATATATATATATATAATTGTAGTTTTAAAAAAAACACAAAAACAACAATATATATATATATATATATATACATGTATGTATGTATATATGTATGTATGTATGTATGTTGTTGTTGTTAATGGATATCCTGCTGAGTATACTGTTACAGTGTGCACTGTGTATCCGGTAACCTGTCAGCCAGTACGACTATCCCGGTAACATTCCCATTAACACTTAACTCATCCACGTGAAAAAAAACAAAAACAAACAAACAGCCAAAAAAAAACAACAATCTAAACCCATTTAATCATTCATGTGTGTCGTGTTAAAAGGAAAGAATTTCCGTTCCACCGTACTGAAAAGTTAATTTGATTTATGTTATCGCTAATGTACATCGGACAAAGTAAATGATGTAGGTCCGGAAGTGACGAAAATGTACGTTTAAAAAAAAAAAAAAAAAAAAAAAAATAAAAACTGCATAAAACAAGGGAGATAATTCATTTTATAGTTTGACTTTTAACCCAGTGTATTAAAGTTGCCAATTTTTTATACATTAATTTTTAATTTTATTTTTTTAATTTTTATATATATATATATATATATTGTGAAGTTAGTTTTTATTTAATTTAAATACTGTAAAAATTGTGAGAAATATTGTTCTTAAGAAGATATTTTAACTGGAAAATTCTGAAAAAATATATTCCTATTGGTAAGTAGATAAAACATTTTTTTTATGCAATTTTCTGATTCGTCGATGCATTCAAATGACTATAATTAGTAACATTTTGTGACTTGAGGTCGTTATTATTTTTGTTTTTGTTTTTATCATTAAAATCGTCATTATGTTCTTGGTTATCATTATAACATCATTACTGTCATCATCATATCCTGCTCCTACCATTAGTTCTTAACAAATGGTTTCTAGTTAATAACATATTTAGGGGAGAGAAAAAAATGAGAAAGAAATCGTAAGTTATAGAGTAAACAAAAGTGTTTTAAGAATCTAAATGAATTCATTTGCAGTAACTGAACTAATATAACATCTTTGATAGCGTTAAAATTCCTGCTCTCTCGTTCCTTCGTAACTCCTTATTAACGATAAAACCAATCCCAGCTCGTTGTTCAAGTACAGATTCCATTATATATATATATATATATAGCGAGAGAGAGAGAGACAGTGAGCGAGACAGACAAAGAGAGAGAGAGAGAGAGAGAGAGAGAGAGAGAGAGAGAGAGAGAGAGAGAGAGAGAGAGAGAGAGAGAGAGAGAGAGAGAGAGAGAGAGCTAGAGAGTGAGAGAGAGAGCTAGAGAGTGAGAGAGAGAGAGAGAGCTAGAGAGAGAGAGAGAGAGAGAGCTAGAGAGAGAGAGAGAGAGAGAGAGAGAGAGAGAGCTAGAGAGAGAGAGAGAGAGAGAGAGAGAGAGAGAGAGAGAGAGAGAGAGAGAGAGAGAGAGAGAGAGAGAGAGAGAGAGAGAGAGAGAGAGAGAGAGAGAGAGAGAGAGAGAGAGAGAGAGAGAGAGAGAGAGAGAGAGAGAGAGAGAGAGATAGTGAAAGAGAAAGACAGAGACAGACAGACAGAGAGAAAGGGAACGTCAACAATGAGCTGGTCTTTTATTTTTATTAACACAAAGGAATCTTTGATATGCATCTTCCCATAGACTGCGAAAGAGATACAGAACTTTTGATAAACGAGTAGTGGAATTTGGAGGATTGATTTTGTATCACATTCTACCATATCTCTGCACTCTAACCACTGCACCATTCGTCCTGTTTGTAAGAAGGAAACACACTGAGCAGCTAGGATAACAAGTAAACAAATAACAGTCATAAAAAAAAAAAAATGAATGAAACTAGAAAATGAGAGAGAGAGAGAGAGAGAGAGAGAGAGAGAGAGAGAGAGAGAGAGAGAGAGAGAGAGAGAGAGGGAGGGAGGGGGGGAGGGAGGGAGGGAGAAAGAAAGAGAGATATATAGAGAAAAAGAGAGAGAGGAGGGAGGGAGGGAGAGAGACAGAGAGAGAGAGAAAGAAAGAGAGATATAGAGAGAAAAAGAGAGAGAGAAGGGAGGGAGAGAGACAGAGAGAGAGAGTCAGAGATAGAGAGAAAGAGACAGAGAGAGAGAGACACACAGAGAGAGAGAGAGAGAGAGAGAGAGAGAGAGAGAGAGAGAGAGAGAGAGAGAGAGAGAGAGAGAGAGAGAGAGAGAGAGAGAGAGAGAGAGACAAAGAGAGAGACAAAGAGAGAGAGACAGAGAAAGAGAGAGAAGTGAGATAACGTTTCAACAACATCTCTCCTGTTTCACACTCTGTCACCTGCTTTGTGTTTCGAATCTGCTGTGGTTTGTCAATTCTTTTAATTATGTCTGCATTAGATACACCTGATCCGTGTCAATTCTGTGACGTTTTCAAAAATCAAGTGTCTGGAGAACAATGACATATAAGTAGCTACCTATGTTTGACAAGGGTATGTCGTACAGTTCAGGGGGTGCTGATTTTTGTCAGGCGTATATAACCTACTTTAAAATCGGAGCTTTTTTCATTTATCCAGATCGACTGAAGATCTTGTAAGTAGCCAGT
Organism: Chrysomallon squamiferum; assembly: GCA_012295275.1. NCBI lineage: Eukaryota > Metazoa > Mollusca > Gastropoda > Neomphalida > Peltospiridae > Chrysomallon > Chrysomallon squamiferum. Next base: position 8,444,935 of record CM022673.1, on the reverse strand, counting down.
TCTTACTTTTCTGTATGCTAATGATTTATGCAACTGTTTGTCTTACACTATGTAAATATCTGTGTGTTAAAGTCAGATGTCTAACTCTATTTATTTTTATATCAGTGTAAATCCCTGTGTACGCACGTACGTACATATACATGTGCATGTGTATGTATGTTTGTACATATGCATGACTGTATGCATGTATGTATTTATGTATGTATGTATGTATGCATACTTGTATGTACTATGTACATATGTATATGTATGCATATTTATTTATGAGTGTATATATATATATATATATATATATATATATATATATATATATATATATATATACACACACACACACACACATACATATATACACACACACATACTCACACAATCACATACATTTGTGTTTGTCTGTATGGTGTGTGTATGCATGTGGCAATTTTCCATCCGTTTATCCATCTTTGTTTCTTTTAATCTGTCTTTTTTATCTCTAAATCTTTCAGTAGAAGGTATTTAATACTGCAGTGAGATTATCTTTCGTTTCAATTTGATTATTATAACACAAGCTTAGTAACTGCCATAGCGTCATTATTGATCAGTTATTTGTGCTAAAATACGTTTGTGATTGTGATAATGCAATTTTGCAAATAATAAAATACATTCTTAATAATTCCTAAAACGAGATCAGCTTTCTTATCAGTTGTATTAGAATACTGTTGTTGTCGTATTCAATACTACACCAAGATGACCTTCAGTCTCAATTTTATTGTTGCAATACAATCTTCGTAAGTGAAATAGCGATAACACTTTTCCTATAAATTTTATTATTAGAATTTAACTATTCTGTGTCAATTGCATTATTACGTAATTAAATAATAGCTGCATCTGATGTTGCAAAATGGCATTTCTTATCAGTTTTATTACTGAATTATAATCTTCCTATTTACCACAGCAATATCACTGTTTTTGTAAATATATTATTAGAATATATATATATTTTTTATTATTGCTTTTGGTACTGCACCAAGATCACCTTTCGTGTCCGTTTTATTATTAGAAAATAATCTTTGTACTCTGTTCTATTTTAAGACATGTTTTTGATACTTCGCATACCAGACCTACATTTATAATCTGCATATAGAATTTATGCCTTATTTTATCGGGTGTTTAAAATGGTCGCTTATCTCTAAATCGAAGCCACGATAAGGATCCTGTGTTTGACCATTGTACTGAATGAAAATGTCGATGATATTTGCTGAGTAACGCTGGTTTTCATTTCGTTGTATGTTCTGTACTATCTAACCTACGTCTGTTAAATATTTCCAGATTAAAGATTCTGTAAGATTTGCGCTGATCTTATTGTTGGAATGTTGTTGTAATTTAAAATGTCAAATTACATTCATTTTTTTTAGTTTGGATTGGCATCTGTCTTTGCTGAGGTACTCTCTCTCTCTCTCTCTCTCTCTCTCTCTCTCTCTCTCTCTCTCTCTCTCTCTCTCTCTCTCTCTCTCTCTCTCTCTGTGTGTGTGTGTGTGAATTGTTCAGTAGAATGTTTAAGTATTTCCTGTTAATATAAATACAAACTATAGTAGTTACGGAATAACGCAAATAAAAAGAAACAAAATTAAAATAATGAAGAAAAACCAAAGAATTAACTAAAACAAAAACAAAACAAAAACCAGCAAAGGAACAACATTTTTTTTTTTTAAAAATCAGGAATTCAGAAAGTAAGACATTATTAATAATTTTTTTGATGAATGACACTATAAAGCAAATAGTCTGTTTTCGCCTCCGTGCAAATCTTTCATTTACCAAAATGCCCCTCAGGATCATTTTTCAGTTTGACATTTTAAACATTTTTTTTTTTTTTTTTTTTTTTCTTTTCATTTTTCACGACGAAATTGTATCCCATTCATTCATATTCTTTTCTTTTTGAGAATAATATTATTATTTTTTTTTTTTCAGAATTTATATAAAAACTTTTCACTTTACCTAAGGATGCTTTTTACAAGAAAAATTTGATTATTTTCTTTTTTTTTAGTTCCAGCTTTTAGCTAGCCTACGCAATGAAATAGAGGTCACGGTTTCCATCATTAATAAAAGTGCAATCAAAACAAATTTTAAAATAATTCTTCCTCAGCTATTAATCAGTCTCAACAAAAAGAATACAAACAGCACAACAACAACAACAATAAGAACTCTGAGCGATAGTCCTAACATCATAAATTAAAAAAAAAAAAAAAAAAAAAAAATTAATGATAATAATAATAAGAAGAAGAAGAAGAATTATGATGATGATTATGATACATTATTTCTACTGCGTTTCAGTCCATCATTTTTTAATATTTCAGCAAAGTTTATTTATTTTATAATGCAATTTTAAATATTAATTGTGTCTGCAGGTGATTATGTATGTTTGTATATATATATATATATATATATATATATATAATTTATATATTTGTGTGTTGAGTCGTTTTGAATAATTTTTCTAATTGTAATTTATAACTTTTGACATGTGTCTGAGCTTGTACGTGTTTGCTTACACATATCAAATGATGGTCTCCCCATACGTGTATATTTGCACGTAAAATGAAGGATTCTTAGAATTTCTTAAATAACGTTTCCGAATTTTAGTCATACTATGCATCTGTTGTTTTCAGTTACCTCGCTGGTAATTAATCTACCAAATGTCACGTCCGATGTTGTAAACGTAGATTACTTGATGTATTTTACAAATGAATGCAGAATATATGCATGTAGAATGACACGAGAGGTCGGAGATGAGTAAGTAGCATTTGAGTGTTTATAGAATTCATTTATGGTGTTGAGTTTATAGTAAATTTTTCAAAAATAAAAAAAAACCCACTGTTTCGGTGTCTGCACAATGGTGCCTGGTATCATAAGCGACATTTTTTGAATTTGCAAAATAAGACGTAACTTTCTTTGAAACGATTTTAAACCGTTATTGTTTTGCATCTTCTTCATCTTCTTCTTCTTCTTCTTCTTCGTATTTATTATTATTATTATTATTATTATTATTATTATTTTGGTATTATTATTATAATTATTATTGTTGTTGTTATTATTATCATTATTGTTATTATTATTATTATTATTATTATTATTATATTTTTAGTATTATTATTATAATTATTATTGTTGTTATTATTATTATCATTATTGTTGTTATTATTATTATTATTATTTCTAAAATTAAGAAGATCTTGAAAATAAATTTTAAAAAAAACTACATTTTCTTCTTTCTGTCCTTTACAAAATTTTCATTGACTGCAAATTGTTGTTGGCATCTGTAAAATATTTGAGCAATTATAAACACTTCACTGCACTTAACAGCAATCGTATTTATATCTGCTGCAGGATCAAACACGCCTGTTTCGGATCCGTAAACAAGAGTTTTAATTGTCTGTCTAAACCTGTATTATTTTTAATATATTCGATGATTTATATGTGGGAAGTTACGATCCCCGGATCTGTTAAGGGATTTTCTGCATCAAGAATTTTGTGACGTATGTATACAATATTAGCAAAGTTGAATTATTTACAAAGTGGTCAGACACAGCTATTTTGTTCAAACAGCGTCTAAACAAGTTGAAAGTATAGTACAGCACGGGGTTACGAAGAAGAAGAAGAAGAAGAAGAAGAAGAAGAAGAAGAAGAAGAAGAAGAGAAGAAGAAGAAAATTAATAAGAAAAAAAAAAAAAAAAAAAAAAAAAAAACGGCCGGTACTCGAACCCAGACTCTACCACTCTTCGTCATACTATAAAAATACCGTGAAACGAAGAAGCCACCACATCGCAGCGTGTTCGGTTACAGACCCTTGTCTGCTGTGTGTTAATGTGTCAAGCATATGGTGATTAAGCCATCAGAAAGCACCGAGTAACTTCGATTGCTAAATGTGCAATAAACAGAGTTAATTTTCGTCTTTATGTGTCAAGGCTGAATCCATCGTAAACAAGCGAGACGGAGAGAACGGTCGTGACGGTTTCCTCCGGTTTCAGCGAGAAGATATATAATCTTATATGCAAATAATATTCTTAATTAAATTCCGAATCCGGTGAATAACAAATTTCGACATTTCAGTCTGCGTCTTGTTTGTTGTTTACGATATATATCTGACGCATCCATGTCATAAAACTGGTTTATTAGTAAGACCCAAATGAGTGCAGGGATTTACATACATACAAACATACATACATACATTTCATCCATCCATCCACCTAGTCTTAGTCTATAAACATACATAAATACATTCATCTATACATCCATACAACATAAATACATACATACATACATATTTAAATACATTTTAAAACTGAAACTAGTGCTACGAGCTCATTTATGTTGTTTTTAATGCCGCAGTTTTCAGCTGATATTAGCTGTTTAAGACTCACTGCTCTTCAAAACAGGTTTGTAGGGACGTTTACACTAGCTTCTGTTTTCGTACGACCATTGTGTTAACAGTCCTACAAGTTACGGAACGTACAAGTTATTCAAGCATGCATAAAATGAAATTAGCATTCATTATTTGCCAGGAGCATTAACACATTTACAAGTGAGTGATTGTCAATCTCATATTTAGAAGAACTTTTATTAACACAGTGGTTTGGAAGTCACGTCTTCTGTTAACTTTTCTATCACTATGCATTAACTGTTACATAGTAAAACTACACAGTCCATTAATGTACTTACACCAGTAACTGGATATTGTCCGTAGGAGGCCTTTATTAGCAAACATTACCAGTCGTCTATGAACTAGTTAGAACCGAAAGAATGAACGTATTTTTCTACACTTCTACATAAATTTATTAGTATTCCATCAATCTGTATGAAATGTCGTTAGTTCCATTACATTCCTGTAGTCATTTTGTCTATAACCAAGTAAAAAAAAAAAACCTGCGTGATGAAGCAAATTTTTCAGTTCTCCAGTCCTAAATAGAAACAATAAAAAACACATTACGATCTGTTTGTAATACAGCTATTTTCGTAAATGAAGAGAGATGCTGAAGTGGATAATTCTATTTTACATTTAGTCCTAATAATAGTCTTAATACGTTATATGTTATTACAACAAGAACAAACAAATAATAAATAAATACACAACGAAAAAGGCGGATAGTAATGTAAGGCTTATTAGTACCCTTACTTCGTAAAATAACAAATGGAATGGTATTATTTTCAATACACACCACGTCACAGAGTGTTACAGTTTTTACAATAGTTGAGGGCATTTGGTGGAATGGGAAATCGATGGAAATAGCAAAAATGAAGATCCAGCTCTATTCATAGCTATATGTGTGATATGTTCGGACGTTCGTATATATATATATATATATATGTATGTGTGCCTTCGTGCGTGTCTATAAACATGTATGTTAATCTACGTCTGTACACATGCATATGACGTATATTTGTGTGTATATATATCCATATGTACTTGAGTGCAAGCATATTGTATAACAGACTCTCTGTCTCTTTTTCTGATCCTCTAAATTGGTCTATTTCCTAAATTAGTAACACTAATCAAATGAGGGAAAAGTTGCAAACTTTTGCCCCACTACTGTAACGAGAGCGGCGTATGTGTTATTTTATTTCTGAGATGAAATCAGTCGCCTCCTGTTCAAACAGTCGTGGGTGAAAGTTGCGTATAGATAAGAGCCATGATTAATTTAGTTAGAACGACTGTTTGACTGTGGCGTACTGCCTCGAACGTGACAGCCGATGAGGTAGCGATATCAAGTTGGTATATATCAAAATGTATGAAGACAGAAATGTGGGCGGACGAATAATTTCCAACACGTCTTTGTGAAAGACGATCAAGAGAATAGCTGGGTTAATAATAGAAGCGTGGAGATGATGTCAAAAAGCAGATGCAATAAATAAAACAAAAAAAAAAAAAAAAAAAAAAAAAAAAAAAAATTGAAAGGAGAAAATTAATATGTATATCGTATACATCAAATATCTGTTCTCAGTCTTTTTTTTTTTTCTCTGTTTTTTTTTTCGATGGATGTCATTTAGTCTGCCAGTTTTTTAGTTTTATATGTCTTCCTGATTTTCTGTATGAGTTTACATATATGTATGTATGTATGTATATATGTATGAATGTATGTGTGTGTATGTATGTATGTATGTATGTATGTATGTATGTATGTTTATATGTCTCTATGTCTGTATGTCTGTATGTCTGTCTGTATGTATGTATTATTGTGTATGTATTTATGTCTGCATGTACATACATAAGTGTGTGTGTGTGTGTGTGTGTGTGTGTGGTGTCTGGACTGATGTACGTACATTTAATCATAAATACTTATACGTTTATTTATTTACTTACTTATTTATTTATTAATTTATGTTTGTGTGCATATTCCTGTAAAACAACAACAACAAAAACACCAAAAAAACAAACAAACAAAAAAACAAAACAAACAACACTAACAAAAAAAAACAACAAAAAAAATGTCTACTTGATTGCATGATCAGATAACTATTTGAATGGATGGATGAAAAGATCAATGTGCGAATCATATAACGAACACAAAACACGACATGAGGATTCCAGAAAGTTTCATTATGTCGATATCCACGAAAATCAATGTGATAATTCAGATTTATGTGTTTGTTAATAACAACGGTGGGTTGGCCTCTGGGTACATACATATATTACACCGCTGGGCTCGATTTTAAAAATCCTCCATATTAGTGAATAATGGACCGAAATCGTCGGTTGAAGGATGTCCTGGCCGGCTCTCAAGACACAGACCGCAATACCAGCTAATAATAATAATAATAATACGCACAGCAGGCTTTGTATCATCGACAAAAGTGAGTCCGGAGACAACACTGACGTGACATTTCTGCACCAGCTCAGTAATAGATTCACGTTCTAGTTCATTGACCTGGTACTCGGTTCAGTCTCAATTGTTCTGCCACTATTCTCATTGAAATCTTCATCAAACGGGTCCACGTACAGTTAATTATGTCACCGCACTAGCACGTCTGTGATTTCTTCTGTATCGTGTTTAATTAAATATGTTCTTGTGTGAAGCGAACAGTTCGTTAAATACCTAACCAACAAACTAATGTAATAGTATTAGATTTTATAAATGTACTCACCGAGTTGATTCCTATTCTGTTAACTTTTCGAAAAGTATGGGACGTGTTTTTCACTTTGGTGGAAGGTGCATATAGGAAATGACTTGTTGCTTAGTCGATAAGAGTAGTAGATTATGATATGTTGCCAGAGGTGTTTATATTTATATATATATATATATAAAACACTCGGCTATATTTGATACACAGGCATAGATTATTGTTCTTATTCAGCCTTCTCTAATGGCTCTTTAAAAAAAATCGAATGTATAAAAAGCCTATTCAATAACATGATATTTATTCGTTATTGTAGTGTTTACTATTCATTCTTTCTTTCTCTCTAAAGTGCTCAGGAAAAATGTCAGTGACCTTGATTTGACCCGGTTTGGGGTTATATGTCAATGGTTTAGCGGACTGTATTCAAGAATGATTCAGCATTCATGTCCAGATTAGAGAGAGAGAAAAAAAAAAAAAAAAAAAAAAAAAAAAAGCTATTATCGGTTTCTGAGGGAACAAGATGATCTAAATTCAGAATCATATTTACGTAGTTTTATTATTTTTTATTTTATTGTTCATATACATATTTACGTATTTTTATTATTTTTTATTTTATTGTTCATGTACATATTTACGTAGTTTTATTATTTTTTATTTTAGTTTTAGCACTTAAAAATACTTATCTATTATTATTTATTAACGTTCATCTTTCATTGGTTAATTTTGCCAAACTTAACTATTAACAAAGTTTAGATCATCGGAATAATTTAACAATAATTTACAATTATGCAAAATATATTTAAACCATTTATAAATGTCACCAAAGGTCCACTTTAACAATGAAACTTAATAAGCATAGACGCAGGCTGACAGAAGGAACCACACCCTCTTTTTTTCATCGCGCGAACATCGGAATCCTTTAGAGACAAAATTAATAATCTCACTAACGGCACGTCTTATCACTGTTAGCGAACGTAATTATAAAATTAACTTTTTAATATACATAAATATTTATATTATCACAGACGACACTAGAACTCTTTATTACAAATAATTCTCTTGTTATGAGATTTACTTGTACGCCCCGACCCCAAAACCGCATTTACAATCTAAGCCGTTATGAAAGCCAAGAGATTCAAAATTCTATAAAGGTTGAAATCTGAACTCAGATATATGCATGGGATTTTACCGTGTTAATTAATTTAAAATGTAGATGGGCATCTAATATCATTTTTGCGCCACTGGGCATGTTCTGTGCTTCGCTTTCGGTGATCTTTTAATTATGCTCATTGTTTGGGGTGGAATACGGGGATTTATTTGACGTTAGTTCCGCAGGTTTTGTGGCGACCGCCGTTAAAGGTGTAGTCACCCAGTTGTTAGTCTTTGAAGTTAATAATTGTACTTTTAAGAACACCGTTTGCTCTATTATTGTTAGTATTACTACTACTACTACTACTACTACTACTACTACCACCACTACTACTACAACTACAACAACTACTACTATTACAACAACAACTACTACTACTACTACTACTACTACTACTACTACTACTACTACTATTGCTACTACTACTTTACTACCGTTACTACAACAACAGCTACTACTACTTCTACTACTATTACAACAACTACTACTACCACTACTACTACTACAACTACAACAGCAGCTACTACTACTTCTACTACTTTTACAACAACTACTACTACCATCACCACTAATACTACTACAAGAACAACAACAACTACTACTACTACTATTACTACTACTACCACTACTACTACTACAACTACTACTACTACTAACAACTACTACTACTACTACTACAGCTGCTGCTGCTGTTTTCTTTCATATTTGTGGATTTAGTTCCACAAAAGTATCACAACACTGGGCCAATGGTTATTTTATTATCACAGCTAGCACGTATCTTTCAGATCAGTGGACAGACAGATTCTGGCTGGTGTGCTTTGGCCAGAAAACGACTGAACTGTTGTTAGGTGTGCAAAAACCGATCAGTGCCACACACTGCCGTCGTTAAATGCTTTCGTTGTTCGTGTAATATTTTTACATGCACATCGCCAGTGACATATATTGCTCCATTTCGTCATGTCTAAGGTTTTATTGCAGTGAATATTGCTAATACAGCGTTTTTTTCTCTGGACTGTTAAATCATAAACAAGTCACGAACGCAATTAAAATGATCGTCCTGCGTTCGACACAGTGACCTGCTGACCTATAACCTTTTAGTTCGAACTAAGGTCATTGCACTCCCAACTTGCGAAGAACGTGCATCCTTGTTTTGTTTGTAAATTGATTGTATCAAGTATCGCGTAATTGTAATAGTAGAAGCGATATGATAGTCTCTGAGGAACTGAAAACGATAAATGTATTCATGACTAAGACTGTTAACTACAGTAATGTTGCCTTTGGAATCTGTTCATTGATGCTTCTCCAGAAAATGTCCCTTGTTGGTTATATATATATATATATGTGGTTGTGCGTGTGCGTGTGTGTGTGTGTGTGTGTATGTATATGTACATATGTGTATCTATTAGAGAGAGAGAGATCATTCATCTAATAATATAATTATATTTATAACATTTAGACACATACATACAGAAATAATTATAAACTGTTCACATGAAACATATACCTTGTGGTACTTTTGTATGAGTACTAAATTATCATCATCATCATCATCATCATCATCATCATTATTATTATTATTATTATTATTATTATTATTATTATTTTTATTATTATTATTACGGGTGATATCATTGTTGTTGTTGTTGGTACTGCTGTTTTTTGTTAACGTTTTCTCAACAACGGTCATAAAATTTAATAGCGTGGACCCTGTGCCTTTAATTCGACTTTTTTTTAAAAAGTTTTATTTATAGCACCCTTCACAGGTATGTTCAGCTGCCCCCGCCCACCTTAGCTTTAGACACACACAACTGACATAACACTGGAAGTCATGGCCACAGGACTGTGCGTGGGCTCTAAACTGTTAATTATGTTTTTTGTGTAAGGAAGTGTTTTTTTGTTTGTTTCTTAATTAGAAACAGCAGTTAGAGGGATCATGCAGATCATCATATTGTTATTGTTTGGAATTAGAAGGTCAGTGGGTATTATTTATATATAAATATATATATATTTTTTTTACCAAACTCATTGTGAATAATTATGCATTGTAGAGTTGAGCCCTTTAAAACTTTTAACACAGCTTTTGGACTCCAGTAAGGCTGGGAACCGCTATTCTGAATGAAACAGTTACGACATATCTATACTATTCTTCTTCTTTGTTGTCGACTTCTTCTTCTTCTTCTTCTTCTTCTTCTTCTTCTTCTTCTTCTTCTTCTTATTATTATTATTATTATTATTATTATTATTAGTATTATTTTATCACGTGCAATTTATTTATAAAATTCTTAGGCAACCGTCACTTGGTGAAATGAAAACGAAATAAAATTTGCTATACTTCTAAATAAAATTCAAGAGTGTTACGAAATCATTGCAGATAGTGACAAAGTTAAGAAACAGCTATGATCTTTTATCTTTCTGTGTGGTTGTTAAAGAGAATCATGACTGGATCCACTTCAGCTGTTAACGAGTGGGTTGAGTGGGGGGGGGGAATAAGTGTTTCAATCACTGGTTTCCAACAAGGTTTCCCTTTTCTTAATCCATGTGGTTCTCGTGTTACTGACATTTACTTATTTATATTTAAGTTAGAGTCTATTTTAGTGATGACGATGACAACATCTTTAAGCTAAAAAAAAAAAATATGTATTTATAAAATAATATTATTCTTATATTTCCATAAATAACATTCACATATTTCAAGCTGACTGAATATTCAAAATGAATAATCATGAATTTTCTATTCTGTCTAGACTTTCTTTTTTTTTTTTTTTTTTTTTTTTTTTTTTTCTTCAAATAACTTTGTAAAACAAATTATTCATTTTCTTTCCGTAAAGAATTTTTGCTGTGAATGAACGGCTATCGATATCAGGTAGTCACGAAAACCAGCTGTTGTTTCCCATAACTTGACCTCGTGATAACTGCACGTCACGCCAGACGGTTCAAACGGGTGACGTTGTGTTCTCAGTCAACACCTTGACAACAGCAGCAGCCAGCCATAATCTCTAGAAATTTATATATTCTGCAGTGTTACTGTTAGCTCCTTGTTAAAATAACTGCATCCATTCATTTATTCATTCGTTCATTCTTGCGTTCAGTCTTTCGTCTATTTATTAATTTATTATGTATCCAACATTTCAATATCCATTTCATTCACAAACACATATTTACATAAATAATTAAATACGTATAACCATACGCACAGACATACATACATATATGCATACACACATACATACATACATGCATACATACATACATACATTCATACATACATGCATACATACATACATACACACACATACATACATACATACACACACACACACATACATACATACATACATACATACATACATACATACATACACACATACATACATACATACACACATACATACATACACATACACATATATACACACACATAAATAAAACACACATATATGAACACGACTGTTTAAAACGAAATGGAAAATCTGGAACATAGCATTTCGATAGCATATGTGAACAACGTTCTACCCTTAATCGTAATTGCTTAGATCACTTAACTTGCCAGAAAACACTTATCCCCCTACTCAACCCACTCGTTAACAGCTGAAGTAGACCCAGTCCTGATTCTCTGTAACAACCTCACAGAAAGATAAGAGATCATAGCTGTTTCTTAACTTTGTCACTATCTGCAATTATTTACTGCAAAAAGAAACGAAGTTAATGGGTTTTTTTTTTTATATATATATATATAAATATAATATAATATAAAAAAAAAAAAAAAAAACAGAAACGATAAAATAATTTTAAATTTTAAATAAAAATTTAAAAATAATTTTAAAATTTTAAAAATTTAAAAAAACAAAAACTTTAAATAAATTTTAAAAATAATAAAACAAACAAATAAACAAAAAACAAAAAGAACAAGAAAAAAAAACAAACACACCCAACAACAAACAACTAATAATGGTAATTAAAAAGAATTATCAATGTAGACTGCTGGAAATGCAAATTAATTTCCGTGGATTTTTTTTTTACCTTTTTCATTTTGCTCTTCTTTTAACAAACACCGTTCGATCTTCGAATAAACGGACATTTGCTTCACATCTCTGCATATTTTTTTAAATTAAGAAGTCAGATAACTGCCTCAAGTTATCCGTGCGCTTCAACGAAACCCTCTTCTATTTAATGGCTGGTAAAGTTGTCTATTTGTTATTATCCGTAATAGCTCGTTGAGTAAAGGTTAAGCTCGTCGCTTTTAACCCCGTAAATAGTGAGATCTGATCCAGATACCGGATAGCAGTAAAATTTAATGAAAGAAATGAATTTCTGTTTTAAACTCTAGTTTCTCTAACTGATTATCTGATAGACTAACACAAACAAAAGATTATATACCAGGAATTTAATGTTATAAGTAGGTGATTATCATATTTTATTCCATTATTCATCTGCTAGGTTATTTCTTTTTCTTTTCCTTTTTTATTTCCCTGTGTGTGTGTGTGTGTGTGTGTGTGTGTGTGTGTGTGTGTGTTTATCTGCATACATACATTAGATTATTTATTTATTTTAATCGCACTTACTCATTCTTTTGCTTTCTCATAGTTTGTCTGACACATTCTTAAAGGGGTGAGGCGAAAATTATCAGTTGATCAGTCCTTCCAATTACTACGTGTTTATTTTCCTGTCTATGAGAAAATGCCTTTAAAGATCCTTGCTGTTAATAAAAAAGTGAAAAATAATAGCATTCCCGCATTCTCTCTCTCTCTCTCTCTCTCTCTCTCTCTCTCTCTCTCTCTCTCTCTCTCTCTCTCTCTCTCTCCCCCCCGCCCGTAGTCTTTAATAACAAGCATGAAAACATAAAACTGTGCATTAAAATACGTTTCAAATGCGTCACAATATATATCTTTTTCTACACATTCCGATTTTCTAAATAACATTATTTCTTTTTATCTCTTTAATTTCTCAGCCTATCTAACTTTTTTCTTTCTTTCTTTCTCTCATTTTCCCCCTTTCCCCCATCCACCCGTTGTTATTTTATTTTGTTCTTTATAACTTCCTCCCATCTTCATTTCTTTCTCTCTCCAGATTATGCAGTTTACTGGAGTCTAGTTAAAACAAATCTTTTCCTTTTTCTTTGCTTCTGGTGCCATTACGATGTTGACAAACTGACATAGTAAAATTGCCGTGTGGCATCGATTATCCTTGCCTGTCAACCGATATATCGATCCTCTTTGCAGTCCATGTGTCATTTCACCAGTGTGGGTCCGCGCGGGGGCGGAAGGTGGCTCGGTGCTTCACTAAATGACATTCACACATAACGTGTCGCCAAAAGGAAATAAATTATTTCTTTCGAGGTAATTTCCTAATTTAATTTAGAGCTCCGCAGCTTGCTCTCTAAGAAAGAAAGATTTATTTCCATTCATTGTGTTCACTATTTATCTTCACACTTGGATCTTTGAAAGTATAAAACTCATTTTTTTTTTTTTTTTTTTTTTTTTCATTTGATTATGGGTATTTGATTTGCATACACACGTGTTCTGTTATAATAAACCGATAGGTTGTTTTGCATTCTTACCAGTATATCAGACTAGAAGCGATCTGTTATGTAATTCACGAAAAGCTCGTACTGAGGGTTTAGATATCTGTTATATGTTGTTTCATTGTTTATTTTATGTGTTAAGTATATGTAATCATTGCTGAAGAAATCCAAATCATTTTCTACCGCATGTTTCACGGATAAAAGATTTGGTACCTGTAATATCACTATTTTATTTCTAAACAACTTTCTGCATTTGTTTCAGATCGTTTAAATATGGTTTTCTTGCTTTCATTTTGTTTATTCTTAGTTTCTGTGTTTGTGAGTCTATTAATTAATTAAAGACCTTTATTTTACAAAATAATTAGAGAATCATGACTAAAAAAAATAAATAAATAAGCAAAAAATCCATAATTTCTTATCTTTTTAAACAGGATCTTTTGAAAAATACAGGCAGGACTTTGAAAATTCAGTAAATCCGTAATCTATTTTTGTATAAGTAATCAGGATAATTAAAATAATGTCTTGAAATAAGTTCTGAATCCGTTTACTTTTACAAAAACAGAATCCACTACATGTGTCTCTTTATTAATATATTCGTACCAGAAATACCAGGATTTTAGTGAAGAAGATAATGAAATCGATATCGTTCTAAAATAATCAGGCTAACCATGGAATATTTATTTACAAACTGTCTCAAGCTATTCAGACTACAAACCATCTTTTCGCAAACTGACACAATATTCAGATGTCAGCTTTTTTACAAATGGAAAGGACGTCCATAATGTCTTTACAATGAGTCACGATATCCGCATTGCTATGTCACTGCAAAGAACAAACATGAGATATAGGCAATAAAATGATTAAGGTAAACTGTTAATGCTTCATTTGACTTTGGTATTGTTATCAGCTGCAAGAGGAATTCAGTGTTTGTTTTGTTCTACAACTATTTCGTTTTAAAATTTAAAACAAAGTAATATACAAGAACGTTTTAAAGACTTTGTATAATCATTGAAGTAAAAATATACAATTGTAAGAAGGTAAACTTTACATAAGGAAATATTTAAATTTATTATTTTTATTTTTGTTTATTTATTTATTGTTTATTTATTTTTGTTTCCTAAGAAAGCTCAAAATCATGAAAAAATATCCTTTCTTAATTAACTTCTGAACTGTTAAATCGAAAGGTAATAAATATTGTATATCTTATACATACAGTAAGGCTGAGTTATACTCAGAAATATTTTAAACAAAGATTTGTAAGAGACTTGGGTATTTTCATTGTCAGTTCTAAAAGAACAATTGTTGTCTAACACTGCTTAAAAAAAAACATGTTCAGTCTATGCGTCTGAAGGGAAAAAAAATAATTTATATGTTTTTTCGCTGATATTTTAAAACCAAATACAAACTGGTTAGAAGGCCATAACGAACAAGAGAAAGACAGATATGGAAAATAAGAGAAATGTTCTTTAAAAAAAAACCGAAATGTATGCACGGAAGTCTTTTATTCTTCATTTTTGAGAGGTACCATTCTTCTGAAGATAAAAGGATAAGATAAATAATTCGTATATCAGTAGCATCTATCGTGTGCCATTCATTCTTGTATTGTGATCATATATTCTAATGATCTCCAAGATTATGCTGCCATTCATGGGCGTTTAATTTCGACCTGGGAATCCGCGGATTGTTTTGAATGGCTGCAATGTGTGGGACTTTGAAGATTGGCCTAGCAAAGTGCGTGGGTGTGGATACAAGGTTATGCAAAAGCCTTCTCTGTTGTATAGTTATAACAGACATAAGGTTAGAAAATTATAGTTCCTTATAAAGTTGTCGAGTGGACTAGTCTTCGGGGAAACGTGGATTTCACGTCTCAATTTTGTTCCTTGACGAAAAAAAAACAAGAAAAAAAAAAACATGCTGTCTTTTTGTTATTCACTGATGTTTTATTTCGAGGGGAGGAAAGCACAGAGAGATAGTATAACGAATTAGGTAACGTATAATTATTAGTTTGTTTTATTTTTAAGACATATATATTCCTTTGTTTCAAAAGATTTTCAAGAAATTTAGTATCACAGAAAAAAAAAATTCTTCACGTCTACATGTATATATAATCTATTTAGTTATTTATAATCATCTTCTCTTCCAGTTTGTTTTCAAATTTGCGTGTCCAATTTTTTTTTTTTTCTTTTTTTGTTTAAGTTATATTTTCTTCTTTCATTTTCTCTGCCTTTCTGATCCACTTCTCTCTATTTTTTGCTCGCATTGTTTCTTATTCCTTTCTTTCCTCTGTGAACGCTGTAGGTGTAAAACACTTTGTCTCTTAGTTACTTTTAGACGTAATTTCGCCTTAACAGAAAAACTGAAACTGCAGTCTTTGCTTTTTGATTCGGTATCGATCGCCAGGTTTTGAGAGTAGAAGTACCAAGCATTTGTCTGCCCGTGTGTCCGCGTGCTAGATTACAGAAAATGCATCAAACTGTCATCACGTGTAATAATAATTCATCGCTATTAAGGCTGATGGCACAGATTACATAGTTTTCAGATGATATCTACGGCAGAACATTTAGGCCACGTAATAACATAATTGAAAATTGGCGATGAACAGTTTTGTTTTTTAAATAATGAATAGCGTGTTTAAATAATTCGATATGTGAGACAAAGAATGTAATAGCACCGGTGAGGTAAGTTGAGAGAACGGCAGTCTAATATTTATTTATTTATTTATTTATTTATTTATTAGCGTTTTTAAAACCAAAATCTTTTTTCAGTACATTATCTTTTCTTCCTGCATTTTTCTTCTTCTTCTTCTTCTTCTTCTTCTTCTTCTTCTTCTTTTTCTTCTTCTTCTTCTTCTTCTTCTTCTTCTTCTTCTTCTTCTTCTTCTTCTTCTTCTTCTTCTTCAGTGTCTCTAAACCAGTGATGCTGTATGTTTTTATTTTATATATTTGTGGCCGCAAATAGCTACTTTCCTGGGGAGGCTGCAACTTTCACGATGGAATTAGTTTCATTATGAAATAGACGGCATGACTTGTTCCACGGCATAATCACAATGCTTCAGACTTCGCGGTAACAGCGGAACAAGATTTTTACTTTTAGCAAATTGCAGTTCGTTATTCTGTTATAAAGGTAACAAATCAATCTAGCAAATGTGGACATTTTTGAAATACTTCTCCAATATCTGTGAAATGTTGCAAATTCGTTTCGGTGGATCACGATTTATAGAGGGGTAACTCGATTCTGGTCTCGGTCGATCAAGACTCTAATGTTGTTTTGACAAGCGTCTGGGTCGAGCGAGACTGCGCTTATTTATGACGTCTCTGCTGAATCAGACTTCGTGTCTTTTGACGTAAAGTGGCGATGATTTCCGACAATAGTCGAAATAATTATAGTTTTCAAAGACGAAACGTTTTTCCTGAGGAGTATTCACTTTTGCACATTATGTCTTGTGGAAAAACTGTCAAACATTTATCTACTAGGTTATGTACTTAATTACATTATATAATATATCTATCTAATCTATCTGTCTATCTATCTATCTATCTATCTATCTATCTATCTATCTATCTATCTATCTATCTATCTATCTATCTATGTGTCTATCTATCTATCTATCTATCTATCTATTTGTCCATCCATCTATCCATTTTTTTAAATGTATCTATCTGTCTGTATGTCGGTCTGTCAGTCTATCTATCTATCTACTTACCGATCCATCCATCCATACATTCATCCATCCATCCATCCAAACATTCATTCATCCATCCATCCATCCTTGCAATCAACTTTGGTTAACTTGTAAGTAATTAAATATTTTCTTTTCGATAAAATAACAATGGCACTTTTATTTACATGGCCTTTGGTAGATCCCTCATAAGACACTAGCCTCAAAGAAAAAACGTTTCCAGTAATAACAACCATAACAACAACTACATCAACAACCATTACAATAATATTAATATTATGGTGATAATGATGATGCTAACGATGATGATGATTAAATTTCTGCCTTGTTTTAAAACCAATTCGTTTGAGCATTATTATTGTCATTTCCTATTAACAGGATTGTTTAACTAACACGAAGTAAATTTATCATATCATCCAAAAGCTTTTAACAAAAAAATCAATTTTCAAATTTAATCTCACACAGGATTAGTGCTTGCATAAACATTTTTCGCTTTGCTAATCTTGCGTTTTGTTATGATAATAATGTGTCTTATTGCAACGAAAACTGTACATGGATTATGTCACACATGACGTTTTCTTTCGCCAGATCTTTTGACGTAGTGGAGGCCTGGCAGCTACAAGGGTGACACTTGATCTGCTATGGGCATCAGACAGAACCGACATCACCTCATTACATGCATCTGGTGTTTTGTGTTGGCGCTTCTCAACACGGAAACCGAATCCAACATTTCCTTCGCTCCTGGGATTCAGCAGAACATCACGCTGCTCCAGCAGTTCCACATTCGCAGACTCAAAGACAAAATACAGCGCGAGATCAACAAGCATCGCGGAGACACCCCGACCGGAAGTCAGACTCCGGAGCCACTCCCGGTACCACAACATTCCCGTCCCACCCAAGCGTCGCTGTTTGTTTTGTCGGAGGGGAGAGGTATAGTGATCGTGATTCATGTTTGTGCGAATTTGGTTGTTTTTTAATGCTTCTTCTTAATTTATGTTTAATATGCATTAGATCTAAGCCCTCGTAGGAAAATTTTAGAATTAAAAATCTTTTTTTTTTTTTTTTTTTTCGTTTTTTTTTTTTTAACACAGCAATGTTTCTCTTTTTTTTTCTTTTTCCTTTTATCTGTTCACATTTATTCTGTCTGTCTGTAAATTTCCCCCCTCTCTCTCTCTCTTACTGTTTTTTCTTCTGTCTGAGCGTCCTATTTACTCATTTCTCTCTATTTCTCATTAGCTCTATCATTCTGTCTCTTTTCCCCCTCATACAGCAACACGGAGCCAAACAGTATTTCCAAGCCAGTTTATATCGTTATATTCAAAGACTTGAAGTGAAATGACAATTCAGCTAATTACAGTATAATTCATTGCTTGCAACACGAGTATATCCCATACTCTCAACAGAGCAGTTCCATGAATTTTTCAACGAGACTGAAGTCATTGTTCTGAGTGATCGTTTTCGAATAACGCTATTACCAGAACAGTTATACAAATTAAGTCTGTCTAAAACGAAGATACATTCATCCCAAAAGATAAATACGAAAATAGTCAGGTAATGAAATGAAATGAACGAAATCCCAGGAAATCCCCATTATGCTAATAATGAATCCTTGACCTGGTTTAAGAAACATTACAGAACAACGTGTCATTGTTTCGTATGTGTATGACATACATTTTAACATAGAGGTAACATTATATCAGTGTATATAGCGAAATCAAAACTAGTTTTAACCCTTAAACGTCAATATCAAGTGTTCGTGTCATTATGATGTCTAGAATTTGATTTCTAGTTTTATCTATTGTTAATAATGTTATTAAATGTAATAAATGCAATATGCGTGTTATTGAAACATAAAGATAGAAAGATAAAAAAGAAAAGAGAGTGAGAGAAGAGAAGAGAAAGAACGATGTATTTAATTTACATTCGACATGTAAGGAAATGAAAAGCTCCTATCCTTGACGAAGAGTAGAGATGTAGAAACAAAATAACCTGTCATAATCATAATAATAGCGTGCAGTACGTGATAACAGTGTTCTAACAACTACACCATAGCAAGTCTGTGTTCATTTAGACCACTTCAATATCATCAACTCTCTCATTCTTCAACTTACAAGACTATAAACTAAAAACAAAATTAAAATAATAAAAAAATAAAGATTAAAAAAAAATTGATTGTCATACTTTTTCGTTTTCAGAGCCATTTGCACTTTTACATAGTTAACTCATACATTCGTTAAAATACAAGAAAGAAAAGTGGTTGTGTAATTAGATAAAGTAGTTCGTATTCTCATATGATTTTGTTTTTAAATCGTGGAATTTCTGCAACATGGTTTAAAGAATTAAAAGCTAGAAAAACAAATCGCTGTGCAAAACTGCAAGCTGTCAAGTTTTGCTACACGTTTCCCTCATTGTACAGCTTTGGCACAGTTCTGAGCCAGAGGCCATGACATCGATTTTGTTGCTAGTGGAAATCTTGCCTGTGTTTCAGTGCTCAGAATGCAAAGGTCAGTGAAAAAGGCCAACACAGGACATGCACCAGTTTCATATGACACTCTTTAATAGAGAGAGGCAGGCAAAATATTCAAATGTTTTAATGGCATATAAAATGATTATATTCATAGTGATTCACTTAAATCACATTACTGTTTGCGTTGTTTCAGGCTAAAGATTGCAAATAGCATTAATTTGAATTGCTAATCGCCAGTGATAGTTCAGGTATTTACATGTTGACCTGCTGGTTCACATTTGCTGCATTGTCTTTCTGTACATGTTATCATTTCCAGGATGTTGTAAATAACCGAGAAAACAATGCTCTGATACACTTACACATATCTTCTTTAAACTGATACTGTACTGAAGACTTCAAACCTGTCTGTAGACTAACACATTCATTTACATAGTGTAGCTGAAGCGGATTGCCCAAAATAGAATTTAATGCGCTCACGTATCTGCAAATAGTCATTCATACCTAATTTATATCTAAAATTAGCACCGTAGTTTTATGGACTAGTAATTGTGCCCTGTGCACAGTCATATAAAGACCCTGATTTAGAAGGGCAATAGAAAAATAAAGTCGTTTATCACATGGGTTACAGCCAGATGCGTTATTCTGTAAAAATGATGACTATACAGTTTGTCACTAGAATATTTTACGACATGGAGGACTCTAAGCTACAACTGTGAAGAGAATCAATGAAGGATACGATTCTTTGTTTGTGTATTTTGAAAGAAAAAGTAATTTTAAAATATTTTTTTAAATAGAATTTTTGAAAATTGAAGCTTATATGTATATATATATATATATAAACGTTTTGGGGAGTTCTAGCAAATACCTCATAACGTGATAAACAAAAAGTTAATTAGATAAAATTTACTTATTACTGAGACAAGTAGAAAAGTGTTGGTTATTATATTAGTTAACGTATGGTTATGCATGAAATTTCGCAAACACTTAGAAAAGAGAAGATGCGTTAAGGCCTGAACTTTTCCTTACATTCCTTCCTTTTAATGATAAAATGTTCCATTTAATTTATTCAGTCTTTAATCCATCGTGCTCGATACCTGGTCTGTTTGCATCCCAGCGTTATCTCCAGTTCATAAGCCTACACCTTCCCAAACATGTACTGTGTTCCCCCACCAGAGTCGCTACTCCAGATTAAAACCATATCCTTTCCATCTTTAGTGTAGTATATACAAGTATATCCATTGTCCAGCTATCATAAAGGTAATTAGTTATCGATCTGTCCAGAGGGATTGTTCATTTACTCAACACGAACAAAGTCGCGCCAAGATTAGCTCTGGACATTTCAATCTGTGACGAGAACGAGATTGGCTTAGCTTAAGACCGTCGCCGTTTCCTTATTTAAACTGTTTCCATAAAAGTTTGAAAAGAACGTTAATTTTTGTACTGTGCAATCAGAACATAGGTTGAAAATAGAATGGCTTTCGATTTTTCCTTCCCCCGCCACTTTTTTTCATTACTTTAAACTTTGTTTGTCATAGACGGAGAATATTGCTATTTTCTCATTCACTCGTCCACATACGACTTCTTTTATAAGTTTAACCTTTCTCGAAATATTTCTTCCATAGTTCTCGAATGCATGAGATTAACATGTTTGGTTTAAAGTGAAGCTGCTTAGAATATCCACGCCTTTATTTTTTTACACATAGACATGTACACAAATACACACGTATACACGTACACACGTACATAGACACACACACATACATACATACATACAATAATAAATACACACACATATATATACATATACATCATATACCTACATCATTACCTACATACATACATACATACATACATACATACATACATACATACATGCATATATACATACATACATACGTACGTACGTACGTACATAGAGACATATAAAGCAGTTAGATACCGTGTGCAGACACACAGATAGACTGACATATCTATCAGACAGCTAGATAGATAGTTGTAGATTTATTATGCAGACAGACAGTAAAATATGTGACGCTCAATAGCATTTTCAAAAAAAAAAAAAAAAAAAAAAAAAGCCAAAAATGTTTGTAACAAATAATCGGAATAATGCTGAATGATGGATAAGCCGAAATAGGTATTTTCATATTCATCCATTTTCATGGCGGTAATCGTTAAATCGCTCCACTTTAGCCCTTAGATGATTTCTTTTCGGTCGGACTGACCAGTCGATAAATACATGAGTCACCAGTTCGGAAAGAAAAATATGGCACTGGGGCTTAGGGGAGACAACTGTGATGCTGAAGAGCATTAGTGGTTCTCTAGAGGTCCCATAGCCGAAGTCACGATAACAGGTCGGCGGTGACTCACAGTCTAAGATAAGCGCGAAGATGAAGCTCTCTGGCGCCGAGTAGATGTGTAGAGAACACGAGGCAGAACTGTTCGATAAATGTCAAAAACCGTTACGTGCGCGAGTGAACAATGAACGATCACGTTAAACGTATGCAGCAATTAGAAAGTGCACCAGAACTTGCTAATTGCACAAGTAAAAGTACAGTTTTCGTTGTTTTTACGATTGCAAACGTAATAATTTTTGGTTCTTTCCGTTAACGTGTTTCTGTTGTCATTAAATATTTGAGACAAATAATAAAAATTAGGAGATGTTTTTTTTGGGGGGGGCTGTAAAACGGTAAAGTGCTTTTACAAAAGCTTCTGAAAGTGGCTACTAAGTTTTTAGTTCTGTTGTTTGTTTTTTATTGCTCTTTTGTAAAAGCTTTTAAATAAAGAAAATGTGTATTCTGATGTTGAAAGTAGAGTGCAACCAAAAGTAGACCAAGGTAATCTGTACGGTAAAAGTACGTTTGTTTGTTTTTTTTCTATTGTTTTTTTTTTTTTTTAACATGATTTTACGATTTTATTAATTTAGAACTTTGTCCATCTACATCTCTCTTCTTTCTTTATCTCCATCCATCCTTTTATTTTCTGATTCCTTTGCGCGTTCTTATTTGCTTTCTATCATTAATCTTTTAATTTGTCCTACTCTACATCTCTCTCACTCCCTCCTCTCTCTTTCTTTCTCCCTTTTTCTGTACCTTTGAATTTATGAGACAGTTTTCAAGACAGAACAAACAAGTTGCAAACCAAGTACGTCAAATTTGACAATCTGTACATTCTTTTCGTAGTGATGTCGCTATTATTCAGTTATTTTTAAGCGTAATTTTCTGCTTTATTATATTAATCGGGGTAATTTTTTTTTTTTTATAATTGTTACTGTTATTGTTTAATTTTAAAAGAATAAGTGTTAATAAGCTATTTACTAATTACAGGTAAGAATCTGTTGCTCTTTCCACTGAATCGACGGAGAAACACGTCCGAAAGTGAAATAACGAGAGCCGACTTGTGGATCCTCGTCTGGAGGAAGGAAAAGAAACACAAGAAGAAAAACTTCCGGCAGTTACGGAAGCGACGAAAGGGGAAGCTGATCCGCATACGTATTTATAGCGTTATAAACAAAGTGTCCACAAAAGTAGCCGAGTTAAGGACAAAGGTTCAGAAAACGAAATGGTACAAAATTAGTCTACCCATAACTTTACTCAAAAACTTAGAATCGTCTCAGAAGCAGATGATGGTTTTGCGGGTAGAGTGCAAACGCTGTAATAGAAAAACTCAAATTATATTCCCGCGCCGGCCGAAAACGAAATGCCGCAAGACGGGGAAGAAAAAGAAGCTTCTCTTGAAAGGACTCAGCAAACACAAAGGAAAGCTGAACCGACGCAGAGGGTGCGGAACGGCGAGGTTGTCGCCTCCAGCGAAACACTCGAAGCATCGGCCGTTCATTGTGATCGAGCAAGGCTGGAAAGACTCTAACAGACACCGGCGCTCGGTCGCCGTGACGTCGTGCGGTTCGGTCGAAAGCGAGGCTGCTGTCGGCATTCTCGCGGGCAGGTCGCCGCTGAATTCGTGCTGTAGAGTGTCGTCGTATGTCGAGTTTAGCGACATGGACCTTGACGACGACATCGTGTCGCCGGCCGGCTACACGGCTGCGACCTGTGTCGGGTCGTGCGAGTCGCAGCGACCCCGGAGCAGAAGCAGTCGTCTTTCCAGGAGAGGCGAGAGCAGGCGAAGAACGGAAAGAAGAAAGAGTGGAGGAACTGGCGACGGTCGCGCGGTTATACGGCGGTGCTCGGCGAGGGAGACGTCTGACCTAACAGTCTGGATCTTCAACGACAACCATGACTTAGTAACAGCTAAACTGCCAAACCTCGTTGTCCATTCATGCGGGTGTACGTAACTTAGACAGCAGTAATTCTGGTTTGAGAAAGAACTACATTAACCATATCTAACGGCGGCTCGGGATTAGGCGAACGTATGTTTTTTTGTTTGTTTTTTTTGTATATTTTCTGTATTATTATTATTATTATTATTATTATTGTTATTATTATTATTATTCAAAATGATTTGTCCTTTTATTAGTTGGAGCTCACTACATTCCATGATACCTGTCGGACGGACTGCCAAACGAACAGTCAAATGGACGCATCGCTGTATATCTTGAGCCATCAAGTTCACCTTTCCGCTTCTGATGAAGATATTTATATAGTGATAATTAACAGTATTTGTTGTTGACTAATTTTAATACAGAGTGTTATGATATGACGTTTAGATGACACCCATAGGTCAGATATTCTTTACAAACTTTGTCATTGCTTCCCCCAAAACCTTACCCCCGCATTCTGTAGACTTCAAAACAGGGAATGGCTGTTTTGATGATGTAAAATAGAAAATATCGTGGGAGGGTGAATGTTGGAATATATTACTGTTGTAAACTCCCACCCAATTCAATAATTGATGTTTGTTTGAAGGTGAATATTTATTTTATTGTTATCGCATTTTAAATGAAGTGTTGTTCGTTAACTCATATGAATTGTCAAATTTAAAATATAAAAACGAGAGAGTGAGAGAGAGAGCGAGAGAGAGAGAGAAAAACAAAATAATCATGGTGAAAGACGGGAGAGATTGCCATTCTATATCCTAGGATGAATTTCGGATATTTTAATTTTTTTAATTTTTTTTTCTCGCTCTTAAGAGATAATTGCGATACACTGTTGTTTATTTACCTAATATTTAAAAGTATATCTCTTAGGAATATTAGGATGGTAATATGATGAAATGACACACAAAGGTCTGAAGAATGCATCATTTTGTTGTAGTGAATTATAGTGCATTTAAAATGTTAACGTAAATATGTTAATGAGTTATATTTATGGAAGATGAAAGCAAACGTTTTCTGAAGGAATGAAAAGAATTGGAGGTGTTCTTTCAATTTATTTTCGTTTTATAATTTATGTTTTGAGATTAATGTTTTTCATGTAATTTTTTTTTTTTATTTTTTTTTTTTTTTTTTTTTTTTTTTAATGGTCAGTTGGATTCATTTCTCTTCATTCTTCATTTTATTCTTAATTATAAAATAGTTTATTATTTTGAAGGTATAATGCAGAGAGGTATATATCAGTGTACGTATGTTTCATACCACTTGAAATCATATTCACAACTTGGAAGTGTTTAAATTTCTTATTTAATTAGATTATTTTTTAAATTACATTTCATCAAAGTTGGCCAAGTGTTAAAGGGATCAACACTAAAGTATGATAACGCAACACACCTTTCTGCAATAAACCTTCGACCTGTCTGTGATTTTTTTTTTTTTTTTTTATCCGACGAGTTGAAACCATCTGTAATTATAGTAACAACACGAATTCCTCAGATATCTCGAATTCCAAGCATGTTTATTTTTCATTTACTCTCATTATATTTATAACTGTTTTGTAATTTCGTAACGCCAAGTCCAATCAGTACATTCTTTATTGAATTACTGAGTTGGACGTGATCTTCATTAAGAACAACTTTAAATATAAGTAGTCAGTGCCGATTTTTTTGTAGAATGTTGGAACAAACATATCGAAAGAATATATAATTATTATGAATGAAAAAGAACGAACAAGAAGAAACAAGGAGTTGCTTTTGGTTCGAATTTCGGTCTTTATAAGGTGGATGTAAAAGTTTTCTTTTCTCCATTTATTTATTTATTTATTTATTTATTTATTTATTTATTTATTTTACATTTCACTCTATTTGTACGACATGCACTTAAATACTGCCTAAACCACCAAGCTCAATTAAGTTTATGACGTTAACATTTAAGATTATGACATCAAATGTTCACCGAGTGACCTCAAACATTCTGAACATGACATCAGAAATCAGCGTATGATCTCAAAAACTATTTTTTTTCTGAATTACTTAGAATTTTCTT
This sequence comes from Chrysomallon squamiferum, assembly GCA_012295275.1. Lineage (NCBI taxonomy): Eukaryota > Metazoa > Mollusca > Gastropoda > Neomphalida > Peltospiridae > Chrysomallon > Chrysomallon squamiferum. The sequence goes on along the minus strand of CM022673.1, from coordinate 8,418,719 downwards.
TTCACATGACCTGAAATTGTCAGTCATTGTATGATCTCAGACATCCCATTTTCGATTTAAAAAAGTTAAAATAATTATTAAATAAAAATAAAATATATATATATTTTTTTTATGAAACAAAACATTCTGCTACAGAATGTCTTGTGTGACACGTCAAACATTTTTGTTCGTAGTAAAGAAAATCTTATTATAACATGAAATTCTTTAGACATAAAATATTTTGAATATGACATCAAATATTTTTTTCATAAGCCATCAAACATTCTTTCTGCAAGTAAAAACTTCTTTATAATAGAATATGCTACGTTTGATACCAAACATTCTTGAAGGCATAAAACCTTCTGTCTTTGACATTTAACATACTCAGTATGACATCATATAACCTTTATGACACGAAACAATTCTTCGTATGAAATCAAACATTCTTTGTGATATAAAACTTCCTACATTTATCATCAAAGTTGACATATGGCTTGGAACATTCTTTGGAAATAAAACATTCTGTATGGTATCCTAAACAACGTGGCTAACATATGAACATAAAACATTCTGTATTGTATCCTAAACAATGTGGCTAGAACATAAAACATTCTATATCTATCCTAAAACAGGATAATTCTTCATGACTTCAAAAATTACACGAATGATGTCATTTAAGACAAAAATATTCTGTCTATTCTGTAATTCACTTAAAACATTCAGATTTTGAGAAGAAACATTCTGTGTAATATCTCTAACATTCTATGATTAAACATTCTCTAATATCAAATACTTGATGTATGGCCTTAAATACTTTTTAAGGCGTAACATATTTTGTGTACAAACTCAGACATTCTTTAGGATTTTGATATTCAGATTATTTTCATAAACATCTTCATCAAAGCAATCAGTTTATTTCTTTTGGGGATTCCCACCCCCCATCTTTTTAATATTTTCTTTATTTAAATACTGTTTATTTATTTACGTTTTTAAATATTTTTTAAAATACCAACAATTATATATGATATAAGTGCAATAATGACTCTGAAATCAGCTTTTACAATAAGCTAATTAATTTTTAACTTACCTTTAAAATGCATAGTGAACATTGTAAATCCTTTCTCTTGTGAAATTTGAAGAAAGAAATAGTGTAATTGTTTTTTTTATTTTATTTGTTTGGTTCGTTGATTTATTATAGTGTTTAGGGTTTTAAAAAAAAAAAAATTCTTCTTCTTCTTCTTCTTTTTTTTTTTCTTTCATTGTATTTTTTTTTTAAATAAATGAATTCCTTTTCAGCATTTAATGCATGCAAGTCATTCCAAACTGTTTAAAGATAATCATTTCTGTTTTTGTCACTATCATAAAATAGTCAATATCATCACTATGATGATGATGATGATGATCAAAAATAACAACATTATAACAGTAATAGTAAACAATAATCATCAGCACCGACATCAACAACAACAACAACAACAACAGTAATTATAATTATAATAACAACCATCATGATCACCATCATCATCAACAACATCATCATTACCACATCATTATACATCGGCTAATCATCATCCTTTTCATCATCAACATTATCTATCATTTCTGATACAAGTCTAGATTTTGTAGGACGTGTATTATTTTCACTGGTCCAACTTAATAAAATCCTTAATTTAACACACGGGTATTTCTAAAAAAAAAAAAAATATTTTTTTTTTTTAGTTTATCATTGATAATACTAAACTATTTAATTAATAAACTATAATAGACAAATATGAAAATTACATAACAGTTCATATTTATAACGGTTTATGTTATTATTAGAAATATTTTTGTTTTCAGATTGTATGATATCATACAAATTAGCAGAAAGGTAGATGAGTTGAGATATTAAAGACTGAAATGTATTTAATTTATATTATATTATGTTATATAAATATATATTATATATATTTAATTTTTGATTAATTCTTCTTTTTGCTTTTTTACTGATACATTATTTTTATTTCTTGGTTTATTTTATTCTATTCTGTTTAATTTTATTATATTTTACATTACATGTCATTTTTTTTTTATAGATTTAAATTTTAATTCTATTGTTCTGTTAATCTAATTTTAATTTTATTTTTCATTTTATCTTATTCTATTTTATTTATACTTGAAATAAAAAATAAAAAATGTCTATTTTATTTTTTCTTTGGATATAAATTTGTGTTATTTTATTTAACTTCCACGGTTGAAAATGCTAGCATGTCGACTGTCCAGGTTTTATATGTGCTATTTATAAACAACGTTTAAGTGTTCTGTGTTGTGTTCTGTAAAACGGGTGGTCATTTGTTATTTGTAAATAAATATCATATTTATGAGCCTGGGTTTCTGTTTTTCTTTTTTGATTAATGCCATATATATTAATCTTGTATGTTTAGGTGAAGAAGCGGATATATATGTTCGTGTTTGCGTGTTTGATATGTATGTATATGTTACACCGAATAGTGGAATAACGGTAATTAATAAAATTCAGTAATCGATACATGACGTCATACTTTTACGGAACGACCAGTTTTCGATCGGGATTTTTCACCATGTTTCGTAACGCTTCTTCGTTGTCAAGCTTTATTATTAACATTTAACAAGCTAACTGTCTTCAGTGTATGCTAAAGGTATCATCTGTTGAATGTTTAAGTATATGATATTGTTTGCAGAGAAGTACAAAAAAATATTTTTTACGGAATAAGATTTGTTTTCCTTTGACTATTTAAATACAATATCTCGTTTTTCTCTATAATCTTGTTGTGAGAGAAGAATTCCGCTGTCTCCACAAGTGATTAGCATCAAGAGAACTGTTATGTCCACATCCCAAAAGAGAGGAAAAAACGGCAATCTAGAAATTATTTTACAACACCAATTCACACCTAATAACACAAATAACAAGGAACGCATTTAACAATGCTTCCTTCTTAATTAAGCTATGTATAATGTTGCATACACACTCTACAAAAGTGTAAAACAAACACAGGAACCATGATGTAAGAAATATTGACGGTCAATATCAAAATATTGACGGTAAATAAAGAAATATTATTTAAAATTCGGTATCAAATTTATAGGATCCTCGGGCAACTGGTTCATTGGGCAGCTATTTTGCAAACACAGCCTGATAAATAAGAAAATAATATTTAAACAGTGAAAGAAACAAAGAAATGAGAATTACTGTACATCATAGTTTCTGTAAATGAATTAGCTTTTATTTCCTGTTTCCACGTGTGCGCGACCGAATGGCATTCACACAACTCAGTTTGTGTAGATTATTTAACACATCCATTGGTAAAGGTTAATTTATATATATAACTGTAAGAATGTATAGGATTCAAGATAATTATAGCTGAAGGTGTAATATGTTTACATGATATCGAATTTGTAACGATACTTAATTAGTCTCTGATGCATTGTTGTATATTAATACTTTAATCACCCCACCCACTCTAATATGTTACATAATAATCTTTTACTTTCCATACCATAAATACATACATACATATAAATTAATCTTACGAAATATAAAATTACACTGAACATTTTTAAGGTTATCAAGTAATAAAAGCAGTAGTAGCAGAGTAGTAGTAGTAGTAGTAGTAGTCGTGGTGGTGATCATGGTAGTTGTAGGAGAATTGCAGATTAAATGGCAGTAGAGTAATATTAGTACTGATTATAATAGTGGTGTAGTTAGTAAGCGTGTTAATCGTTGAGAGAGTAGCAAAAGCTGTAATAGTGAAAGTAATATTAACAGCAGAGGATAAATAGTGCTAGCAGTGAAAGAATCAGAAGAGGTAGTAGTTGTAATAGTAGTAGCAGAAGTAAAGGTAATAATAATAACAGAATAATAATAATAACTGTAGCAAAGTTTTTGTTGTACTGGTAATGATGCTCATAGAAGTAGTACTTATGAAAGTAGCAGCAGTAGTAGTAGTAGTAGTAGTAGCAGTAGCAGTAGCAGTAACAGTAACAGTAGTAGTAGTAGTAGTAGTAGTAGTAGTAGTAGTAGTAGTAGTAGTAGTAGTAGTTTGAGTGGCGGTAGCCGTAATTTCAAAAGTAATAAGTAACAGTGATGGTCAAAATAACTTTAGTGTTAGTTTACTATGCTGATAAATTAAAACCTTTATAAATGTATTTGTGTGACATTTGTAACCATTATCAGGTTAGATGAAGAACACAAAGTAAGAAGTACAAAAATCCTACAAAGAATAAATCGTTGGCGGGTTTAATTTGTTTTACAATGGCACCTCTGTGCTCGATCTTAATTCGTTTCAGAAAGCCGAATCAGTTATCTCCATAAGAAATAATTTAAAGTGGATTAAATCCATAAGTGGTGGAAGTGTTTGTGGTTGAGGAAAATTGTAGGGGAAAAGTGATGTTACTGTTTGGAAGGCGAGTCACCTTGCATTCAAAACTCTGCTTCTGGGATTCTTTCTCTGTTCTGTCCCTTTACATACATACATACAGACATACACACATACGTACATACATACATACATACATACATACATACATACATACATACATACATACATACATACATACATACATACATACATGATGTTACCACAATAACGACACCATCATGACTCACAAAATATCTTTCAGCTTTCAGTTTTAACATATAAAATTTAACAGACGCCCACCGGTAACGATTTCAATTTTATCTTCTTCTAAAGAGAAGATGAAAAAGGGGGAGATAAAAGGATTTAATAGTTTATTTCGATTATCGGTTAATTGGTCATTTGTTCTGAGGTTTTTTTCTATTATTTTAGTATTATTTACTGGACATAACATCAATAGGCCCGAGGGTGGATATTTTTTATTTTTTTTTATTTTAGCCATTCAGCTTAGGGCTGTGATAATTTTAGAAAGCTGAGGAATTTTTATTTTATTTTATTTTTTTGTTTTTATCTCATTATTTTTAATTATTTAAAAAAAAAAAAAAGAAAAAAAAGAAGATTAGTAGGGTTTCTTCTGACCTCTTTCTTAAACTAACTTGTTTGTTGTAGATGCAGATAATTATCGTTAACGTAATGGATGACCTTATAAAAGTATATAAGTTAATGGACCTATTAAATAACAATAGAAAATATTTTAATGAATGGTTTTTTTTTTTTTTTCAATCAGTTAATTAAATCAAAGAAAGAATGAAAAGGCTGGTTTAACTTAGAAAAGAAAGAAAGATGAAATGAAATGTAAAAAAGAAAAAAAAAAAAAAAAAAAGGTTTTTGTACAGTGGCCTTGACTGCAGTAATAGTAGTAATAGTAGTACTAGTGTTTATTGCGGTGAAGTCTTACTGATGTCGATAGTAGTAAAAGTAGTAGTAGTGGTAGCAGTTGCAGCTGCAGTAGTAGTAGTAGTAGTATTTATAGCCCGTAGTGGAGTAACTCTAATCTGTAAAATTCAGTAATCGATAATGACGTCACACCTTCACGGAATGACCAGTTTTCTATAGTAGTAGTAATAGTAGTAGTAGTAGTAGTAGTAGTAGTAGTAGTAGTAGTAGTAGTAGTAATTGTAGAAGTAGTAATAGTAGTAATAATAGAAGTAACTGTAGTTCTAGTTGTAGTAGTATTAATAGTAGCATAAGTAGTAACAGTATGCTGCTGCTACTACTACTACTACTACAACAACAACTACTATTACTACTACTACTACTACTACTAATAATAATAATAATAAAATGACTAATAACTCGACCAAACAATAATTATGATTTCAAAAAAATAAAATAAAATAAAGCAAAAAGTTAAAGAGTGAAAGAACAAGTAAAATATGAAACACTCAAATACTGTATAACAATGAGACCAGCCACGTAATATTTGTGTAATAAAGAGGATATAAAATTTGATGTCTTTAATGTGCTAAGGATCAAGGTTGCGTCCCTTGTGAAGTATGATACATTTTATGGTCGACAGTCCTCTGTATTTACTAAACAGTGCATTTCGTACCCCAATGACCCCGAGATGTTTAACTTAGTTAATAATTTTATGACGATTTTCTTTTTTATGCTAGAGTCACTGGGGTTTTCATTAAGGCCCGTTCACACAGCGTCATTGTTTGAAATCGTTTAATGTCTGTATTTAATTCAGTGTGTGTATGTGTATGTATATATGTAAGAATGCATACAGTGATGAGTATGTATATATGTATGTATGTGTGTACGTAACACATGTATGTATATATGTATGTCTTTATAATATGTAATATACTGTTTCTCTTTGTTCATAAATATGAATGTGTTGTCTGTTTGCCCAAATCTCCTGTAAATAAATCTACGACCGTCACTGTTAAATAGATAAATAATTTTTTTAAATCGAGATGAAGATTCCTCTGACCCTAAACTTCAAATGCTGCAGATCGTTTATACAATTCGTTTCGTTTAAATTCGCCTTTAGCAATTTGGGAGTTCTGAAGAATTGAAATTCCATTGAGTCAAATGCTAATATCTCTACAACTTGGTAAATAAATGGTTGTTGTTCGGCTCAGTGATTGTAAACATCACGTTTTAATTTATTATTCCACTTCACACTCGATATACGGGTTAACTGTCAGGTAGACCCCAAACAATCATAATAGCAACGATTCAAACAGTTTGTTTATTATATAAATAACAATATACACATATTTCGAAATGTTTTTGATTGTATTTTGGTGTTATTTTATTTACACTGTATGAAATAATATGAGCAGAAGTGGTAGGCCTATTGTGAATAAATAATAATAAATAATATTGATCTATTTCTCTCTGTCTCTCTGTCTGTCTGTCTGTCTATCTATCTACACACATACACACACACACACACACATATTATGCACTTTGACATATAACATTTGCTAAAAAAGGAAATGAAAAGGAAAGAGTAAAAATAAAAATTAAACGAAATGCTATTTTAAAACTAAGCTGCAACGTGCTAAATGTACATCTTGCAAGCATGAAGAAATTTAAATTTTTGAATTCAAACTTTTTACGAAATCATGAAAATAATTTCCGTAATTTTTTTCGTTTTGATATTTTTTAAAATTATTTATTTATTTATTTGTTATATATAATATATAAATATATAAAAAAGAAAAAATGAAAAAATTCATCTTAAACCTCCGTTGTTGGGAGATTGTTTTGTAGTTGTTACAGCTAATATTGTTTATTTTGCATTGTAATCATTATTTTACAAACCTTTTCTTTATTTCCAGGGTTTCTTCTTCTTCTTCTTCTTCTATATACTTAACTTCCTTTTTTATTTTTTATTATATTTATTTATTTAATTCCTTCTTTCACTCTCTTTCATTCTCTTACCGAGGACTGACCTTGGACTGTGACGAAGATGATGATAACGATTTATATTTTAATATGTATAATAACAGTAAGAGTAGTAACAGGAATATTATAAAACAATAGATTAGTGTAAGACTGCAGTGATATAGCATAGCATGACACGATATAGCAAAGTACTGTATACTAAAAGTAAAGTAAGTTTTAGTATTCGATAGTATAGTATAAAATAGTGTATTATAGTATAGCATAGTGTAGTATAATATAGTATAGTACAGTATAGTATATATAGTATAATACAGTACAGAACAATACAATATAGTAAAGCATTGTATAGTACAGTATAGTATAGTATAGTATAGTATAGATTAGTATGGTACATTATAATACAGTACTGTATAGTATAGTTCAGTATAGTATAGTATAGTTTAGTATAGTATAGTATTGTGTAATATAGTACAGTACAATATAATACAGTACAGTATAGCATAGTTTAGTATATTTTATTTCCGCTTAGTATACTAAAACAGCATAAGAACATCAGAGCGTGCATAGTACAATATAATATAGTACAGCAAGTATAGTATAGTATAGTACTGTATAGTATAGTGTAGTATAGTATTGTATAGTATGGTATAGTATAGTATAGTACAGTAAAGTATAGCATAGCATAGCAGAATATATTATAGTATAGACTAATGCAGTGAAGTTTAATGTAGTAAAGATAGTCAGAATTTAACAACCTAGTTACATAATCTGGTTAAATGACGTAACAAAGACTAATTGTAACACCACTAATTAACCACCGAATAACCGAAAAAGCTTATCACCTGATGAATTATGTCTGTTTAGAAAGGCAAGTGCACTTTGGAGAGGAAATTAAAAGTCACATGAGTTATACTTTATGTTTCTTGACTCAAGTAAGCTATTCAGTCATTACGAGTGAGTCACTTCGTATACATTTATCAGCTTTACAGCCCATACACACACACAGTGTCTTGTTATGCACCTTTTTAGCCAATGTCTGCACACATCATGCCTCGCGGCTTTCTCCCCGTGTCTCCTTTATGTTCGTCTGATGAGGATGTCGCTCTCCTTTCAGATGACCATTCATTTCGGACTGACCACTGGATACCTTGTTACTGCCCCCAGATCAGGGTGAGCCGTTTCGGATGCGGATGAATCATTTTAAGCCCCGGTTAAATGAGGATGGGCATTTCGCGTACATAAAAGAAACAGCGTCAGCCATTGTCGCCAAAAGCTGACCAACGACAGAGAGGAGCCGAATCATTGGTCAACGGTGATTAAGACGCTACCTTTGTTGAGAGAATAAAAAAGGATTTCGAAAAACATTTGCATTTTGTGTTTCGTATTTATTTATTTATTTTTTTTGTTTGTTGTTAATAGCGATTCGCGTTTCTTTCTGGGTCGCGTTTTTTTTTCTTCTTAACCAGTTTAAAGGTTTTTCGCGTATTTCGTTAATTAATAATTGTATAATTCTCGAGGACGCTGCTCTGGGAATGGTAAAAGGAAAACAAAACCGCGTTTTTTTTTTGCTTAAGGCGTTTCGATGACTTCACTATTAGTAATGTAACTCGGCAGTGACGATAACAGAAAGTAAATAAAATCAATAATGGGATTTATTGAGAACACGTTTCTATCAAATGCAGGAATTTTCGTCCTCTAAGAGACACTTTTTCGGACGAAGCATTCAAAATTAATTTTCCTATTAAAGGATAAAAGAAAAAGAAAAAACAACAAAAAATAAAAAAAAAAAAAAAAAAAAAAGAGCAAATAACAACGATTTTTATGAAACTGAAACTATCTATGGTGTCAGCTGCAGTGGGATCGAAAGACGGTGCCGGTGGACAGAACAGAAAACTAATTACTCTGGACATTTCGAAATCTAATCGACGGTACAACTGTCATTGAAGGTATGTAATATATAGTGCAATGATTTTAAAATTTATTATAAATCTTAACTTCAAATTTTCGCTTTATTAACAAGTATGTTATTGTAATAAGCTGTAATAAGCGTTAAGCCTGTTTAGATAGTTACATCGCAGTCCAGTAAAGGGCTTTAGATAAAATCGTCCTAAATATTCCTTTCCTCTAGAATTTGAAACAGAAAAACCGAAATAAATAAAAATTGAAACATGCATAAATTATTCCTGTTAAAAAAAAGTTGAAACAAAAACTTAAAGTTATTTCATCCTAATTTATGAAACATGGAAATATAAATAATTAAAATAAATTATCGTCGTATTAAAAGAGTAGAAAATTAGCTGTGATTCTACTGAATTTGTCAGACTGGAGGGTTGAGAAAATTGCATCTCTAGTATGCAAGAATGGGAAAAACAATATCCAAGGGAAGATGATATTATCGCTGTAAGTCAAGACAAGACAATATTATACTATCTGCCAAAACGTGTTAATCGTGTTATTACATTTAAAACATGCACACCTCACTCCATTTTAATAATACGTGTTGAAATGGACGTTTAATCACATTTGTACACAATATCAAAATATCGTTAAGATTATGACCTCAGTGGCCCTTGTCTTTCTTGTACGTGACAACTTTGGTGAAATAAGGTTAGTACTGTTGAAACATTCAAGTCTCATTCAGCTTTAATAATAGATGATAAAAAGGCCTTTTTATCGGACTGGGGCAGTGGATACATTGTCATGTTCTCATACACTCGTAGATAATCTTCGCTAAACGGTCCATTCTCCGGCAAGTTTCAAGTGTCGAGTATAAACTAACCCCTAGGTTCACACGAGACCTATAAGGTCACATTTATGTTTTACGTGCTCTGAGTGTAATTCACATGTATCAGAACTGGTACAAGATATCTGTCCGATATGTGACAAAGACATCTTGTACTTGTTTTCGGAGGAAATTACCCACAGAAGACATGATACACTTTACTCCAATCCAACGAATAGTTTTCTTTTGTTGTGTATGTAGAAGTATGTGTAGTATTTGTGTAGTATATGTGTGTTTGACCAAATATTGATCTCTGTTTGAATCAGTATTGTATATTTTACCTTAGCAGAAACAGTAAAATGATACGACTTTTGTATCTCTCTCTTTAAAGGGTGATAGTTGTTTTTTTTTTTTTTATATGTTTTGTCTCTGTTGTGGAATCGGTAAACATTAATTTATTCTATCTCTTTGTGTTTATTTTTGCAAAATTCTCTCTTTATACAAAAAGATGCACAAGGACAAAATATACAGTCTCTCTCTCTCTCTCTCTCTCTCTCTCTCTCTCTCTCTCTCTCTCTCTCTCTCTCTCTCTCTCTCTCTCTCTCTCTCTCTCTCTCTCTCTCTCTCTCTCTCTCTCTCTCTCTCTCTCTCTCTGTCTCTCTCTCTCTCTCTCTCTCTCTCTCTCTCTCTCTGTCTCTCTCTGTCGCTCTCTCCTCTCCTCTCTCTCTCTCTCTCTCTCTCTCTCTCTCTCTCTCTCTCTCTCTCTCTCTCTCTCTCTCTCTCTCTCTCTCTCTCTCTCATGAAAACAAGTTATTTTTCCATTAGCTATTGGTGAATAAATGATTAATAATTTCATCTATATCTATACCAAAGCGATTTACACTCAAAGGTCATTTTTTTCTGGGTTAATCTGTTTTCAGGTTAAATCGTTCAATGTCATGCTACGAAGGATTAATCAGTCTTGCTTATTTAGAAATACATAATTCATTTTGCATAACACGACATTAACACACACATAAAGTTAACTTATTTGGCTATATCTCACTTTAAAGGGCACTGTCATACTCATAGCCGAGTTAAAATATACGTTTTCTTTGTAAATTCTTGTTCTGTTTGAAAACATACATAATGTATGTGGAAAGAACTCATTTAGATGAGTCATGGTGAAAGATAAACATTTTCAGAGAACTTGTATTGTGTGTGTCGTGGTGTGTGTGTGTGTGTGTGTGAGAGAGAGAGAGAGAGAGAGAGAGAGAGAGAGAGAGAGAGAGAGAGAGAGAGAGAGAGAGAGAGAGAGAGAGAGAGAGAGAGAGAGAGAGAGAGAGAGAGACTAAAATCTTTTAAAAAAAGACTATAGCGGATAAATACATTAAAAATATGTCTGTGACTGTTTCTAGGTTTTTAACTGTTGTTGATGTTTTTGGAAATGTTAGCACTTATCATAATATTATTGCGGCGGATTATGATATTAATGTTGTTGTTGTTGCTGATCTTGCAATACGAACCGTCGTACAATATTATTATTATTATTATTATTTAACGACAACGAGCATTCTTGCCAAGTATCAATCAAACCGATTTGCAGTTTTTCATTTGATTATGTATAAACCTGTTATCTGTGGAGTTATCTTTTCTTCGTTGTCACATCCGAACATTTGAACTGAGCTCTGAGTGTAACATACGTGCGGAAAATATTTTTTTTTTATTGTAATCATTATTTCCGGTAGATGGCAAACAAACAAAAGAGAACGTGCTAAGTTTCACGTGCAAGTTTTTTTTTAAGTCCCATTTCGTCATGCGAAACGGCGGTATTGCTTCGACGACAGAAGACGGCTCTCAAACAGTTGTATTGAAATCTCCTCCGCATGGAACCGTGCATGTTAAAAAAGAACTCCGCGTGAATTTGTTTGTTTGTTTTGTGGAGGTTTTTTTTTTTTTTTTTTTTAAAAGTGAATAATTGAAATTTGATCCCGGTATGGATTTTCTTCCTACAGATTTTTTTTTTTTTTTTTTTTTAGAATTGCTTGGATATAAGACCGCTAACGTCTAAATCGTATATTAAATTTCACAATGGCCCAGGATCCAGGATTTTACGTGTGGGCAGGGGAAGGCAATGTGTTTAATAGTCTGAGTTGTCTCATTGTGACTATGTTTTGAGTCGGATACGATTGTATATAATAAAAACAAGTATTTTCCAGTTATTTATTTGTTTGTTTGTTTTGTTTGTTTGTTTATTTGTTTGTTTGTTTGTTTGATGGTTTGTTTGTTTGTTTTTCGTTTATTATGTCTTTGGTTGTTTATTTATTACATTCTCTAATATATTTTTATAATTCTGACTCTTCTTTTTTTTTCTTTTTTCACCTACTTCTTGGACATTCATGACACTTCTTGGTGGCCCTTCATTATTCAAACACACAATAATAACCCAACACGATCAAACTGAGCTATAAATTATTTCTTTCTTATCGCTTAATGCTGAGTGTCAATGGAACTTTCAGACTAAACAGATTCTAAAGTTTCAGATAAAATCGAAACTGGTCGCTGATTGGCTGTGCTGTGATCAGTATGCCTCCTCTGATTGGCTGGTCCCGCGGCCGGAGTAAACTTCCGTGTTTGTATTTATCCGCGGCCCTTGTATTTTCACTGATTAAACCGGCCTAGATCAAACAAAATATTTGTTGTCGTATAATACATCGAGTATTTTCCATGAATAGCGGGTTACTTAAGCAAATATTAAGAGCCAAATAAGAAATATGGATGTGACATAGATAGATAAACTGGTATTAAATTGCGGGACGGTTTCTTCAAAGAGAAATAGGCCAAGCTGCCATAGATACATGAAATATTTGTTGACATCTTCGAGCAGACATGTTCTTCGTTATTGTCTGCGTGGGAAGTGTATTTATCGGTGAATCCACGTGCTCTGCACCTCGGCGGGACAAAAGAAGAGATCGCTTAGAGACAGGACACGGCTTTTGATAACAAAAACACTGAAGACCTTGAAGTGGTCGAGTAGATGGAGATTTTCTAAGGCCGTGACAATGCACTAAGTCCAGTGCCGTACTTGACTCAGTTTATACTGAACAATAAAAGTAATTATTGTCTCTTTATCATTTTTTCTCTCTCTCTCTCTCTCTCTCTCTCTCTCTCTCTCTCTCTCTCTCTCTCTCTCTCTCTCTCTGTCTGTCTGTCTGTCCATCTTTCATTCGTCCATCCAGTTATTCTTCCATTTATTCATCGATCCAAACACCCATCTGTCTATCACTCCATCCATCCATCCATCCATCCATCCATTCATCCATCCATCTCTTCAGTCTTCCATTTATTATCCATCCATCCATCCATCCATTGGTCTATGCGCCGATCTATTCATTCATCCATCGATCCAACCATCCGTCTCTCTGATAATATAATATCTATTCATCAAATCCACCTATCCGTCTTTCTCTCATTCTGTCTAATTCTTTCTTTCTTTCTCGCTAATGTTCAAGTTCAGTCTGTTTGAGGTTCTCGTATTAAGTTTCTGTTTGCAGTTCGGGACAATTACAAAGAGAGGAAACACGTTTTAAAGCTCAGAATACCGGTAACATTAACAATGCACTGTTACCTGCTGGGTTTTTAACTGTTTGTTTTTATCCGCTTAGTTAATCAAGCGTTATGCTATTCGGGCTTTGTTGGTCAGTTCTTTTATCTCTCTCTCTCTCTTTTGTTGCAGATAAGAGTGCAAAACTCCTTTTTTTTCTTCTTCTTCTTTTTAAAAAAAAAAAAAATGTACAATGTATACGATTATTGTTGTCCCTCATTTTTATTCCACTGTGTCTGTCTGTCACTATTTCTAATATATATATATTTATATTTATATATACTCTTCAAAAAAGAAATCAGTCGATGATGCACCAGGTTCTCTGAGGGTTGCGTCTTTGTTTGTTTTGTGTGTGTGTGTGTTTCTGTACAAACATTGCAAAAATGGGAAATAGTGTTCAATGTTTTTACATCACCATATTTTAGCCAGTGTCAATTTATTTTTTATTTTTATTTATATATATATATTTTTTTTTTGTATATATGTGTGTATGTGTGTTTGTGTTGTTTGTGTGTGTATGTGTATACTCTTTCTGTTATTCAATATGCCTCTTTTTTATTTTTTTTTATTTTAATCCCTTCCTACCTTCCTCTATTTATCACTGTCTTATATCTTTATATCTTTATATACTTTATCTGACAGTTTGCCATTAACCTTGATTTTAATTTTTTTTTTTTTTTTTTTTTTTTTTTTTAAAAGAGACTTTACTAGAAAAGAAAACCTTGAAAAACTAAGTGATATAGTTACATCATTATTTAATGAGTCGTGCGGAAAACCATGTAAGAAACAAAATATTCATGAATTTTATATATATATCCACGTCAAAGCCTCTACGAAGGGTAGATGTGTACGTTTGGCAGTGGGTATGTATCATCATGTTTGTCTGAGTTTGGACAATAAAATAATACATCCGTACATCAATTTTTTTTCTATGTCTCTGTATCTGCGACTCTCTCTTTCTCTGCTCTTTCTTTTTTTTTTTTTTTTTTTTTTTTTTTTTTTTTTAATAAATTAAATTCTGTATCTGTGTGTTTCTTTGGGAGATGAATATGTATTTCATTGAGGACTAGTGTACGCACGTGAATATTAATCCACAGCAAACTTGAAACTGTGTTAAGCATATATAATATTGCACATCATTTAATCACATAACTCGATGTCATGGTGCGAGGCGATGAATTAAATATTGTAATTTGAGATTTTACGGTCAAGTTTGAAGTAAACAAAACTCAGCGAATTTTCATTCATAATTTTGTGGGACAGAAAATTGCTTCTCGTTTCTCATCACTTAACATGAACAAAATATTTAATGAAATATTTACTGTACGCCTACCTCTCTATATCTATCTGTCTGTCTGTCTATATATCTATCTATCTATCTATCTATCTATCTATCTATCTATCTATCTATCTATCTATCTATCTATCTATCTATCTATCTATCTATCTATCTATCTATCTATCTGTCTGTCTGTCTGTCTGTCTGTCTCTCTGTCTATCTATCTAACTATCTATATTTCTTTTTTTTCTCTTTCTTTACACTTATCTGTCTTTATATATATAACTGTATATCTGTGTATTTGTCTGTCTCTCTTTCTATCTTTAATTATTTAGATTAACATATGCATCTGTCTACCTGTATGACTATTTGACTGCATGATATCCTTATGAAAGTAACAAAAACATAATAAACAATGATTAAAATAAAAGGAACCGAAACAGTTTATATATATATATATATTAAAGAAAAGGTAATTCATCACCATCATCATTCTCATCTTTATCCATGATTATTATTGTTTTAATGATTATTATTATAACCATTGGGTGTGCTTTATCAATTTAACACCTACTACCTTGTGATTTCGTAACGAATTACCTCATTTCAAGAACTATCACAAGCGAATAAATTAAATAATTATGACAAAATGGGTCATTCTATCAATTAATTGTACCCCAGCTCAAACTGATGTAATCAAATAGGAAACTTAACTAAATATTGAATTAAATAGGTGCGTACGTAGATATGTAAATTATTGTGTATATATATATATATATAATGCTATAAGAATGTAGTTATCTTTGTATTTAGGTATCTGGATATATAGATACGTAGGTAGGGACCAAGATAGGTAAGTATACATGTACGTATATATATATTTTTGGACTATATCTCTGAATACAGAGGTGTGAACGTGCGCATTTGTTGTGAATGTGTAAAATTATCCTTTTGTTCTCAAAATATCTAAAACCCACACAAAGCCCCAGGCACATGTATTGATTTTGTTTACTTTGGTAATATTAATCTTTTCTTTACTTCTTAGTAAAATAATAGTTCAGTATAAATTTCAGTTTTAAATCAGTTACCAAACCAGTAACTACAGTTAACTGATGGTACGATAAAAAAAGAAAAAAAAAAAGTCTTTTGATGCTGTTTAAACTGACACTACATGATAGTGTGTTGTTTTTCTATTGTTTTGATTTTCTGTGGGTTTTTAAAAAAAAAATAATAATAATAAATCTGTTCTTAAAATTGTGTATTCATGATCATTTAAGGGAGGTGTGTTGAAAAATACAGAGAAATGATTATGCAAGACCATAAAACTGGTTTGCAATAATATATATAAACATATATAAAAAAATAAAAAAATCGTTTATTTTGTTATCTTTCAGTAATCTAAATAATAAGAATAAGAATAAGAATAAGAAAAAAAAAATAACAGTCATCATCATCATCATCATCATCATCATCATTGTCATCATATTAACAGTAATAATAATATTTAATTTTAGATCATCAGTTATAATTTAAATACAGCGTGGTCATCGTCCTCGTCAACGTATTAAAACGTAATGTTGTCACATTTAAAATAACAAAACGTCTCGAGATGCTGATCTTAGTTAGATTTTTTTCTTTTCTTTTCTTTTCTTTTCTTTTTTTTTTCATTTTATATTTCCTTTTTTTTTTTTTTTTCTTCCTTTATCGCGGGAAAGATATGAATGGCTTTATTTTCATGTCTTAACAAGAACTGTTTGTGAATGAAAAATATAAACACGCCGTTAGTATATATTTTATGCTAATTTACATTTATATATCACGCCTAAGAGTGTTGCATTCACGCTCTTCTGTCCCTCGCCCCGCGCTTAACAAAGAACACCCATGAAAATATCACCACTTGTTTCCGAAATCAGATACCACGGCCCTTCGCCGAGCGACATAAAACACGCCAATAACTGAAACGAATATAATGAGCGAAACAAAGTAAAATAGTAGTACCCGGTCCTGAAAATAACTAAAAAAAAAAAAAAAAAAAAAATATAAAAAGAAAGAAAGAAAGAAGGAAAAAACAAACAACAAACAAACAAACAACAAGAAAAAACAACTATAGCGTAACTTGATAACTACGCTGCATATTAAATGCAATTTATGCCAATATCCATATGATTATCATTTGAAAAGAGATGGGGCGCTTTTGTTGTGCACTGAAACACTCTTCTGTGTGTGTTTGTCACGGTAAAAAAAAAAAAAAAAGCTTCGCAGTTTCGGTCCTTTGATTTGAAGACGTGTGAATGCAACAACATTAAGTCAGTGTACGGAAGACTCCAATATATACAGATATATATATAAATATATACCGGGTCAAAGGTCGTGGGTTCCTAACCCCATTCTGACGTCTGTATTTGTGGGCCATCAGCTACTGTATAATAACATGCCACACTAGTACTGTGACCACTTGGGAACCGATTGGCGTGCGGGCATGGAGTGTGGGTTTCCTTTACGCCTTCTTCTTGTTGTTGTTATAGGTGGATGTTTTTTGTTAACGAATCTTTCAGAGAGATAACTTGATGGTTCTATTCAGTGGATATGTGTGACAGAAGGTAAGTCAGGTTTTTTGTTTGTTGTTGTGTGTGTGTGTTTCAGAGAGTCATGTTACATGTGTCTTTGTATATATTTTATGTACACATGCAGTATTTACCTTTATATTTTATCCTCTTTTTCTCACTTTTCTCTCTGTCTGTCTTCTGTGTGTATGTCTCTCTCTCTCTCTCTCTCTCTCTCTCTCTCTCTCTCTCTCTCTCTCTCTCTCTCTCTCTCTCTCTCTCTCTCTCTCTCTCTCTCTCTCTCTCTCTCTCTCTCTCTCTCTCTCTCTCTCTCTCTCTCTCTCTCTCTCTCTCTCTCTCTCTCTCTGACTATAATCTCTCATATCATTTACATCTTTCTTACTTTCATTTTCTCACAATCTTTCTACTGTCTGTGAAATTCATTGTCACACCTACGTTTCAGTTGTCTGTCTTTGCATACGTCTCAACGTACTGAATGAATATAATTTACACTACTAAGATCTCAAACATATTTTCATCTTCTCTCTCAACATTTATTACCAGATACTTAATCAAACATTTACGTTTGTTATGTCAGCATGTAAAAACTTTACTAAGAACAGAAAATGTTCCGTTATAAGGATGTTCTTGCTGGATCTGTCTTATAATGAAATTAGTAAAAAGAAGCAGAAAAATCAGTAACGTGAGATATGATACCACTCTAACCGTACTAACGTATGAAAAACGATTTCCTTTTTATGGTGCAATTTTCTTAATTAGATTTACAACAGAGTTTGATCTTTTATTTTTTTTCTTACAGTTATCCTTTCTGCATTTAAGGATTATGGTTTGGTGTCAATTAACATAATATTTTCGAATCTCTCCAAGGTGTGTTGTAGGACATATACGTTCTACATATTTAATATTATGTTTTGCTAAAACCTGATCTTTGTTCTAATTTGTTCATGGACATCATAATATGGTTTGATTAATGTTATATTTTCCTTGAACTCCATATCTCTCTCTCTCTTTCTCTCTCTCCCTCTCTCTCTCTCTCTCCCTCTCTCTCTCTCTCTCTCTCTCTCTCTCTCTCTCTCTCTCTCTCTCTCTCTCTCTCTCTCTCTCTCTCTCTCTCTCTCTCTCTCTCTCTCTCTCTCTCTCTCTCTCTC
Source organism: Chrysomallon squamiferum (assembly GCA_012295275.1). Lineage (NCBI taxonomy): Eukaryota > Metazoa > Mollusca > Gastropoda > Neomphalida > Peltospiridae > Chrysomallon > Chrysomallon squamiferum. The sequence continues at coordinate 8,400,149 of CM022673.1, read as the reverse complement.
TCCCCCTCTCCCTCCCTCCCTCCCTCTCATACACTCTATTTCTGCTTTTTTTTTCTTTCTTTCTTTTTTTTTTTTAACTTTTTTTTTTTTATATATATATACATTGTGATATGAAAAGAAGCTAATGAAAGTTTTATCTGGGTATGTATGTATGTATATACGTATTCGTATGTATATGTGTCTTGTGTGTGTACGTTTTAGACAGGTATCATTCTATTCAACCATAACTGGTTTTCATCAGTAGCCCTATAGTGATACACCAAAGAATTCTTTCAGCAACATACTTATTTTTTTACATCGTTGGAAATTAATATAAAAATATCCCGAACATTTTTAGCATTTTTTTCATCAGAGAACAGTTTAAATAGTGTAGACAGGTAGACAGGTAGATGCACACATACCTGCATTTATACATTCACATAAACATGCATACATTATTATTCTTATACCAATGACTATTTTCTTCTTCTTTTTTTTAAATTGATTTTGCTGATTTCCCCCCCCTTACATTGTTGTTATTGTTTTGTTTAGTTTTTGTTTTTGATTTTGTTTTGTTTTTTGTTGCATTTTTTCTGTTTTTTTCAAAGTAATGCTACGTATGTTATCTAATTATACGTGACAAAATTTTTAATGCGTTTTTTAGCTTGTGATAAAACGAAAGGTAATTTACCATCATATAAACAGTTTCCTATTTTAGCCAGAGATTAACATCGCGTTAAAAGATGTGGAATTCACAAAATTAAATTAGGTGCTGATCCAGAATGTTCGAAAAGGGTTCTTCCCGTTAATATGGTTGGCGGGCGGTGACTTTCAACATCAAATGACTTATAAAGTAAAATAAAGTGGAACTGGGTTTCTCCATATATATATGTAGAGAGAGAGAGAGAGAGAGAGAGAGAGAGAGAGAGAGAGAGAGAGAGAGAGAGAGAGAGAGAGAGAGAGAGAGAGAGAGAGAGAGAGAGAGAGTTCAAGGAAAATATAAATTTAATCAAACCATATTATGATGTCCATGAACATATATATATATATACGTAAGCATTTCTTAATAATTTATATTTGCTAGAAAAACAAACAATTTTTTTATTATTATTTATTTACTTACTTACTTATTTAGTTTTTTTTTTTTTTTTTTTTTTTTAAACTTTTGCTTTTCAAATAACAGGTTCAAAAGTGTTGGTGAAAAAAAAAAAAAAAAAATTATTATCGGATTTATAGGCAGTTACATCAGATCACGTTCTTCCTTCCGAACATAAACAAATTCGGGGATTCTCGTTATATAGTGTTTTCTCTCTCTCTCTATCTCTCACTCTCTCTCTAACCTTCCATCATCACCACCCTTCAGTCAAACATACTCCGATTACCGCAGACCTATATAATAAACTCTCGTGTTTTACAAGTTCACCGGAGTCGAGACATGATAACTCATAACAGACGTTTTGCTTACGTCTCCGTTCTGCTAGCCACAGCGGTTTATCATCGCCGAACATTCCCGAGGCGGATCGCTTGCGACGGACGATGTAATCGCCTGTCAATCAAAGTTCTGCTTTTATAATAACGGGATATAACGTTGTCTTGATAGGTCACGCCCCCAATGCTTTGAGAACGTGCCAATATGTATGTATATATATAGTTAAGTCGTGATGGCGATTATTATTATTATTATTATTATTATTTTTTTTTTTTTTTTTTTTATTTTTATTATTATTATCTAACATAAGATAACGTATGTTATACTTTTCTAAGTGTTTATTTTCTTTTCTTAATGATGTACAAATTTGTATGTTTCAAGATGAGCGTGATAAATTTAAGAGTGAATGTATATGAGAATATATGTTTATGTATATGCGAATGTGAATATGTGTATGTTTGCATGGATGTATGTATTGAGGTATGTATGGATCTGTGTATGTATTTATGTATGTAATATTCATGCAATCATACATTATACCTTTGCTTCTTATATATGAATCAGTCATATTGATGGTATGTATATATATATATATATATATATACGCGTGTGTTTGCATGGGTGTATGTATGTGTGCATGTGTGAGTATCTGTGTGCGTTTAAAGCCTGTGTGTTTCTTATTATACTGAATAAAGGCGGGTTCGATTATCTCATTTTTTAATATATTTTTATATTTTTTTATATATATAATCTTAACCAACTGTTCTCAAACACACACACACTGATTTCTTTATTTAAGCGGGTTGCCACTAGATATTTCAATAATCAAGAATGAACGACTTCCAATACTTCATTAAGTGTCCTGCGCACACACACTTGTATCCAGTTGATGGAAATTCAGCAGATACGTAAATGTCAAATTTCGTAAGGCCAGTCGCTGAAACGGCTTACTGGTATTTGTTTAGATGATAGCTATCTGAATTTCTGCATTTTTACGACATATGTTTTCTTTGTGGCGGCCGTTAAAGCAATTACTTTGTGACAGTTGTTAGTTAACGTGGGCGGTTGATAAGGATTTGATAACGGGACATTTTTTTTTTTTTTTTTTTTTTCTCTCAACGTGACCTTAACAAGCTTCCATATTTATGAATGGAAAATAATATGGACTGGAAATGTAGGTTTGTCGTGCGATAACGTTAGATTACTTGCGAAGCATTTCCAATTCTAACGAAAGAATAATGGATAGTGTTCAAAAAGTATTGCCGTTAAGGTGACAGCATTCTTGTAAATAATCGTCAACTATAAAATGAGGGAATTTTTATTTTTATTTTTTTTTTTTTTTTTTTAAATTTAATTATTTCTTGTTGTTGGTGTTGTTGCTAATGCTGTTTTTTAAATGAAATACTTACACTGAAAAGTAGTAGTGAGATTCCTTCAGTTAACCATATAGAAAACGTCTCATTTGCAATTAATGTGTTGATTATTACTTAACAGTTGCTACAGATTGCTAACTAATTAACTTATTAACATAATCAGGCGTCAATCTTATATTCTGTTAAAATGCTAAGAAAAAAATATTCATTCAATTATGAACATTCTAGAACAGAAATAAAAGATTCTGCTGGTTCCATCCGAAAAAATAACTTCTGTTAAAGATTGGTACGCTTTATAACAAGATGCTTTCGCTATATTATCAGTAACAACAAATCTCTTTCTTCACTGTTTCGTTATTGCAGCATCAAAAGTCGTGAGATGGATTTATCTCTCTATACGGGATGTGATAAGATATTTTGCAGTGGGTTGTTTTTCGATTTTTCAAGACTAGCTATATGGCGTGCTAGGTTGTGGGATCAATACCCTTCGTCCTCCTTTTGTTCTTTTTAAAGATCCTAACAGTTCGCTCGTCTGGTTTTCCAAAGGTACGTGTTTCCATGTTTGTGGGAAGGAAAATATATGCTACTATTCGGAAGGAGTTATGGACAAGTGGTAAAACGATTTCTAGTCTGTTATCAGTATAATTTCTTGAATAATCATTCGTAACAGGTGTGGTGTATTGCTGAATCAAATAAATATTCATGTGATTCATGAAAAACTGGAAATATTTATTACGTAACTTCCGCAAGACTTGAAAAACATAGACAAGAGTTACTGACAGGAAAGGAATTAAAAGGGAAATAACTCGTCTTTCCATTCCGCCTTCGTCTTTCAAACTCTCTATTAGTATTCCAGAAGCAAATTGCGCGCAAATTTATCGAGGCTAAATTTGTAATGCAATCTTACTCCCCCACGTTTGTCATAGAATTGATTCAAAGAGAAGAATGTTTAAAAACAAAATCGAACGTAAGCTCATTCTACCGGTTGGTAAACGGAAGCAGCTGTCAGTGACGTAACTCGACTCATTTCACAGTTTAATCTTGTTAATCACGTACAACGCAATCGATTGAAGAGTCACCCGCTAAAAAGAGTTTAATGAATGCTCACTTTAACGTCGTAATTTCAAAAAGGAAATGTGGGAGGCACTCCAAAAATGTGACAAGACCTATAAAAATATCTTCCCCGAAATGAAAAATTACTAACATTACTGGTATTAAATTACCCAACAGTCTTAAAATTTATCTTTAAAAAAAAAAAATGAAAAAACAAATGAAAAAAAAAAAAAGAAAAAAATGTATTCTCGCCCACTACTGTCATAATATTATATCTGATCTGTAATGAAGAGTTTAAAATTTCAGATCCAGTGATGAACTCAAATACTCGACCTGTTTAAAAAAATACTGTTTACTCTGAATATTTCGACCGATTATTACGAACTGCATAGTAAACACCATTTATTTTGAAAAAATACAAGAATATAACTAGAACATGTTAAACACCATGATTTTAACTAAAACTGGAGGCACATATTTCTTGTTTTAGACATTTTAAGCTTTCTAATTTTTTTTTTTTTTTTCTTCTTCTTCTTCTTTTTCTCTAAGACCCTGTCCGTGTTTGTTGACAAACGTACGTACGTACGAAAGACGCGGCCACAGAGGAGATTTTTACATAAAACTGAATGTCATGTGTATCTTTAAAAACTCGACCTAAACCGTTGCCTCTGACGGTGACGCTCCAATTTTAAAACAGTGTGAATGAATGTTTTAAAAAAAAAAAAAACCTCGCTACGGAAGATTTGATTTATTTACTTACCTCCTACAGAGATGATCTTATCTATCCCCTTTTTTCAGACTTTCTGATGATGTTTATGGCATTTCTCTAACATCCGAGTCCAAACACATCTCGCAGATAGGAAGAATAAGAAATGTGTGGAAAGATTAATGGCGGACATCGCGCAAAAGTGCGTATTTCGGCATGATCGCTTGGCTAGTCTTTGATGTGTGTGTATATCATTACGGCATATCGCTTTTAAAAATTTCTTCTCTCTCTCTCTTTCTATTTAGGGCCTTGAGATGTCGTAAAACATCTTCATTCTATATATATATATATGGATTTATAAGCATCTTCAGGCTTTTATTTTCGTAAATCTCGAGATGCACAGATATCGCTCGACGACAAAAGTACAATCAGTGGTTTTGTTGAAGACTGTGTAGTGATTTCAGAAGTCTTCATTCCACACGCTGATCCTGTAACGAGATCTTGGGCCGAGTCTTAGAACTAGTACAAAAGCCTAGCTCGGGCACTGTCCTTTACAAGATACTTCTGACTATTCTAAATTTACATTTATTCCCTTGGGCTCCAGAAAAGTAGCGAGCTGTGGCTTAGCGGTTGAACGCAGGCCTGAATTTTGATTAATCTTAGCATCGATCCTTCTCGGGGACATGTTTTTTCTATTTCCAGCACTAGTCATCTCATCGACCTGTTTATCATAGGATTTGATATCCTTTCGTGTTTATGGGAAGGTACATAAAAAAAAAAAATTCTTTCTGCTTCTCGAAAAAGAGTTGCAAACTGCATGACAGCCACAGGTTTCCTCCGTTTTTGTCTCTGTTGTTCTTAATCGTTGGCAAATGTTAAAAAAAAACACCTGTAGAGGGGTTCAGAGGTATTAGAATTCACTTTGCATAAGCATATACAATTTGTTAATGTTACCTATGTATGTGCAACGCTACCAGTACAATAAAATTTTAATGAACAGTCGATGTTAGTCAGTCAAATCCTCCCTCTCTATATAGGACAATGTCCGTAAGTGTACGTTTGATTAATAATATAATTAATACATCTTTAAATAGAAATATTTCTCGTTACAAAATCCGAACAAACTGTTAGTAGGATAGAGAGTAAGTATCAGTCATTCTTCAACAGTTTGCATTAGCAGCTTTATTAGCTTTATTTCTTGTCAAGGATTCTGTTGAATTATTGTTATAAGTTTGTTAGTGTCGTATAAAGATGCTATTTTACTCAGACAGTCAGTTGGATTTGCATACAGTATAGGTAGGGATCAAAGGCATGATTTATACATTTTTGATTTTTCGTTCACGTCATTTAAAAACGTATTTAATTGGTTTTAATTTTTAATTTCAGTTCTTCTTTCACTTGCTAATATTTAGCATGGGATTTAGCTTCCTTTCTTGTATTTTCTTTTTTTACTGTCTTTGTTCCGTATCTAACTGTGGATTAAATTTTCAGAACTGAATTAGAGATTTGTTTATTTATTTTATCATAATTTTATCAGTATTAAAAGAATGTCGAATTTTATTATCTTTGTCAATTTCGTTATTTTATTTTTTTATTTATTTTTTATCTCCACCATTTTATCCAGGCCAAACGTATTTCATAAGGTTTAATTTTTTATTTTTTTTTATTTTTTAAAACAGGTAAATAACAAAGGCCGTCTGGCTTGTCTCATAGGCACGCGATGAGGTGGTCACGTGCCGTCCCAAACAGCTATCGTCTGCTTTTGCTCTTGGCTACCTATTGGTCTGGTCTGCCTGTGGCTGGAACGTTTAATATACCCGCCTCCATCAACAACTGCAGCGACTGTCGAAAACCATTAGGAGCTAAAATCGAGCACATTCAGCGGCTCCAGAGAATCAAACAAAGAATTCTTCTTGCATTGGGCCTGAAACATGACCGAAATGTGAACACGATTCCATCTTCAACAACAAATCTTCGAGCTATCGATGGAAAAAAAGATGGCGGAATGAAGAACAAGCACGTAACGGAATCAAAGGAACCGACTTCAGGAGGACCGCTGTTTTTCAGCGTGTCAGAGAGACTGGGTATATTCACTAGTTACTTTTTATTCAGTGTTCCACATTTTTTTCCTTATTTTATGTATCTGTGACACATCCATACAGAGAGCTATATATAAAGAGAGAGAGAGACAGAGAGAGAGAGAGAGAGAGAGAGGGAGGGAGAGAGAGAGAGAGAGAGAGAGAGAGAGAGAGAGAGAGAGAGAGAGAGAGAGAGAGAGAGAGAGAGAGAGAGAGAGAGAGAGAGAGAGAGAATTAAAGACATTATATATTTTGTCCTTGTGCATCTTTTTTGCATAAATGCATTCGCTACAATATTATCACAACATTTTTCAGACAAAGAAGAGGATCCCGGTCTAGTTCAGTTCGTTATCAACACGGGAAACCACCACGACGACCTGGAAGTGCTCAGCGCTCACCTGTGGCTACTGATCAAGAAGAGAGGCATACGAAAACGCGGGAAGAGAGTCGTTCTCAAAGTGTTTCAGGTGACGGACAAGGGACAGACTCTGCTGACCTATCTCAGGACTAGAGTGAAAAAGACGCGATGGCAGAAGCTCAGTCTGCCCATCAGCTTGATTCAGCGACTGCTCGTTCCGCCACAGGGTAAACTCAAACTGCGAATCGCCTGCAAAAGATGCGGAAGGCGGATCAAAGTGGTCCTGCCGCGACATAAGAAGACTGTGAACTCTATAAAATCGCCTTTGAGGCAACTAAAGACACGAAAGAAGGGAAGGAAGAGACTGCCTTTTCTTGTGATAAATACGAGGCTGAAAAAAATCAGGCGAGGGTAATGGCATTTTCATTTATCTAGAACATGGCACTAAGAACGATAACTCTGATTATAAGCAAAAAAATAAAATAATAATAAAAACTGAAGGATATGATATTTAGTTACTTTTTTAGGAGATGGGACTTTCGTAATTAAAAAGCATCTGCTACGATATTATGACAGCCATAATCGTATACCATCAAAAATAGCAGTTGTTAAAACAACAAGGACCTAAAAAAAAAAATATTAATAAAAAAAAAAAAACGAATAATAATAATAATAATAATAATAAATTTTACATTAAAAAAAAAATTCATACTTTTAAAGACACTGAAAATAAAGTGGCATAATATTTTTACCGTTTTTAATGCTGTGCATTAGTTTCAGGTTGATAGCAATGGTCAGCAGAAATTCCTTATATTTCACAACTTTAATCATTAAAAAATAAAAACACCCAGTAATTTATACATAGTAATGTATATAAGGAAAATGTTATTAACTATATAATGTTTTCTGTTGAAATGAATGGGAATTGGAAGGCAGAGCCAGCCTCCCTGAGATCTTTATAGAAATATATCAAACTGATTTTTTCGTTGTTATTAGTTACAGCGTAGAATATTACAAAAAAAAAAACAAACAAAAAAAAAAAAAAAAAAAAATTATTTATTTATGGCCACATATCTCTATAATATACTTAAATTTCACAAATTTAAAGGAAACAAGAAAATCGCGTCCACACACAGAAACATTGAAAATTAAATTCGTTTTCTATGTTACTGATCTGGACTATTTAATGCAAAAAAAATGTAATAATATTATTATTGTTTGTTTTGTAACTCGATACACTGTGTGGTTATAGCTGTCTCGATTACGTTTCAAATTTCCATTTAGATATTCGATAGATTAATATATGTAAAATTACATGGATCGACTGATGAACAGATGGAACTATGTATGGAGAGATTTGTGAACGGTTGAAGGGATAAATGGAAGGGTGGATGAACTGACGAATAGATAACAGATGGGTGAGGATGGCGGAGTTACAGTGAATGGACGGACACAAGTTTGAGTCGACGGAGAAACGGACGAATGGGTGATTTAAAAATGAGTTATTAAATTATTCAGGAAATTGTCACAATTGATATGGAAAACACCGGGCTATTATAATAAAAAAAAAATAAAAATAAAAATAAAAAAGCGCTGTATTATTGTGATAATGATTGTTCTGTAAGTAACACGTAAAAAAAAAAAAAAAAATTATTACTCTTAATGTAATAGTATTGATATCATGTGTTTAAGTTATTTTTCACTGATTCACTGATTAATAAATTATTATTAAATACAGTATATGCATACATGCATATGCACCTTCGTATACACTCATAAATATACACACATATACAGACAGACAGACATAAATGCATGCATTCATATAAACATGTGCATAAATAAACACACACACACATACAGACACATACACACATGCATGCATATATACATAATACACACGTTATGATCTATAATGCAGGGTAAACTCTATTTCATTATGGTAATGCAATAGTAATATGTGAGTGAAAATGAATCAAACGGAACATTCATTCGAAATTATCAAAGTACAGCTAATATTGTATTTTTCATGTTGTTTTAAAAAAAAAATAGAGACAATGTTGTTGCTTTTCGAACATAAAGTAATAAAATCAATTGTCTTAGTTATTCTAAAAAACATTTAAAAGATTTTGTTTCATGTTGTGACGTATACGTTTTAATGACGTAAACATTTGAATGCCATATTATTGTTATGACATAATGATGTTTATGACGTAATAATATTCATGACGTAGTTTTTGTAATTATAATACATTATTTATGTATACTGAAGACGTTTAGAAATATACTTAAGTAGAAAGTGAATTTGTTTATTATTACTACTATGTCTATACTACTACTACTACTACTACTACTACTACTACTACTACACCACCACCACCACCACCACCACCACCACTACTACTACTACCACTCCTATTAAATCGCTATAACTTGCCTTGGGAATCAAAAGAAACATAAACCTACGATTGCGAAACATCCTCACTGACATTATTTTTCAAAATACAAATAGCAGTACTTTTACATACGTGATTAGAATACATTTTCTTTCCGATTAGTACGTAGGGGCACACACCACAACGTCACGTAGACTCCATCTGCATATAAAAGAAATGTTTAACATTACAATTTTTTTTTTTTTTTTTTTTTTTTCTCCCACAAGGTGAAAATATTAATAAGCATTATTTTTAACACGTTTACGTCTGGAGCCTATTCAGAAGAGAAAAAAAAAAAAAAAATCAGTATCACTTCATCTCTTGCTGTTGGTCAATGTACGTTCTCACGAAGTAGCTGCAGTTGCTTTCATCTCTCATATATAAAAACGATTTAAAAATAAAATAATAAAACGTATATTTCTTTTGGATAAAATTCTTTCTCTCTTCAACATAGAAATACTTTGTATTTCTGCTATGTATACACACACGCATGCGCCCTAACACATAAACATATACATATATATACACAAAAACACACAGAGACATAAACACAAACAAACTATAAAAAAAAAAAAAAAAAAAACGTATATGGCCTGGGAGTATCACAAAGTGAAGGAATCCCCGACAATTAGTCAGGAGTTCCACCCGGGGAGCGTTCTTAAAGGATTAACTGATGAATGGATGGTTGGATTTCAACAGACTGCTCCGAGGTACAAAGTTATGGGCCGTGGCTTTCGACCCGTACAAAACACACAGAACAGTTTTGTCATGGTCCGAGGCAATTCTAAACACTGCTTACGTCAGATAATGAAACAGCTTTACTTCTTAACACATGTAGGTCAATATCCTTTCACAATTGACCTTTTTTATCTTCTGTTTTTTTGTTGTTGTTTTTTCTTTCCTTCCTTCTTTCTTTCTTTTCTTTTCTTTCTTTCTTTTTTTTTTTTTTTTTTTCTTTCTTTCTTTCTTCCTTCTTTTTTTTATTTTATTCTTTATGCTATTTTTCTGAGGTTTCGTTTTTGTTTGTGTTTTTTTAAATGCTTTTAATTCCTTTCTTTCTCACTCATTCTTATTATCTTTTTACTTTTTCACCCCCTCCTTTTATATACATATATTTATTTATATAAGTTGATGCAATATATAAACAGATGCAAAAACACGAACTTTATTATGATGTAACAACGTATTTATTTTCTATTTGTAAGATGCCTACGTGAATATTTTTATTTTGATGTCCTTTGACTTTTGAGTTATGATGAATGACGTTAAAATTTTAAAATGTTATTTTAATTGTAAATTAAAACAGCTTGGTTATTACAGTCAGTGCTACTGCCTCTGAACAAGTTTTACTGGTGTCGATAAAAAACATGAAGATATTTTATTAATTAATTGTTATACGTGTAAACATATTTGTCTTTTATTATCATTATTTGTAGCAATGTTAACAGAAGCAGTAGAAATACTAGTAGTAGAAGTTTTAGTTGTAGTATTACTTATTGCAGTAGTAGTTGTTATCATTATAATAATGGCAGTAGAGATAGTAGTCACTGAAGTAGTTATAAAAAAAAATGTAGTATAGTAGTAGTGGTTGTAATAGTAGCAGCAGCAGTAGTAATAGTAGTAGTAGTGGTAGCTGTGGTGTAGTAGCTTAAATTCGATAAAATGTTCCGCCATTATTATTATTATTATCATTATCATCGTCATCATCATCATTATCATCATTATTATTATTATTATTATTATTATTATTATTCCATTTTATGGAGCAGATTTTAAAAATATATATATTAAACATTTTAAAATCTATTTTAAGGATTAAACTGTTATAATATATTAGTCCTAGAAGATCAAACTGTTATTATGCAAACTACTTGTTATACTTGTTATGAGTTCTGTATCAATTCTATTTTTATTTTTTTTTTTTTTAATAATATTACAAAATTCTATAATAAAAACACAATATTATTTTGAATTTATGTTAATTTAGACATACGTCCGCGAAATGAAATTGGTTAGTTATTCATTCTGGAACAAACACAAAGTAAGGCACTAGGGAACAATGACAAAAAAAAAAAAAAAAAAAAAAAAAATTACACTTTGTTTCGTGTGGCCTATTTACGATGTCTTCCAACAGATGTATCGATTTCTTGTTCTAACGTTCATGGCACATCTGAAACTGGTTTTAAGAAAGAAATTTTCTTTTTTATCTGATAATGGCTTAGGCTTCTAACAAAACAAGATTAACACAACAGCTGCCTGAAGGTCATTAACCCGAAGAAAGGTCGGCAGTGATCTGAGGGAGGTTATCGTAACGGCTATTATTCGTTATTTCAGTCCCTTGTGGCGCTTTTCACTACGATGTGCAGACGACAAAGCACGGTGCACAATTTACCCGTCGCTTGTGTCAAACAAAAAGAGAGCGAAACACATACAAAGATGTTAACGATAAAAAAAAAAGAAAGAAGAAGAAGAAGAAGAATGAAATAGACTGCTTATTAAAAAAAGAAAGAAAAAAAATGACATCAATCGTTCTTTACACACTTTGTTCTTTTAACAGAGGTGTATGGGCCAAGGACGTACATTTGTTAGGCGTTTTACGCCCCTTGAACAGACTGTTTCTTTTTAAATTATTTTTTTAATATCATCAGCTTTTTGGGGCATCAGTATCAGTATCAGTAGTAGTAGTAGTATTAGTATTAGTAGTACTAGTCTTGTTATAGTGTTGCTTTGTTATTTAAAAAAATTATTATCTTTATTTAGATGTGCTTTCTTTGTTCATTGCTCTAAACAACTGCAGTATTATTTAATTCATTCGTCACGTTATAGGCGACCAATCTTTTCTAACAACAAAGTTTGATAGCATAATAATATTTTTCTTCGTTTAGGATGAACCATTCTGCCCTTTTCGCACTTTATTTCGTATAGAAACTGAGTAAATCATTGTAAAATTGTCTTGTCTGAATTCTTTCTTACATTTTGTATACGGGAATGACGTCTTGTAAAAAAAAATCTTAAATGGTTTCTTCTAGGGTCTAATACCAGGGTTATGTTATTGTTATGTTCATAATAACAAACAAAACAATAATTTGGGTGTATACAGGGTTTTTTTTTATTCAATCTCTGCGGGAACTTGGCTTACAGTCAATTGATGGATCATAAAAAAAAAGTATTAGTATTTTTAAAAAAAGAAGCAAAAATGGCTTACACCTCTAAATAACACACTGATATAGACCACACAAATTCAACTGTTATGTTTCCATAGAAGACGTATTTAACAACAGCGAACTATGACAAGACATTAATCATTATACCGATGATGCCAGCATGGATCTACTGGTGAGTTAAATTTTTAATAAAAAGTTTCTGAAAACTGAGGTGGTCTGATCGTAGCTTGATATTTAAAAGGAGCCATGATAGTTATTCAAATCTGTAATAGGAATTTACTAATTAATCAAAACTAATGATAAAATGACGATTTCGAAGAAAATAACAAAAACATCAATAATGATAATACATGGTGATGGTGATAATGTTGAAAAGAAGAAGAAGAAGAACAACAACAACAACAACAACAAAAAAGCATTATCAACAACAACAACAACAAAATAATAATAATAATAATAATAATGCTTGACACTGGTTACTATATCTCATGCTATTCGTTCTTAAACAAAGACTGTCATCTTTTAGGTTAAAAAAATAAACCCTGTATATCATAAAAACACGAAACGTTCTTTAGTTTCTGCTTCGTGACAAAGAAGTCATAACATAGAAATTAAAAAAAAAAAAAAAAAATGTATTAATAGTAAATTTCATAATAATAATAATAATAATAATAATAATAATAATAATAATAATAATAATAATAATAATAATAACAATAACAATAACGTGAAAGATCACGTCCTCTCCAACACATGGATATCAAGAAGGCGCTTTTTTTTTTTAAGGTTATCGGCTCATTAACCAGGATTAGTTTTAATCCTTTTATCCTTATCATGACAAGCAAATTATCCGACCACCGTGTCATCAATCTTGTTTCCTACACGGCAAAATCTCCGTCCGTCCATTCTAGGCCAATGGCCAATTGTTCCCGATCATTATAGAAATACAGCTAGATGAAATCTGGGATAGGAGCAGAGTGGAATCATAAAACTTCAGAAATAGCCTAGATGAGAGAATGGTTTTGAAGCGAAATTGAAATAATGTCGAACAGTGCCCTATATACTTTTATGCAAATACTGGTGCTTACACAGTGTTTTAGAAGAACTGTGCTTTTATTCCGCATTTTAATGTTGTTTGTCTTAAAATGAGAAACTTATTTTAAATCAGTTAAACCTCCAGACAAAGGGCAAATGCATGTAAATGGGGAAATGAGAGAGAGAGAGAGAGAGAGAGAGAGAGAGAGAGAGAGAGAGAGAGAGAGAGAGAGAGAGAGAGAGAGAGGGAGAGAGAAAGGAAGAAGAGGAAGGGAGGAGAGTTCTGGGAGAGAAAGGAAGAATGGATAGTGAGAGAATAAATATTTTGTAATGTAGCACAATAATACAATAATTCAAAGAGTCAAAACTGAATGTCCAAGAATACGGGACAGCCTTAGTACAATCATTAGAGGGTTAGTTTAAACAAAAAAAAAAAAAAAAAAAAAAAATAAAAAAAAAAAAAAAAAAAAAACATATGTAGGGTGACTGGTGCTTCACACTGACAAATAAATATAGACAGTCTTCAAAAAAAAAAAAAAAAAAAAAAAAAAAACAACAATTCGGCTATCACTTTAAAAAAGAAGAAACACACAACAAAAACACACCAGTGGCCGTCACACGAAATTATGAATGAAAATGTATCCAGTTTTGTTTACATTAAACTCGACAGGAAAATCTCAGATGACATTTTTTTAATTCACAGCCTCACAGTGTGATGTCGAGCTATAAGGACACACGTACGGAATTTGTTATGGTTAAGTTTGTTGAAACCAGTGCGGCATATATGCGCGCACTCAAACATGTAGGCTATACACATCTATCCTTTTCATATTCATTTTATTTTCTTCACGGTTGTGTATCTTGTATGTTTCTTCATCCATTGATCTCCAGACTGCGTTAATTCACACACACACAGATTCTTATCATGAACACAACTGCGAGCACTCACACACAGAGAATATGTTTCATAATATCCTCTGCACGGTTATTTACGTTTTTATGTAGATTTATTCACACATATACACACACAGACACACAAAAACAGACACATGTATGCATATATAACTATTTTTCATTAGTAGATACTGCATTTCTTTATAATTTTGTTTTTCTAATTACACAATTTTTTAAGAATTATAAAAATGGTCCTGAAAATGTATAAAATCGAATAAGCATAACTTTCAACACAGCATTACAGTTATTGTATTTACTTTTATTATTGTAAAAACATAAAATATAAGTCGCCTTGATATCATACATATTTCAGTGCATTTTGAATTTCATATGTAATAAAATCACAAGTGCTGGTTCAGGATTTTGGAAACTGGAGATACGATCATTAGGACAGATGTATCTTTGAATATTAAATGAATGACATTATACTGATTATTAACAGATGATAGGCCCCGATAATGAATATTGAGGCACACATCCTGTGAAACCTCCAGTTCTGTGCATTTTGTATATACATATATCAACATCACTCAATCGAAAACGTAATATTTTAAGTGTTTATACAAGTGTTATATTTTATGGAAAATTCTTGTTCTGCCTAACAAGTTTCATCGACAATATCGATAGTCGAAAATAGGTCAAAGTCTTACACGGAATATATCTTTCGAAACATTACTTTATTTCAAACGAAATGTTTATGAATGTTATAATAATATACATTAAAAACAAAAGTGTCTGCTACCTCCTCGGTCGCTGTGACATTTGTCCAGTAACAATTTGGCTATCGGCTGTGACGTATCTTCAGTGACTAACGTCATATTTATGACGATATTTGGCGGATGTTTACGAGGAACGTGGCAAACACAGACGTAGTATTGAACAAGGGACCGTTTCATATCAGGTTTATGTACCTGGAGTCTTTATAAAGAGGGGCAGTTTAAAAAGATTTATTGACCATTCCATTCAGCATGCGAGTTTTTGTGATTAAAATATAATAGCTTGGCTTTTTAATTATATTTATTAAATACAAATAACACCCCAGTTTCTGTAAAATATTCTTTATGCAGATAACTACAACAACAACAACAACAACAATAATAAGAATAATATGCAAATGATGTAATATTGATATACGTGTGTGTGTGTGTTTGTGTGTGTGTGTGAAATCAGCAACCACCATTTTAAAAGATTCTCTTTGCATTTGGCATTTGACATTTTATATATTTAAACCTTTTGCATTTACTGTAGGATCTAATTTACAATCCATAAAGTTACATTAACTTAATAGTCTTATTTGTACTTAAAACAGGATGATGCAATGTTTAACAAGTAACACAAATACGTTGGTAACTAACAGAGTAGTTTTCGCTAATACATCAGTCTTCACGTTACCATTAATAACAGTGTGTGCACTCATTCTTTTCGGAAAACACCGGTCTAAACTGTTCAGTTTATCCTTCACCTCAACATGTTGTTTCGATGTTAGGGTTACGATTCAGATCCAGGTTCCAGAGAAACTTTTCAGACACCTAATATTTCCTCTCGAAAGCAGATAATCTCCAACTGTGGATGTTCTAACCAGATAATTCCCTTCCAGGATCTCTTTATCTTTTGCTGATTTGTAGTCCATTCTCATGTTTCACTTCATTGTGATAGCGTTTATTTTTATATTTATATAATTTTTTTTTTTTTTTTTGCATTCTGTATACATAATACAAAATGGAATAATCTGTCCCAACTGATGTAAGAGGCGAATGCCGCAAGGGAAATAATCAGTTTTTCTGAACAGGCACATATGGCAGTAGTTATCACCCGTAAATATTAACTAATTGCTATTTAAACCGTACTGTTGGTCATACAAACAGTTAAATATGTTTTATACATTTCTGAGAGAAAATTGGATTACTTTTTAATTATCAACTTTTGCTAATACGAAAAGACATCATGATAAAAAAAAAAGACAATGTAAGCCTCATTTCATTGTCATATACTTCATTATTAGCAAAGATGAGTTACAGAGAGCAAAGAATTTAAATCATTTGTGAATGCCAGCATTTGGCATAATGTGTTTGTGAGAAAGCATGTGTGTAAGTAAGTATATGTACGTATGCATGCGTGTGTGTGTGTGTGTGTGTGTGTGTGCGTTCGTGTCGATATTAATATCGTGAAGACTAAAAAAAAAAGTACATCATGTCTCTAAACTAAGTAAATGGCTGATGAGCGGCATTTTCGAATACTGCTGCATGATTAATCTCTTCTAAATTGTATATAACATTAGCAATACATTAACAAGTTTTTTGTGGTCAGAAAAAACGAGCGGTCTTTTGTACGTATCTTCCCAAAGGCCGAAAAGCTCATACCACGACCTAAGATAAACATGAATGGTTGGAACGGAAAATGGTTCAAAAGGCGCTTTGAAGACATTATTCCTATCGGCGATTAGACAGATGATGTAATCACTGAGATAAAATATCTCTTTCTGTTTTATAAAACCATTCAGCCGAATTCTTTTATAATTTAAACAAACATAACTATGACAATTCATTCATTTTTAGATTTAATAACGTAATTTTCTTTTTTCAAAGTATAATAATCATAACAAATCCTGCTTAAAGGAGAGAAGAAAAATAATATATAAGTGAGTAAAATAAAGTAAGTAATAAGTAAGTAAATATGTAAGTAGTCAGTAATATATATGTGTGTTTACATATATATTAAAAAAAAAAAAAAGTTGTTAATATTCAAAACAGTTTGTTTGTCTCTAGGTATATGTCAGAGTTCAGTGCTTGTTGTTTCTTTATATTTGTCTCTGTAGACGTGCATAACCTTATAATGCACATGTCCTATAAAACGAACAAGATGGTATTCAGTTTTCCGCCTGGTAACAGACCTATAATACTTAACATAGCTGGCATAGTTTGCGTGCCCGATTGCGCCATTTTGGGCCGTGCTGGTGATAGGAGATATTGTGTTTACAAAGCAATGGCAGTCTTAAAATATCGTATAACATATACACATACGATACTTTTCACTGGGATCATTCTTCCACTTGAGAGGTATAATCCAACAGTATCCGCTCCTCGTCAAAATCCAACAGTGCTTTGACGTAGGCTATTACGTCAGAACATTTTTCTTTCTTTTTTTTTTTTTTTTTGAAATCGTGGTCTCAGACATAGACTTTTTTTTTTTTTTTTTTTTTTTTTTTTTTTTTTTTTTCAATTATGCCTGTTTTATTTTGTTTTTGTCTGAGTCTTGCTTTGCTTTCTTTTCTTTTCCTTTTTAATTTTTTCACCTTCATTTTTTTTTTAAATTAATTATTATTATTATTATTATTATTATTATTATTATTTTTTTGCTTGCATATTATTATGCGGTAATTAGCACATTCGCACAAAAAATACAATGAATTTTGATGCGATGTCAGAGATATATATATATATATCAAGCATGATATCATTTGAGATAATGTGATGTCATGAAGTAAAATAAATGCTATATGATACTATGTAAATAACGTGATAATTTGGACATGCCATATTAAAATATACCATTGATAAATGGTAAAGTTGGGTTAAAAGCACTAACTTAAAATTACTGTATGCCAAGAATCGAGAGAGAGTACGATAATTATGATATGCTATCGTACAAAAATATAGAATACGATACGCAAGGATGTGATACCATGCAAACAATATACAATGTAATACGATTATTATGACTTAAATCCATAAAACAATATAAAATACGAAGCGCTAATGATCGACGCAGTGCTATAACTTTGGCGTAATTTAACACAATGATGTACAGGGTACAAACTGATGCGATAAGATTCAATAATTCTGATGTGATATAACAATAATATGTAATTCGATGCGTAATCTTTGTATACAAATATTGTTTAACTAACTTAAGTTTTTCATTGCATATATAACAAAAAAAAAGAATCTGTATTTATGGGATAAACTTAACACCTGTTAACACAGAAATAAATGGCTGCCTTTCCTAGAACATTCCTTTGAAGAAGAATGCGGAAATTGGTTTCAAAATAATTATCATAACTCTTGCAAACACTTAAGTAAAATAATGAGGTGCTTGAAGAAATGTTTGCGAAAGTAAGTGCCAACCAATAAATATGCTGTACCACTGAAAAGAATGAATGACACATATATTTTGTTATCGGTTTGTTTAGACTTTGGACTGCAAACTTCAAGAATGTTGAACAATTATTTTGAGTAAATTCCCTGTCGTTGTTGTTGTTGTTGTTGTTGTTGTTATTATTATTATTATTATTATTATTATTATTATTATTATTATTAATTTTGTTGTTGATGTTGTTTGTTTTGATTTTTTTTTTTTTTTTTGATATATTAATAATATTTTATTGTTATTATTGTTGTATCTTATCTATCTATTACACTTCTTAAGTTTATTTTTTTCCCCTTAATTTATTCTTTATTTAACTGTTTTATTTTATTATAAAACAAACATAGAATCAAATGAATAAGTAACTCAACGAAGTGAGGAAGAACTGAAAAGTGAAATTATGAAGAACTTAATTATAACAAAATAAATAAATTCAAAATAAATAAACAAATAATAAATAAATAAATAAATGATACATAAAATTAATAAACAAACAAAATTAATAAACAACAGATACTATATTTGATAATATCCAAGGTTTTTTCAGTTAGGCGATATCATCGATAAATGCAAAATAGAAAACTGTATGAGAATAGACGCAAAAATCTACAAATGCGCTCCGTCTTCTGTGAAACTGCAAAAACAATAATAAATAAATAAATATGCAGACAAATATATATATATATATACACCTTGGTAATAAATAAATAAATATTAACAAATATCCGAGTATGACGTCAAATACAGTTCAATGCAGCCAATACTTTTTATGACGTATCTAATCAATATATATATATATATACATTTACACCTTGGTAATAAATAAATAAATATTAACAAATATCCGACTATGACTCTGCATGGGAAACTTACCGACGTCAAATACAGTTCATTGCAGCCAATACTTTTTATGACGTATCTAATCAATTTTTAGAACGTACGGTCATTAATTTAGGTTTTACGCGCCTATCATCTGGATTCCAGCATTTTTCAACAACAACAACAACAAAAAAATTTAATAATTTATAGTAACAGTTTTGTTGAACTTAGCTAACGAGAGAAGGTTGAATAATCTGCTTGACATTAAAACTGCTTTCAAGTGTTAGTATGGCAGCTTCTGAACGCGTTGCTA
>CM022673.1:8372810-8375310 GCA_012295275.1 Chrysomallon squamiferum | reverse complement strand
TAAGATCTGAGCCGATTTAGAACCTTTAACAACAACAAAAAATGTATGAAAGATCAAACACTGGTTTATGCATATATATACTGTACCGACAGTCTGTTGCATGAAAACTGAAATGAGCTAACTACGTATGAAAAATTAACTTTGCTTCCTTATCTACGAACTAACGATTCACATATTCATATGGTAATTTCAGTTTTTGAAGAGCAGATATTTACGCCAGTAGCATTTATAATAAGAGGTGATATCCTAATGTCCTTCATTCGTTCCTAAAATTGCAGAAAACATGTTGTTTTGTGTTTATAAACAATAGAATCTCTGTCATGGGTGTATGTGCTAACCTGGATTAACCTCTGAATATTAAGATGGCAAAAGACACAGTAAAAACCACGTCACGACTGTAAAAGTTTCAGTTGTTTACAGTTGACGGGTCGTTGTTCCTCCTACTGTTCCTTTCTCTTCTTCTTCTTCTTCAATTTTTGTTGTTGTTTTTTTTTTTTTTTTTTTTTTTTTGGCGTGAGGATAGTTTATTAAAATTTAATTTAATTTAATTTAATTTAATTTAATTTTATTTTATTTTATGTTTGTTTTATTTATTATCTACCAATAGTAGCAGTAGTACAATTAATAACAGCAGCAGTAGAACAAGTTGTAGTAGTAGCAGCAACAACAGAAGTAGTAGAAGTGACAACTGCAGCATTAGAAGCAGTAATCGTAGATGCTGAAACAGTTGTAGTAGTAGCAGCGGTAGTAGTAACAGTGCAGGTTGAGCAGCAGAAATAGTATTATCATACACCTGTTGTTGTTTGATTTTTTTTTTTTAAATTTTATAAGCTGTATAGGAAATATAAATGGTATTCGGATTTAGACTTAGATCCGATATCTCTTTTTATTCAAAATAACAAAATAATAATAATAATTAGCTATTGGCATAACCACACAGCCATCTACCTAGTAATCTTTGGCGAACTGTTAGCTTCAAAATAATAACGAAACATTATACAATCTCTCTCTGCTCAGAGATATATGCATACCGTATCACATACACATACGTACATACACACAAAAAATACACACAACTATTTCAGTAATAATTATCCAAATGTTTTAAATCTTTTGAACAATGTATATCATATAATTAAGACGAGAAATCTAACATAATGGTCTCTGGTTTTGAATATTAAACTATTCTATGAATAATGTAAATTAATATATATATATATATATATATATATACACACACACACACACAGAGAAAGAGAGAGAGAGAGAGAAAATACATCAATGAATGTAATAAGTTGAATATTCATAGATAAGAAATACATAGTTAAATATGATCAGTGAATATCCACAGATTAAAAATAATAGATTGATATAATTAGGAAATATCCGTAGATATATACTGCAAGATATTACTCGAAATAAGAACATGTATCAGACACGCAAAGAAAAAAAATAACATGATATATTTCAAAATAAATAACAAATTATCATAGATAAGAAACACGCAGTTCATAAAATACAGTAAATATCCTCAGACAGCAAAATGCTTATATCAGACTCAAAAGTCATAAATAAGAAATACATAATAGTCAGTAATAAATATCCCTAGAACACTAAGGTTATAATTGCATTTATCCTGCAGTCACTATAAATAGTGGCCTGATATTATGACCAGATAAAGTTTTTATATTTACGGTTAATGACTAAACCGACATTTTGAGACGGAACTATTTTTACTTCGATATATTACTTGTTATTTTCATGTATATTATTCAAAATTACTTCTTTAGTGTTTAAATTCTCGTTTAAATATTCATTTCGAAAAAGTCTTCATTTGGAAACTAATAAATTGTTGTTATTTTAGAAGCATTTTGTTGTAGGTGACAAGGTTGCAAGCGAGAACAAAATATGCATGAATATATTACTTTCCAGAGTGACGAGTCGAGAAATAAAACATTTAATGTCATTTAGTTTTGTATTATTTAGGACTGCAGTATGAAAGGAAATTTCTATACATGCAGTAAGTATAATTATAGCAAATGCATGAATAAAAACAAATAAAAATTATCGATGAGAAATACACAGCTTATTCTTATAGATAAGAAATCTACAATAAAAAAGTAAACAGTTAATATCTTTAGAACTCAAAATAACTAAACTAACAATAAAATATTCCGTGTGGGTCGAAATACAATAACGATACATTCATAGTATGACACCGATCCAAATAAATTCAAAAACTGAATAATAAATGGCTCTAGATAAATGAATCAGAAAAATAAAATAAAAGCAATAGATAAAAATTAACTTTGTATAGGTACGAAAAAATACAAAGTTAATGAAGGAAATCCGAAACTGATCAAAATAAACAATGAAATATATGTGCTATCTAGATCGAAATTCATGGTAAATTACTGATGATGCATACAAACTGTGTGACACTTATCCAAGTAAATTTAAAAAAGGTTTATTCATACGAAATGCCTTTACAATTAATTAT
>CM022673.1:8297810-8367810 GCA_012295275.1 Chrysomallon squamiferum | reverse complement strand
TTAGTTTTGTTTTATATTTGTATAGCACAGGGAAGTAACACACACGTACACACACCCAGAGATATAAACACTTATATATATATATATATATATATATATGTATCTATGAACCGACAGATATAAATACAAACATCATGCATACATAGAGATAGATATAAACACACACACACACATACATACATACATACATACATACATACATACATACATACATTTACATACATACATAAGCATATTTACAATCCATCCTTGCACGTGTACACAAAAACGACTACGTAAATAAGTACGAACTTACTCATACAAATATCATCTGTATAACACACACACACACACACACACACATACACGTGCACGAGCCACCCACTACCAAGGTGTCTAATACTATAATAATGTGAGATCTTATCCCAAATAATTATTGTTTCATTCGTTACATGCTGACACAATGCCGACGTTCTCGTGTGGACTCCCATGCACGGCCCCGTACTTGTTTTTGGCATCGTCGTCGAGGTCGCATCGTAATTCACAGGTGGGGTGACTCTCCAGAGGTGTGAGATCTCTCGAATGATCTAACAAACTGTTTGTTGCGATACCCCGGTCTTCAAAACGTATTGTGTGTGTGGGGGGTACGGCTAAAATTGTGCAGCATCATTGTGTAAGATAACTGTTCACACATGCCTATCGTAGTTAGTGACTCTCAAAAAAAAAAAAAAACTGAAACAAACTAATGGTATAAATTGTACCTCTTGGTGGTGTGAACCTTTCTCTCTGTTACATTTCCTAGTGATTTTTTTTTTGTTATTTTTTTTTTTATATTTCACTAAGTATGAAATAATAATAACAAGCGTGCCATTTAGGTTGGAACTGGAAAAATACATAAAAATGAGTTATATGTAGTAACGTTGCAATTCAAACAATCCTAACTATACTCAATCTAATATTTTTATTGTTTTGCGTTATAATGATGGTATGAGAGAAAATAAAATATATAAGAGAAATCAGATACTTGTATAATACTTCACAAAGAGTGATTTTTAGTTACCCAACGTTTACATTAACTAACCTGTTTTGTTCTTCTTTTTTTTTTTAACTGTATCATCTCAATAATTAGAAACTTGTGCTAGATAAATGTTACAGAGAAAATACACACAAGTATATATAAAGATATATATATATATATATATATATATAATCTGGTAAGTAGATACAGAGGTAAATACTAACAGATAAATATACAGAAATAAATATACTGAAATAAAATATACATAGATAAGTAGAGATGTACATAGAGGTTGTAAATATACACACAGATAAATACATACCTGATACATATACTCAGATAAATATATATATATATAAATACATGTAAGGGTAAAAAGTGAGGTATTGTCTGAAAATATTCCGATACACCCATAAAATAATTACTTTAATAGTTTCTGTTTGTTTATTCACTTTCTGTGCAAATTTTTTGAAACTGTATTTTAGCATATGACATTGTACATATGGATGAAATGTTTTGTTTTGGTTGTTGTTGTTTTTTGTAACTCAGTCTCTAGCTCATTAATCTGATTTGTAAAGGAATGCGGGATCAATTATTCTCGATGCACCTAAATATCTGGAAATGTTATTTATGTATCTCCTGAGACCTGTTTCCCGTAAGAAAAGGTGCACAGCAAATTGCGTCGAACTGATAAAGATATACGCAAAAACCGATAGTGTTTACAATAACTTTGTTAAAACTAACATCACATAGAAGAAATCTATACTAGTAGAGAGAGAGAGAGAGAGAGAGAGAGAGAGAGAGAGAGAGAGAGAGAGAGAGAGAGAGAGAGAGAGAGAGAGAGAGAGAGAGAGAGAGAGAGAGAGAGAGAGAGAAAGAGATACAAAGAGAGAGGGGGGAGAGATATCCAAACAGAGAGCGAGAGAGAGAGAGAGAGAGAGAGAGAAACAGAGACAGAAAAACAGAGAAAGAGACACACAGAGAGAGTAAATGTATAATATTTTCAAGTTGCCTAACACGATATTACTCCATCAGTAAATAAACAGATTAGTATGGGAATATTTGTAAATCCAGCAACAGCACTCTTACTGTGCTTTCAGCTGCCTTACACATTTCAGTTACTGTTCTTTTCAAATCGACTCTTCCTTTTTTTTTTTTTTTTTACCAAGAAAAGTGATATTTAAAAAATTATAAATAAATTTATAACGATTAAGTTTATTTACAAATTATAATTACCTGGGTGTAAAAATTATTTAAGTCACATTTCGTGAAAAATGAGCAGATGTAAGAATGACATTTGCAACGTTTACAGCCACTGGCTGATGTAATGTTTAACCTTTATTATCACTGAAATGTAATCATGTGACACAAGTACTTGTTAAACATAGCGCGTAAGTATTTCCGCTGCACTTCAGTTGTTGAATAAAGTCGCTCATCTGCGGTGTCACTAATCCCACACTTCGTTTGTCACGAATTTCACTAATACCCTCTTGTTTACTAGTAATGTTACTAATGCCACACTGTTGTTTACCAATAATATCAGTAATACTATACGTTTACCCACGAATAAAGTGACTAATACCAGTTTTGCTTGCCACTAACGTCTGTAATACTAAGTTTTTGCTTCCCCTCATGTGATTAATACTACGTTTTGTTTATTAGCATCGTCACTAATTCTACACTTCTGGTTACTAATAATGTTATTAATATCACACTTTCGCTTGCTAATACTTACTAATGACGTTGCTAATACTGTACTTTTACTTACTAATGACGTTGCTAATACTGTTCTTTTACTTACTAATGACGTTGCTAATACTGTACTTTTACTTACTAATGACGTTGCTAACACTGTACTTTTACTTACTAATGACGTTGCTAATACTGTTCTTTTACTTACTAATGACGTTGCTAAATACTGTACTTTTACTTACTAATGACGTTGCTAATACTGTTCTTTTACTTACTAATGACGTTGCTAATACTGTTCTTTTACTTACTAATGACGTTGCTAATACTGTTCTTTTACTTACTAATGACGTTGCTAATACTGTAATTTTTCTAACCAATAATGACACTGATACTACATTTTGCTTACGAGAAACGTCGCTAATAATATAATAATACTTACTTATGACGTCATTAATACTACATTTTTGCTTACCAATAACGTCACTAACACTACACAACGTCTTTAATACTTTACATTTTGCTTTTTAATAACGTTTCTAATACTATACTTTGCGTACTAATAACATCTTTAATATTATATTTTTGCCTTATCAACAGCATCAATAACACTACATTTCTGTTTACTAACAAAGTCACTTACAATACGCTTTTCCTAACCGGTATAATCACTACAAATCTGCAAGTTGTCAGTTTCAGTAGTAACACAAGCGGCCGTATGCATCAAAAGAACTAACCGTTTATGTTTAGTCGTAACTACTACGACAAAACGTAAGAAAAATATCAGTAAAAACGAACAAGAACTAAACGCAACGTAGGCATAACATGGACGTGAGATAGCTAGACTGACGCTTTATTCTTGGACTTATCATTAGAAGCTGAAGATATTAAAAACTGAAATACGGTAAAGAAATACAGTGGACATTTACGATCGTGTTGAATAGCTAAACAACTATTCGGACAGTTATTGGAAATTACGTGCATTATAAATGTGCAAGGATAATGCGTGAATACGTACATCTTCTAACATAGCAATATAATAATTTAAGAAGTGAATTTTGACAAGGTTTTCAAATGGAATTGGCTTTCATCCATACAACCCGTTTTGGTATTTAATCCCAGCCAACCACGAATAGGAACACAATCAGTTTAATTCATTTAAAAAAAAAATTATGTCTATGTTACATCAAAATTTCAAAATAATTACATCAAATAAAAAAGAAAATAATAAACTAGTTTGTTTCTTTACAAATGTATAGGAGCAGAAATAGTTCTATAAAACACTGAGTTTTTGTTATCAGTAAGCGAGACTCCGCCCTGTAAACAACTGTTTATAAACAACAACTTTATATACAAGTAATATCAGTACAGTAGTAATAATAATTACCAATAGTATTAACTGTACTGCTTTTGCAGTTACCGTTAACGTTACTGTTTTACCGTATTTGGTAGAACGACTGGTACACCCGTACTCATCAAAAGTTGTTCACCTTTTTGTTCAAAGAGGGTGAGGACGACATTTTTGTGATCGATGTAACATCAGTGATAGAACAAAAATTGTTATGAAAATAGAAAATCCAAAAAATAATAAAGACTTATGCTTGGTTTGTTGCCTCTTCTTCTAAATCTGCCTATTTTGTTATATGTAATAAAGACACCATGTTTCGTAATTTAAAACACATAACCGTGTATAATGACAATAACTGAGTTGTACGGAATTTCGTTATTATCACCAGTAACGATCCTATATTGTGAAGCGGCAAAGTACTTGTTGTGACAGATGCAAACCCAACAAGCAATTTATTATCAATAAAAGAACGGTTAGGGCCCACTTCATTTTAACATAAAACAAATATGATTATTCCTAACCGCTATATGATGGCGTATTTACTGTAAACCATTAGATTTATGCGTGCTGCTAGTATTACTGCAGTGAAAATAATAAAATAGTTTTCTTAAAAAACACTGTACAGGATGAAAAAAAACAAACTGATGGTTTCGTGTTGATAGGAAAAAGTCGAAACGCGCAGTTTCTGAGATACCAGCGAAAACGTAAATAGCGGCAATATTATAAATTGAAAAAACCTGTGCATTGGTTGACTTTTTATTCTTTTTACTACTGTATTTTTTCTTCTTCTTCTTTTTTTTTTTTTTTTTTTTTTTTTTCAATATTTTTTTTAACATCCTATCTGCTTTTCACTTTTCTTCTTCTTGTGCTTATTACTGTTATTATTATTATTATTATTATTATTAAATTCTAATTTTTATCATTTTATGTCTATACTTTAAAATATATATATATATATGCTGAATTTATTACATTCATATTATTTCTTCTTTTAACTTTAGTTTCTCTCTCTCTCTCTCTCTCTCTCTCTCTCTCTCTCTCTCTCTCTCTCTCTCTCTCTCTCTCTTTTTTCTTCGTTCTTTAATTTTTTTTTTTTTCTTTTATAAACATTACATGCACACTAGTCTCACTGAAACTATACCCTACCATTAACACTGTAGTGTGGTTTCACACAAACAGTTTTAGATACTTGAAATGTTCTGGTGTAAAAAGGCCATTATATATCTTTTGATCCTGCAGCTAAGGTGACATAAGAAGAAAAAAAAAAAAAAAAAAAAAAAAAAAAAAAAAGAAATCCTACTCATTCACGTTGCGTCGCCTCCTCCTAGCGTGTCAGAGGTCATTGATTCGATGTGCATCAACAGACCCATTTTGTTTTCTTGTACAGGGTTCGCTTATCAAAGGCCGTGCATGTGGTACGTGCCATGATATCAGTGTTACACATCAGCAATAAATCTGGTAAACGCTGCGGTTACCTTGTATTTTTTTTTTTCTTTATTACTCAAGAAAAAAAAAAAAAAAAAAAAAAAAAAAAAAGAAGAAGAAAAAATTGGCCCATACAGCAAAAACAGTTACATCTCTCTACGTTTTACAGGATCGTAGAGTCTCATTACTGTCACTACAGTCTGTGATTTCATTGTTACACAGCACGATTTGATAATAATAATAATAATAATATCCAACAACAACAACGAGGAGGAGAACTGATATGAATAAAAGTATGAATGAACAGAATAGCTGAATTAGTGAATGAATAAACGACTGAATGTGTGTGTACGTGTGTGTGTCTGTGTGTGTAGGTAAGATAGATAGATAGATATATGGCTGTACGTTGTTGATAAATGTAATATTATTTTATTTTTTTACGTCAGAAAGCTTTCTTTCTTGGGGGCAGGATAAAAAAAAAAAAAAAAAAAAAAAAAAAAAAAAAGGTTTATCTACTTTTCGATCTACAGTTAGCTTTTGCTTTGTCGGAACCGGAAGCCACCTGATTTTTTTTGATTAATCGCACTGAAAGACGATCGCGCAGGAGAGAGAGAAAAAAAAAAAAAGATGCATGTCTAGTTCATTCGAAAAGAAGAAATAATATATATATTAAATATTTTAGAACAAAGAAAGCAAGCACTTGTATCGATAACTGCATTTCGCGATGTGTCAATTTGCGAATACGAAAATCTAAAAGTACATTTAGTCAGCAGAAATGAGGCCAGCTGTGGTGAACAAAACAAAGTTTGAAAAACGTCATAAGAACAAACATCTGCTGGTTCTGCCACAAGTTGTTGATTTTTGGCCTCGGGAGTCCACAACAATTCGGTAGATGCCCTCCATCTAGGAAATGAAACTTTGGATGACGTCACTGCAATCCGCAGATGTTTATGTTTTCATCACGTGACAAAACAGAAGTGCGTACGTAATCGTTTAGAGTACAACCTACGTATACCGTACTCCAGTCGCCTCTTTGCAGCTGTTAGCCTATCATTCGTGTTACTGGGTTAGCGTGCAAATATCTACAGGTTTATGTGCCACGGTGTTGTACAAATGTTTACTTAGGGTCTTCAGTCAAATACTTCTGTTTGTGATCTAGTGATAAGGATGTCTGCGCTCGCCTTCAGAAACAAAGCCCACTCGTGTCTGAGAGAGAGAGAGAGAGAAAAGAGAGAGAGAGAGAGAGAGAGAAACAGACAGCCAGACACTCATTAGTTCATAATAGGTCAATGGTAAATCATTTCATACAGTTGTCAGTGATGCAAGTTACAAGGTTATGCTCATGTAATAGTCAGAGGTGTCTGTACAGAATTATGCCATTCAACTGTCACTGATACACGTTACAAGTTTATGTTTATACAACTGTCAAAGGTGTGCGTTCCATATTTAAATAATGAAAAAAAATTCAGGTCACATGGCTACTGTCAGATATTATAAGAACAGTAATATCTGCAGACTATATAAGCTGTATATAGTACATCTTTAGGTTTTGTTTTTAGACTTAAATCCTATCCTCAAGCGATTTCGATGAGGGGATTATCAGTAGGATAGTGCACATCATTTACGAGTTTATATTGGCATATTTATTAACAACAATTATAGCTACACTGAAAACAACAACAACAACAACAACAATAATAATAATAATAATAATAAAAAAAATAATAATAATTGGAAATAATAATAATAACAACAACAACAATATCAATAATAATCAATAAAACAAATACAATAATAATATCACCAGTAATATCTTTAGCAAATTCTTTACTTTAGCAAAACCTCAACAAAACAAACAAACAACCAACCAAAAAATAAGAAAAAGAAAATGAGAAAAAAAAAAAAAAAAAAAATAAAAAATGTTTTTAGACGCCAGACGGGAATTTAACCTGCTTTTAAATCCTATCTTCAAGATTATCATAAGAAGACCTTGTTTCCACAGACGAAATACTGGCATTTCAAAACTTCTTTCGAAGACGTAAAAATATGTGCCAGTATTTCTTTCTGAAGCAGCCTTCGACCTCATTCCGCGTAATTTGCTGCAAGTCGTTCGGAACACAGACGCGTAAAAGCGATGAAACAGTTTTGTAAGAGTCTTCATTTCCGAATAATTCAGACATTTGTACCGCATAGAGCTGATTTTTGTATCTCTGGGAGTTGATAGGGACTATCTCTATTGACAAAATATAGACAAACGCAAAGCACTCAGAGACGTCCTGAAAAACAAGGTTTGTCTGTAAGGTTCAAGTATTTGTATTGAATTATCGTGCTAAAATGTGTTGTGTGTGTTTGTGTGTGTGTGTGTGTGTGTGTGTCCCGAAACAAAGAGAGAATGAAAGAATGATGACGAAACAAGAAGAAAAGAAAGAACCAGTATATGAGTTATAGTGACAACACCAGTGGTGTCTTTACTATCTGTAAGTTTGCATATTAGTATTTTATCACTCTTTCTCCAACAAGAAATAAAATAAATATAAATGAATGACGAAGAAAAAAATAAGGAATACAGTCAAGGAATAAAAATAATCAGTAGATGAACGGAAGAAAAAAAAAATCAATCGAGAAACGAAAAAAAAAAAAAAAAAAGCAATTTATATAAAGAAAAGATGAACGTGGGAAAGAAAGACAGAAAAATTGTGTAAGGAAAATAAAGAGAAAAAAAAAGTGATGAAGTAAAGACATGCCTTGTTTCTTTTTCTCTTTTTCTTTTTTCTTAAAATAAATAAATAAATAAATAAATAAATAAATAAATAAATTTAAAAAAAAAGAAAGATTTAAAAACTATCTCTGAATGTCAACCAGAAAAAAAAAAATATATGAGTGAAATAAAGTGTACATCATTAACCCCTTTAAATGTTGACTTTACAGTACAGAAGTACTCACCGTGTTTTTGAACTGTTGATATGTCAAGGGTCATTCGGAGGTTAATGGTATCAATAATAATAATTAAAAAAAACAAAACCATCCACTTATATATTAAATAATAATAATAATAATAGTATTAATAATAATAATAATAATAATTATAATAATAATAATAATAATAATAACGAATCGCACTACAGACAAGAAGAAGAAGAATTTTCAAAACAAACTTAAATTAAAAAAAACCCCAATTTTTCCTTAACATGAACTCCTACACTCGAATTCTTCCCCCTTTTTCACCTTTTCTTTTTTCTCTCTTTCTTTCTTTCTCTCTCTCTTTCTATTTATCTGGCGTTTTTATTTATTTAGTAATTGTATTTAATTGTTTATTTATATTTTTTTATACGTTTTACGCCTGTTAGAAGTCAGAATTATGGTACAACTAAACGAGGTGAAGAGTTCGAACGAAATTCCTTAGCAGCTTGGCTTCGACATATTTATACACATATTTTTTCATTTTATATTTTTATTTTTAATCTCTAATTTTTTTTTTAACTGCACAAAGTTCTCACTGTCTCTACAAGTGTATATTTTTCCAAATAATGCACAAGTGCAAAGTACTTACGTATGTATCGTACCCTTGGAGAAAATCTACTGAAGAAAATATTTTTATTTACAAAATTATAAAAATAAATTAAAAAAAAAAAAAAAAACGAAACGAAAATGGCGTAGAAGGTGAAGGTGGAACAATAGCAAAATTAATAAAAGGATTGAGAAGATAAAGAAAAAAAAAGGGGAGGGGGAGAAAAAGGAGAAAGATGGATAGAAAAATAAAATATAACTGATAAAAATGTCCATTTCACGTACTTCAAGATTAGTTATTGAAGAAACCTACGAGAAGAAATCAAGAAAAAAGTAAACAGATATGATGAATGAAAATGAAATTTATTTGATAAACTTCAGTTTCATTTTCCTGCTTATTCCTTATCTTTTTGCTTTATTATTTATATTATTATTATTATTATTATTACTATTATTATTACTATTACTATTTATTATTATTATTATTATTATTACTACTTATTATTATTATTATAATTATTATTATTATTATTACTATTATTTATTATTATTATTATTATTATTATTATTATTATTATTATTATTATTTTTATTATTATTATTATTATTATTATTATTATTATTATTATTATTATTATTATTATTATTTTATTACTTCAGCACTGGAAGAGATGATTCATTAGCAAAAACTCAGTATTACTTGCTCTTTTCAGTAATCTTAAATGTATGTGTTCTACAAAAACACTACTTAAATTCATCGAATGGTTTTTGTGCGCTCATGTAATATGCTAATTTCCAGAAACGTTAAACCTTTCTGACGTACTCTATATTTACTTAGGATTATACTAAAAGGTCTATTTTTTTCTTTGTTTTTCACCTGTTTTTTGTCTTTCTTTTCTTGTTTCTTTTATCTCTTTTTTTCTTTTCTTTTCTTTTTAATTTTCTTTCTTTTTTTTCTTTCTTTCTTTTTTTTTTTTTTTTTTTTGATTTAAATTACTATGCTAAAAGTAGTTTTGCGGCCTACATTTTTGCCATATTTTTCTATTTTTTACTTTCTTTTATCTATTTTTTATTTTTGTTTTTATTTATTTTTTTTTTTTTTTTTTTTTTTTTTTTTTTTTTTTTTTTATATATATATATTTTTTTTTATTAATTTATTTATTTTCCTCTATCTTTTTTTTTTTTTCGTTTGTTTTGTTTTTCTTTTATTATCACCGTTTCGTTTACTTTATTTCTTTTCGCCTGGATTTGTTTTGTGTTTTTGTAATTTTTTTAAATTTTTATTCTGGATTTTGTATTAATGTTTTCTTTACAAAGATTTGGTGCATTAATCTTTTTTTCTCTCCTTAACTTTATAAAAAAAAAAAAAATATGAAAAAAAATAAATAAAAATATATAAAAATAAAAAATGTACATTACGTCTATGTTCCAGTTATGAGAGAATCGTTTTCTGAATTATCTCGACTCAAAAATTACTCCACGTTCCTTTTAACAGTCATTCACACGCCTGCGCACTAAAAGATGACGTTCACCAAAAATGATATATTAGGTCTTGCCAAAAATAAACGCACTTTTATGACAAAAAGAAGACGGGGAGAAACTGTAAATATCTCCACTGCTCTTAACAAGAATATGTAGTTTCTTGCATGGTGCCATTACACCTTTAATTGGCCATGGAAGCAACCATTGTCCTTATTTATTAATATTTTTTATATATTTTATTTTTTTGTTGTTATTATTATTTTAATTTCTTCTTCTTCTTCTTCTTCTTCTTCTTGCTGTTGTTGTTGTTGTTGTTGTTGTAGCAATATCATCTTTACAAACCCGCATTATCATCTTGATAACTGTCTGAATTTTCATCATCATCATCATCATCATTATATTGTTGTTGCTGTTGTCGTATTTGCTATGTTTATGATCTGATCAATCAGTAACGCGCGCAGTGGAAAATGTTATTTTGTAAATGCAACTGTATCTGCGGCTCCTTTGGGAGAAAAGAACTGAAAACATTCCGCTGAATGCCGGTTCCAAAAGTTTAAACATTTTAAAAGACGAAGAAAAAAAAACAAGAAAAAAAAAAAAAAAAAAAAACTCGCGTTCCTGGCAGTATGCCTGTGTTAACGAGAGATTATAACGTAAACGTTTTCATTCGAAATTCTCACCAATTTCTTATTTCTTTCTTTAATCTTGAGCTTCCAGAAAAATCTAGACGCGAACATCGGTTCTTGGGCAAATGCCCGCCGCAACCAGTGCATCACCACTGAGGTATCGAAAAGCACGGTGTGTGCCTTTGTGAGTTCAAAAAGATGAATATAAAAGACCATTTGCTTTTAATCGGTAAAATTAGCTGCCCTACGGAGCATTTTTTTTTTTTTTTCCGTTCTAAAAATATAGTTGAACCAATGATATATCAAAAATGTGTGGTATATGTTGTTCTCACTGTTTGAAAGAACGTAACATTAAAAAGATTTTTGTTGTTGATACAGAAGAACTGTTGCTAGAATCCTCAAAGGTTATTTTTTGTTTGTTGTATTTATGTTTGGTTTGAGTAATTAATGGACTGGTTGTTTGTTTGTTTGCTTCCTGCTTCCTCGATTGGCTGGTTTGCTGGTTATTTGGTTGTCTGAAAATCTGGTTGGATATTTGATTAGATGTTGAAATGATCATTTGCTGTGTTTATTTTAATTTTTGGGATGTTTTTTTTTGTTCTAATATATCAAAGTATTCTTTTTTTATTTTATTTTATTTTATTTTTTTGGGCACCGTCAATCTGAATCAAGTACAGTAATTATAAACTATTTATAATAATAAAGATAACATTGCAGTGGCTTTCCATAATTCGTAGCGTAATCTATTGTTGTACGTTACATCACTTTGGTGTTTTCCGAAGCTGCTGAAGAACTCAAGATGCTATTTTCCTTTTTCAAACAGACGTTTCACTGATAGCCATTAAGATAAAACATATTCGTCAACGAACTCATAAATCATTTCTTTAATCGTTCTTTAAAATCTGAACACTAAAATAACTTGGTGAAAGACGAAGCGCCTTACCACTCGAGTTATACGTGTTATCGAGATCCGCTAATAAACTGAGAAAGCAAGGTGTTTGTGAGATGAAATGGTTTTGTCTAACACTCAGATAACACGGCTATGATACCTCGTTGTAAACTGATGTATTATTCTGTTGTATTCTTCTATCTCCATAATGTTACAGTATTTTATTACTTTAATCTCTCTCTCTCTCTCTCTCTCTCTCTCTCTCTCTCTCTCTCTCTCTCTCTCTCTCTCTCTCTCTCTCTCTCTCTCTCTCTCTCTCTCTCTATCTATATATATATATATATTTAGATAGATAAATATATATATATATATAGAGAGAGAGAGATTAAAGTAATAAAATACTGTAACATTATGGAATATACAACACAATAATACATATTTATATCATATATATTATCTAAGTATTAGACAAAACCATATATATATATATATATATATATATATATATATATATATATATTTATCTATCTATCTAAATATATATATATATACATTTATTTATTTATTTATTTATTTATTTATTTATTTATTTATTTATTTATCCGGCTTACTAAATCCCTCTCTGTATAAATTTAGATTGATTATACAGAATTCATTATCTCCCCTTCATAATGTAACAGTATTTTATTACTTTTATTGCTTTCTCTCTCTCTCTCTCTCTCTCTCTCTCTCTCTCTCTCTCTCTCTCTCTCTCTCTCTCTCTCTCTGTGTCTGTCTGTCTGTATATATAATTACTAAATCCCTCTCTGTAGAAAATTGGATTGATTATACAGAATTCATTATCTCTCCTTCGTTCCATCCGTCTGTGTAGGTTTTCAAACCCAGTTTTATATAAGTCTACATTTCTATCTGTAATATCTTTAATCATTTCTACAAAAAAAAAAAATCAAAGGCATATTGATAAATTAACAAAACAAATCAGCAGTCAAGGCACCAAGAAGACTGAAAAAAAAAGATTGAAATACCGAAACGTTTTGTGTGATGTGTTTTGTTGACAGTGTGATAAATAGGACTGAATAATAGCATCCCGTTTCCGGACTTATTTTTCATTTTATTACGACAGTTTAAATTACAGGACATAACATATTCATAACAACTACGTGACGAAAACAGTTTCTTAACAAAATACCGTATTTGGAAAAGAAAAAGTTTGATCGTGCGAAAACCATTTATTTATATATTTAATTATTAATTTTTTTTTTTTCATTTCTTTCTTTCTTTCTTTCTGTCTTTCTTTCTTTATTTCTTTATTTCCTTATTTATTTATTTTATTTATTTTGTTTTATTTATTTATTTTTATTTTTTTTTTTTTTTTTTTTTTAGTATTTACGTATTCATATATTTTATATATATTTATACATTAACATAGTGATATATTATTAAATTTAGTTACTAAGAGAGAGAGAGAGAGAGAGAGAGAGAGAGAGAGAGAGAGAGAGAGAGAGAGAGAGAGAGAGAGAGAGAGAGAGAGAGAGAGAGAGAGAAATTCTCTATGATTAATGATAATGATAAAATCTGGTGTATGTGACTTTGACCTACAACTTGTAATTACAAAAGCAAACAGTTTTTGTGGTTTGTTGTTGTTGTTGTTTTAAGTATGTCATGAAATAATAAGATAAATACTGTAGTTATATTAGTATGCCGCTAATAGGATGAATGTATGTATTTTCTTCTTCTTTCTTTAATTTTGTATTTATTTATTTATTTATTTATTCATTCATTTATTTTGTTTCTTTGACTGTTCATTTATTTTCTTACGTATTTCGTATCTTTGATTATTATTTTGGTTCTTTGATTCTTTGTTGCTATCCTGCAGTCGGATACGTCATAATTTTATGATGTTTTTTTTTTTTTTTTTTTGTCTTTCTTCGTTAGTAACTAATTATTATTACATAAATTAAAATAAAATAATTAACAGCTAAAAAAAAAACAACACCTGAACGATTCATGCTATAAATATTCTTCTCTTTCGATTTTAGGACTGGATACAACAAAATGAATGATTTAAAAATAGCGGCGTTCATTAAGCTGACTTCCACACTGATTTTGATGACTGCTGCCCGGCAGCCTGCTGCTGGTTTAGACACTCAGACGTTTCATAAAAACCTGACACGGTTGAAAGCCATGGAGAAGATTAAGCATGAAATTTTACGAGGACTCGGTCTCAATAATCGACCTCTGGCGACCCCGCCCAGCCAGAATAATCTCTACGTTCTGATACACAACATCACCAGTCCCAAGGGACGGCCCGCCGAAGTGAACGAGATCATTAGCTTTTCTGAAGCACCTGGTGAGTACACGATTAGAAAAGAGACTGATGCTTTGGATGGCTAGGTTTCGAGAAGCTTAAAGAAAGAAAGAATGAATGAATGAATGAATAAATGAAAAAAGGAAAGAATGAATGAAAGAAAGAAAGAAGGGAAAGAAAGAAAGAAAGAAAGAAAGAAAGAAAGAAAGAAAGAAAGAAAGAAAGGGAGAGAGGGAGATAAATAATTAGCTTTTCTGAAGCACCTGGTGAGTAGTATACGATTAGAAAAGAGACTGATGCTTTGGATGGCTAGGTTTCGAGAAGCTTAAAGAAAGAAAGAATGAATGAAAATGAATGAATGAATGAATGAAAGAAAAGAAGAAAGAAAGAAAGAAAGAAAGAAAGAAAGAAAAAAAGGAAAAAGAAAGAGAGAGGGAGATAAATAATTAGCTTTTCTGAAGCACCTGGTGAGTAGTATACGATTAGAAAGGAGACTGATGCTTTGGATGGCTAGGTTTCGAGAAGCTTAAAGAAAGAAAGAATGAATGAATGAAAGAATGAATGAATGAATGAAAGAAAGAAAGAAAGAAAGAAAGAAAGAATGAAAGAAAGAAAGAAGGGAAAGAAAGAAAGAAAGAAAGGGAGAGAGGGAGATAAATAATTAGCTTTTCTGAAGCACCTGGTGAGTAGTATACGATTAGAAAGGAGACTCATGCTTTGGATGGCTAGCTTTCGAGAAGCTTAAAGAAAGAAAGAAAGAATGAATGAATGAATGAAAGAAAGAAGGGAAAGAAAGAAAGAAAGAGAGAGAGAGGGGGAGATAAAGACATATAGGGCAAGGGAGTGAAGAAGGGACGTAGGAAAACAGTAAGAAAGAATAAAAAGAAATGAAAATAAATAACAGAGGAAATTGATACAGAAAGGGAAAAAAAAATGAAAGAACGAAAAAGGAAACAAAGACATAATAAGCGAAAAAGACAAATATAAAAAAAAACACCACCAAGGAAACAAAGAAAAAAGAAAAAAAAAAAAAGTAAATGCGAGATAGAGAGAAATGAGACAAACATGGAGGCAAAGAAAAGAGAGAAACAAACACACAATGACATTATTACTACAATAAATCTGTCAATAAAATTCTGAAAGCATCTCTGATCTTCCATAGCAAACACAGAAACAAAAACAATCAAAGGCTAATACCTTCACGACTGCGAACTTTTTTCAGTCTTTCTGCAGTTATTAACATGCACATAAATGTCAGGAAGCAGTCTTTATTGTCTCAACGTTTTCGTTTAGCCATTAGTTTGTTAAAGATATGAGCGTACATATGCACGCGCGTGGGTGTTTCTGTGTGTT
The DNA here is from genome assembly GCA_012295275.1 of Chrysomallon squamiferum. Classification (NCBI taxonomy): domain Eukaryota; kingdom Metazoa; phylum Mollusca; class Gastropoda; order Neomphalida; family Peltospiridae; genus Chrysomallon; species Chrysomallon squamiferum. The sequence continues at coordinate 8,352,186 of CM022673.1, read as the reverse complement.
CTGTATTCTTCTCACATTACTAACATAAATCTAGCAGTGATAAACAGGAACGTTCAACATGCATTAAGTTATTTGCCTATGACTTGTTTTGTGTTCATATGCCATTTGTTTGGGTTTTTTTGTTGTTGTTGTTGTTGTTTTTTTGTGTGTATTTTTTGTTGTTGTTGTTTTGTTGTTTTTATTGTTTACTTTTTGTTTTTTGGGGTGGGGTTTCATGGTTATTACTATTGTTTATTTTGTGATTATGACTATGGCTGTTATTATTATCATTGGAGTTGTTTTGTTTCTGCTTTTTACATAAATGCTCGTGTTTCCTGCTTAAACAGAAGTCAAAAATGAGAATGCGAATGAGAATGTACTGGTGCTGGTACATACTGACACAGACAATCACACCCACATACGTACGTACACACACATACACACACATACGTACAAATAAACATATACACGCACACACATATCCCGAATTAATATAAAATACAAAATATTAAGTACAAAATACCGAGAGAAACCAATGCCTAAAATGCTCGTTATCACCGTCTAGCAGAAGCATCCATATCAGACAGGCATTGAAAGCTACAGATTTATCAACTAATCTTTTGTTGTGATGGTATTTATGGTATCTTCATCCACTAAAAATACAGTAAATGCAGGAATGCTGTAATTATTTACTACCACATTTATCTAATGGGCAACCAAGGTAAATCGATAATGGATAAACGAAAAAAAATATAGTAAAGTATATACGGTTTATTTGGAAATCGGTTAAACACTGGATCAGTCGTGGGAGAATCAAGACAACTGACTTAATATTCCTTCTACGTTATTTTAAACAAACGACATAGATTAAACTTTATAATTACCATATCAAAACAAGTGAGAAAGGTTTCTTACCAAATGCCGCTGCCAAACTGTTAGAGGTAAAAAGGAACCGCTTGTCTCTCCAAAATTCGTATTGCACGGATCCCCTGTTTTCCTGTGTTACCCCTGTTTACATAGTTCCCGCGGATGTCAACGAAAACAATACATCCACTGAAATACAGTTTTGCAGATGCCAGGGTTTCTGTGTTGAAACAGATGAAATTATGTGTACAGAAAAGATGGAAACAGAGACAGACAATCAAATAAGTAGAAACAGTACAAGCGCGCAAACACACAGATACACATACACACACATAGACAGACACACACACATGCACACACACACACGGACGTAACAGAAATAAAAATATCGAGAACAGACGTTTGAATGCCACCTTTATTTGCAATTTTTTATCCAAAACCTAAATTAATTAACACAGGCAACTGAGTTGTCCTATTGAGCATTTATATTTCATTTAACAAAATTTTCGTATAATTATAATTTTTATTTTATATTTTATTATTTCTTTGCTTTATAAATTACTATCTATGTGTCTATTTGTCTCTCTATGTGTCTATTTGTCTCTCTGCCGGACTGTGCACACGTATGTGTGTATATGGTGCGTGTGTGTATGTGTTTGTGTGTTGATGTGTGTTTGTTTGTGTGTGTGTGTGTGTGTGTGTGTGTGTGTGTGTGTATACAGTGGTATCTTACAAGTGCCTCAACTTACGAGTTTTCCGAGTTACGAGTAGACGCTTGTTCGGTTTTGAGTTGCGAGCCAAAATTCGAGTTAAGAGCGAGCTTTAGATACGCAGCCGTTAGTTGGCGCAAAGAACAACACAACATCCGACCAGAATCCCCCTATCACTCACTTATTTCACGTTATTACCTCCCGCGGAAGGCTAGGCAGTACGAGCGTAGTTCCAAACTGAAGCTGTAACTCAAGCCTAAGGCGTTAAAATAATTTGTCTGATCTCCAAGATAAATACACTTTACAAAACCAATTTGTTTCTTTACATTCTCTTTTATTTTGTTTTTATACACTATTTGTCATTTACAAAAACACGTTACAAAAAAATCTGGGGATGGTTTTTTGGGGGATGGAATGGATTAATGGTTGGGAAAATAGATTTGATATACGATCAAACTGAGTTACGATCTTGGTCACGGAACGAATTAAACTTGTAAGTCAAGGTACCTCTGTATATGGGAAAAACTGATTACTGTCATAAGATATCAGCTTTATCCTGCAAAGACTGGAATGCTGAGTGAAGTGAGTCAACGCCGAGCAGCGATCGCTGTTCGACTGAGCAGGATAAAGCTTATGACGGTAACCAGTTATTTCTGTTATCCTGCAGTACTAATAATGCATAACTAAATGAAACTAACTGTTTCACATCTAAATTCACCGGTCTCGACAAAGTAAATAAACGCACAACTGATTTCGTTGTCGCCTACAAAAAAAAATAATTCTTAATAAACAATTTGTTATTCTTTAAATGAAAACCGTTTACAAAATAGGTGGGTTTAAAAAAAAAAAAATCTAGCCTACTTTTAAATAGTGAATGTGTGTGTGTGTGTGTGTGTGTGTGTGTGTGTGTGTGTGTGTGTGTGTGTGTGTGTGTGTGTGTGTGTGTGTGTGTGTGTGTTTAATAGCAAGTAATTTATCGAAGTAAAATAAGTTCGTCCCAAAAAGCTATATTTTTGTTCAGTGACTATATACAGTGATTGCAGGATAATATATATATATATATTTATATTTATTTATTTATGGTTTTATTGATTTATTTATTTATTTACACTCACACACAAACAGAACACAGAGTGGTGGTGGTAATTGTTGTTGCAACAGCATTTATAACTTAATTAAAGTCTTATTCATTCATTAATTTTTGTATATTAATAAACAAATTCTGTTATTGTACTTTCAGATAATTTCACAGACGACAACATTATTCAGTTCCACCTTGCACACGACACGCATAATAAACATTTCACTGTTAAGAGCGCCAGTCTGCTCCTTCGAGTTAAGACGAAATTACGTCGCAAACACCGAGCCTCTCTTCGAGAAGGCGGGAAAAAGAAAAAACGAAAGAACCGAGGTAGGAGGATTATTTTGACGGTATTCACGGTCAATGATAAAGGAAAGCCTTTGGATAAGATTGCTTCAGTGAAGTCACGAATTAAGAAGAACAAATGGTTTAAAGTTACTTTGCCGCAAACGTTGATGCAAAACCTGGTCGATTCTTCCGAGGGTAGGTTACTGCTGTACGTCAAATGTCGGGGTTGTCGCAAACACACACAAGTAGTCATGGTTCATTCGGGTAAACGGAACAAAAGACAGCTGAAACATACAAGACAGTTAAAAAAGAAGAAGTTAAATTCCAGGAGGCCTTTTCTGATTCTTCACACGATGATTGAATCGAGAACAAAGAGAAATATTCAAGTGCAGTGCAACAACCGTCGTCGCAACAGGTGCTGCAAGTCGACCATCGAGGTCAACTTTCGTGACATTGGCTGGGACGACTGGATTATCTCCCCTCCCGGCTTCACGGCGGCGTATTGCTCCGGCGTGTGCATGGGTCGCAATGATCTGACCACGCAATCCGAGTGCGTCCCGACAAAACGCAAGTCGCTGCGTCTGGTTTACAGGCGGGAAGGGTTGATGCTAGTTAGTCGTGTTCTGCCAGATTTCGTGGTGACGAGGTGTGGGTGCCAGGACTGAACAGTTCACTGCTGTCAGTAATGTTTGAAAACAAAACAAGAAAACGGTTCCATAACTGTTACGATGTTACTTGTGCCACGTGAAGCAAGCTGATTACTATTATTATTATTATTATTATTATTATTATTATTATTATTATTATTATTTTATTATTATTATTATTATTATTATTATTATTATTATTATTATTATTTATTTCATTTGTTTGTTTGATTATTGGTGTTTGTATTTCAGCTGCATTAGATGAGACTTGGACTGGTTAAAGAAAGGATATAAATACGGAAAGACAGTGTGTCTTTAATGAGTAAAACGGGTTTTACTTGAAGTAGAACTACAGTGATAATGTGTATTTATTAATGATTTTTTTTTCTTCTTCTTTTATCTTTTTCTTCTTCTTCTTCTTCTTCTTCTGCTTCTTCTTCCTGAAGACAATAATTATTAACTATAATAATTATTTATAATTACAACATAATCATGTTTAACAAGTAAGTGGTGATTTGATTTTATGGGTGTATTTCATGAGATGTTTGAGCCTTAACACATCGAGGTAAGATTCAAATTAATCAGAAACCTACATTTGGTGAAAAGTACGCTATAAAGAAAAACCTACTTATTTATCATATTGTTTCCCTTTGTACCGGTGACATCGTTTTTGCATATCATAATTGTTGATTCTTTGTTATTAGTTGGGTTTTTTTCATTAATCTGTAAGTATGTGCATGTATGTGAATGTCTTCATCAGACAGACATTAAGAGCAAGAGGGTGACTTGTTTTTGTGTTGTTGTTTTTTTTGTTGTTGTTGGGTTGTTTTGTTTTTTCTAATAGTGTGCAATACGAATTCGTTTGATGAAAATTATGTGTATTGTGACAGAAATGGTGTAATAACTTTTTTTTTTTTTTAACAAATATAGTAACATATTTATTTACCATGAAGTTGTGCATAAAGATTTACTTCTTTTCAAATAATCCATTTTTTATCACATTTAATGTAATGTCAAAAGACAAACAGAATAAAAATCAAATTTGTTTTAACTGGCAGGATTGAAAATGCAGTGTTTAGTCAAATGTCTTATTTCTTTACTCTTTTTCCTTCTGTCTTTTTTTAATTTTTTTTTCTTTTTTTTTTTTTTTTTTTACTCTCGTGTGTTTACAAGAAGGTATTTGCAGATGATAATACCAGTTTTGTTTTCTACGAAATGACGGAAACAGACATGAATTCCTTCGTGTTTTGGAACATTCTGATTATAAATGTCGTTACCGAAGCATTTTTGCTTTCTTTGCAGAAGAAGAATTTTGACACGTGGAAAGCTTCTTTATCACCGGCGAATCTATTTGCACTTTACCATATTTTAAAAGCCCATAGCGTAAGTTGCCTCATACTTTGCATTCCAAACTTGCTTGTAAAAAACTTGTTAACAACCTGTATAAACCAGGATTATCGACACCAAAAGTACGCCATCAGTTTTGTAGAAACATAGGGTTTTAAACTGATCAGTTTAAAACATAAAAACAATGGTCTTTATATAAATCCATATAATTATACATTTCTCTAAAGTTGAAACTGTTTTAAATGTTACACACATTTGTTTTCATCTTCACCATTAAAATGTATTTCACTTCGTTTTAGTCGAATTAATGACGTTTTCTTCATTTCTTTTCGTAGCGTTTAGTTTGTTAATTTTTCCTCTGTGACTTTTGAGTTTTGTTTTGTTACAGTGTCATTACTGCAATAAATCTTCGTACTAATATAACAAATATTCTGGCTTCTGAATCAATAACTATTTGTAATTTCTGTTGTTTCTTTTTTTTTTTTTTTTTTTTTTTTTTTCAAATATTTTAATACTAGATCTCTTTTATATATTTTTAAAGTTGGTCAGATGGTTTCCATACGTTACAGTTATTTTAGCCGAGTAATAAATTAGTTTCTTAATTATTGTACATCAACGGAGATTCATTTTAAAAGTCCGATGACAGTTTTGACATGAAGATGCAGACCCACTTAACGTTAACGCCAGATTCGATTTTTTTCCCGCCCCCTTTGGCAGGAACGTATCCATGACGACGGTAACTACTTTCTGTTATCGCGAGAAGCATTTGAAGACTTTTTCTGTAGGGTTGTTGTTTTTTATTTGTTCTTTTTTTTTTTTTTTTTTTTTTTTTTTTTTAAATTCTCACTTTCCATTTTCTTGTCCACGTGAGGGTCGATTTGATTTATTTTTAAAAGAAGCATGCCAGTTATGGGCCTAAGCTCAGCATGTTTGTTCGAAACAGGGTGCTTATTAGTGTAATTATTGTTTCTTTTGTTTTTTTAAATTCATGTACATATTTATCTTTTTTATATCATGAAACTGTTGATTAATTCACTGTTTGTTTCATTTGCAAAATTATTTATAAATGTAATCTTTGTTAAAAAAAAAAAAATCACTAATGAAATAAATACTTATTACTATATTTATTATTATTATCACAGCTTTTTCATTTCTGATTAAAGTACACAAATGCTACATATGAAAGTACTAATCACCAATACATATGACAGCCATCTCTACCACTTTAGAAAATGTTAACTAATAAATGTGTTTTTGATAACGTGAAACACATCTCTACAATGTGCCAACTTTTTAAGTCCACTGAACTTAAATCTGTTAATCACCTAATAAAATAGTTCCAGAATTGTCTTTGCATTCCAGCTAAAGCTCATTTCACTTTATTGTTAATTTCCATTTTATTTTTTTTTAATTTTATTAACTCTGAATTTCATACAAAACAAGGGTATATCTTAAAGACGACTATTTTTTTTTCTCTTTAAACAAAATATAAATAAAATGAAAGACAACAGAAGTTTATTGGGAGGACTGATTGGAACGAATTAGTGCTAAATGTTAATGGGCTATTTTCTACGATCAGTTCATTCGATTCGGGAACGACTCCAAAAATGTAACACGTCAGTCTATTTCTGGTAATTTTTCTCGACACTCAAGGGGATCTGTCACCACTTGCAGTGCCAAATTAATTGGTTTTGCCATGCCTCTTTTACTGAAAGCAGTGGAGTTTAGGTGTGTCTATTCCCGCGAAAGAGGCATACTGGTTTACAACATGCACTCATGCGATAAATAAAATCATCAGTCCGTAAAAAGTTAGTCCATACATTTACTAGAAGCATAGCGTAAACTGACAGATATTTAGAATTATTCCGGATGAATTATGATTTGATACTGGCACACAAAAATAAAAAGCAGAACACAGATGTTACTTAATAGTTAATTTATGATCTAACGTAAAATATAAACAATATTATTTATATAAAAGTAACAATAATAATAAAATAAAATGTCTCAGTGTATAATTAACTCAGTACATTATATATTATTTACACCTTGATCATACTTCATACACAATTCAGACACACACAAATAGACAGACACAAGATACACGAAAAGGTGTTTTATTAGTTAATAATCTCTCCGTTTAAAAACAAACAAAAAACAACATTTGCATCATGAATAACAGTTTAGTCGGTACAGACTGAGTAAAACCCAAGCCGGTTTGTATCATACGTATTACATTTCGAAACCAGAAATTCCACACTAATAAAACAAATTTGTCGGAGGACTTCAAGGTCGAAACAAAAAAACAAACAAAACAAAAAACACATTTAACCCACAGCAGAGCAGACAGTCTAGGGTCTGACCTCATTACACTGTAATGGTTAACTGCCTGAAGAACACTAAATAATAATAATAATAATAATAATAATAATAATAAAAAATAATAAAAAGAAACAAAGGAAAAAGATGAAGAAAAGGGGACTAAACAACAACGAAAGAAAACTTCTTTGCTCTTAATAAAAACACGTGAGAATAAAGGAAGTATGTTTACTATTGTTTATTTGATGTGTGTTGTGTTTATTCCTCAGCTACCGAGCCAAGATCTGGACCCAGAAAATATTGCACGCGCGTTAGTCCCGCCACCACTGCGACATTACAAACACGAAGTTCACCAACACCGAAGTAATAAACAGATATTGAACAGCTGCCTTGTATGATCAGAACCTTATTTTGATCATAAAACACTTTAATAAAAATTGCGTCGGAAATAAACACAAGATATCAGTTTTTACCTTTATACCGGTGATGACTACGTACATACAGATGTTTTTCATCGGGGATTATTTCGACTGGTTTTCTTCACGAAGAGTAAAGTACACGTTGTTTTACATGTGTTTGGAGGTATCGGAGGTCTGCGGTGCATTTTATGGCAATCAGTTAGCAATATTTATTTTACCTGATTTACGTTAAAAGATACTAGCCTGATGCACAATAACGAGAACATCAGCTCTGTACCAAAAGCGTTCTTGTTTATTAGTAACTGTTGTTTGTTTTATTTTGTTTTGTTCCATTTTGTGGGAAATCTGAGAGTTTTTAATGGAAGGAGTTCCATTTTTATTATTTTTATTTATTTATTTATTTATTTATTTATTTATTATTATTATTATTATTATTATTATTATTATTATTATTATTATCGTTGTCATCATCATCATCATCACTTCTTATAAACATTTCTAAAATTAATCGGTCACAATGCACAATCAAAAGTAATTTAAATTTATGTTTGGGCATACTGTTTGGATCGAAATCCACTTAACAAATATCAATCACTGTATACTAAACATATTAGGTCTTAATGTTTAACAGCGAGAGAATAAATCTCTATAGCAGGGTCAACGATGCTCAGTTTACTTCGGGAATAATAATATAATGTTAAACTTTTATTTACACTGTGGTCAGTGTTCATCTAACAAAAATTATATTTGAGAGAAATTCGACAGACATTTCGATTACCGAGCAAACCTCTCAAAAGATAAAAGAAAACAAACATAAATAAACACAAACTTAGTTGTAAATTTGCGTGGGCACTTGGGATCGTCTCTCACATGGGATCTAATCTGTCTTTAAGACATAAAGTTTAAACAAAAAACATAATTATCATATATAGAAATGTGATGTATACATAAAATATAAACAACTGATATGGTTGTTATTGCTAACGTTTGGAAGCTCTTCACCTATGTAGCGGGAAGACATTATCCTGTCATGGTAGAAACTGTCCCAACTACGACCACAATAAAGTTATATATATATATATATATATATATATATTCATGTTGTAAACTGCTGTTGATTGATTGCAACTGGTTATGATAAACAAAACACAAACCTGTCTAGATGTGTGCACGTATCCCCGATATTAACTTTTTTACGAAAAGCCACGAGTCTGTCCTATCAGCTTACACTAAATTCGATATTATCTTGACCTGCCTACCTTATCCAGATATCAGGTTTTATTTTCATTCATTGGAAAGCGCTTCGTCAAAATGCAAGAAAGAAATTTTCTGTTTGCAATAATAATATTTTTCAGTTATGCATGTGTGTGTGTGTATGTGTGTGTGTGTGTGTGTGTGTGTGTGTGTGTGTGTGTGTGTGTGTGTGTGTGTGTGTGTGTGTGTGTGTGTGTGTGTGTGTATGTGTGTGTGTGTGTGTAGCAATGTAAATATATTATAATATATATACATCAAAAAGCATGGAAAATGCCTTGTTTTTCATAACACAACACTTTTAATATTGGTAAACTTCCAGCGATCCGGATTGCCAGACCTATCCTCCTGCAATAAAGCCTGGATGCACCTTTACGAGTGTATAGCCATATCATTAAACAAGACTGTTTTTAGTGCTTTTATTGATACACATTATGTACTTAATTATAAAGACATGTTCAGATGTGTATAAGAAACGAGATTTCACAGAAATTGTCTATGTCAATTACCTTTCACTCACAGCTTCTGGGAACATTGCTTCCTGTCTGCTTCTATAAACGTCTGCCTCGGGATAAAAGGAATGACAGTGAATTTATTCTCTCAAACAGTACAATTATTTTATTTGTTTGCATGAACTATATTGCTTTTCTGGCTTTGTGTTTCTTTCTCTTGAGTTCACGTGTTAGTGTGTGTATGTGAATGTGTATGTGTACTTGTATATTTGTGGGTGTGAGTGAGTCAGTGAATGGTGAAGCAATGGTGAAGCACGTCTACGACAAGACGCACTCTCTGATAAAGCCAGTGGCGTGTTTCTTTGCTTGTTTTTGCGAGCTACGCGCGACTTAAAGGTGTAAGGGAGATAACTGGCATAATTCTAGGAAATGTCAGACGTTGTTTCCTGAAACAAATGAAAAGAATCAAACGAATGAAAAGAACTATAGCTAGTTTGATTTTGCAAAGGGCTCTCTCTCTCTCTCTCTCTCTCTCTCTCTCTCTCTCTCTCTCTCTCTCTCTCTCTCTCTCTCTCTCTCTCATATTAATGCACTTTCACTTTCTTTAATCCTTTTCTTCTTCGAAGAACTAATTACATCAAAGTACGTTGCCTCACCCAGCTACAAGTACATAACATATTAACTATCGTTTGCTTCCTGTTTTAGATATGCTAAAATAAGACTTTCCAAAATATAACATTATTGTTATCATGTTTTTTCAATTTAGTCTTTAATTGAATGTTACATAGAACAATTTAAGAATCAATTAATTTGGTAGTTTGAGCCGTGCTATTTACCTGACTCAAGAAAATTACTTTCCTTTACATCGTTTGGAGTTAGGTTATCAAAGAAAACATAAATGTAACAGTTTACAGGCAGATCTAATTATACATTCAGTGTGGGAATGACAGAAAGTGAAACTTTCTAGGAAGCAGAATATTTTCAGTATTTCTTTGATCCAGAACATTCTTTTTTTTTTTTTTTTTTTTTTTTTTTTTTTTTTTTTTTTCCCGTAGGCTACATTTCTCTATGTTTATAAATGAATATTAATTCGAAACCACATTTTAACTGTTATCACGTGTCAGTCATATGACTCTTGTGTAAAGGTTTCAAACTAAAACCTCACATATTTCGTGGTTTGCTGTTATCGGCTAACGCTAACATCAGACATCCCGCCTCCCAGAGGTTTATTATTATTTACAAAAATTCCATCACGAGAAATGAGACGAGAAGAAACTAGTTACGGCTCAACTGGAGCGAGTCTATCACGAGTGATGGAGTCTTATTTATATAGATAGACAGATGCATAGAGAGACAGACATACAGGCCGATAGATAGGTAGACAGACAGACAGACAGTTAGAGAGACAGATATATATATATATAGTCAGTGGAAAAGCAAGTAACATAAAAGAGGTATCTTTTGTTTTTGTTTTTGTGCTTGTAGATGTTCTGGATAGAGTAGGTTCGATATATTGAATTATACTACTTAAACAACAACAACAACAACAGCAACAACAATAATAATAATTATAATAATAATAATAATAATACATCCCCCACCCTTGTAACATTTGTCAAGAAATATCAACCAAGACAGTGTAATTATTGTAATATGTACGTGTACATGATTTAAAATTGATTAATTCCTTGAACGAAGTGGACTTTTATTTAGATGAATATTTATTATACAGCTGCCAAATATATTGATTAACTTTTAAACGAAATGAAACATTACTTTTATAGAAAACTAAAACTAAAATTAATAATTTCAAAGAGATGCTCCGAGAGATGATGCTAAGATATGTAAATAAAAACTTTTAATCTTCTTGTAATTTGTGTTGAAATAATAACAATTTTTTGTTTCGCATTTGTTGATTAAAAAAAATATATAAAATCATTATTTTATATGATGTATACGATTTTCCTTTCATTTTATCCAAGTTTCGTATTTACTTCCTTGAGATAAGTAAAAATAAAGAATAATTATTCTAAATCAGTGATGTTTGAAATCAAAGTTACAGAAGTTATGGGAAGTAACTTCAAATAATTTATTATCTGAATTATTTCCCTTCGTTATGTTCAGACATTTAACAGTGATGGCGAGTAATTATGTTGGTAACATTTAAGAGCTAGGAAAATGTAACTGTTCAAGAAGTTATTTGTCTGTTTTTTCTTATTTATGTATGGCATGACTCCTCGCATAGGAGACAAACTGACACATAGTAATTATTATTCAGTGAACACCGTGCACATTTAGTAAATTCACATTATCATAATAAGAACGAAGTGACATTCAATCTACATGCAGTCATCCGGTTTTTCAGGTCAGATGTTGTAACTTTTATTCTTTTGTTTATGTGTGTGGATGATATATTTACACTACATATATAATGAAGTCATCTTCAAGTTGCTGAAGAAAAACTAGTTACTTCAAGCTGACCATCATGGCTTTGATAGATTTGCTGAAGAAACTCAAGGATGAAGTGTCTTCTGTTTTAACTTTATTGGACACCAATAACTGTTCTTATGACAACACACAACCTGTTAATGCTGCTTTGGAAAATATCAGAAAAGTAAAGGAAGCAATCTGCAACCAACAAAAACCAACTGCAGAAAATAAAACGACTTTAAATGATAAAGAGAAAGATAACGATTATGATTCTGATAAAACTGAGAAATCAGACACTGATGATGATTATGACAGTTCAGATGATTTAATAATATCATTATCCAAAATATCCACAACAAAACAAAGTCCAGAGTCAGACAATGCAATAAAAAAAGATGATGAGAAAAGTGAGAATAAAGAAGCTGAAAATGATTTATTAACTAAAGATGCAGGAAGTAAAATGTTTGTTGATGATCCATATGATGACAGTTTTGAGGTATTGTTTGATATGTGTTTTGTCACAATACAATTAAGATGATTTTTCAAGTTTCAAGATAATATATATAAAAATGCGAAAAATTATTTGAATCATTGTTACTGTATCAGCCTTGTATTTGTAATAATGTGTGTGTGTTTATATTCAGTTTTACATTGTTCCTTTTAAAAACAATTATTGAATATTTTGTTGACTTTAATTTATAAACTAATGTTATCAGTTTTGAAATGCTGTTACAAAAAATACATAAATTGCTACTTTTTAATTCTTAAAATTTTTATTAATATTTTATTAATTATTATTATTAATATTATTTTTAATTGATCTTTTTTTTTTCTAGGAGAAATATCTAAATGACTTACTTGATGAAGAAAACCTTAATAATGCTATCAGTGATGATGATCATCCTATGGAACAAGTTAATGATGAATTTGATGATGATTTCAACGATGAAATTATACAGGTTCTGTACAGACTATAAGTTCATATTTTTAGTTCATTAGCTGCTTGTATATATCTACTTTTTGGGGCAGATACTACATGAAAACTATTGCTAGAGATCTGATTTTTCAAAATACAAGTGAAAATTATATTATTTAAAAAAAATAATAATAATAATAATTTATTTATGTAACTTTGTAGAAACACATGTCTGATGAAATCCAGCAGTTTTGGCTTGGCTGGACGGGTTCATTAAAAAGGGGAACTGTAACATTAAATGTGGTCAAAAATAAACTAGAACTCTTTTTTTTTTTCATGGTAACATGATGAATGTTTCTATCAAGCTTCAAGTTTGAAACATAAAAAAAATAATGATCTCTTAATAGTTTTAGAAGTTCACTTGATAGTCAAATAGAAGGAAAAATAAATGCAAAATTATAATGTACAATATATTTTATCTTTTAGATACTGGAGATAGCAGAGAAAAGCGTAACAGATGACGATTATGATACTGATGATCAAGATGACAGTCAAGGTATGTTTTAGAAAATTTAATATTGTGCAATGTGGTTTAGCCATAAGATTGTGCAGTTTCTCTTAACCTATACAGGACCAAAATTCACAGAGGGAGATAGAAATATAAAGATGTGTGTGTGTGCGTGTGTATCAAAACATATCTTATTGATCTCAGGATTGTATTCCTTTTGAATTAAATCAGAAAATAGGGTTGTTGACATTTTCACAGTAGATGATTGTTGGTTTGTGTAAATATAATGTATAAATTATAATATGATTATATTTAGGTTTTAGTATTTCATTTTCTTTTTTCGTCTTCTTTTTTCTTTTCAGATGAGAGTTTACAGCCATCAGACCCAAAGTATCTTGAAATTTTGAAGCAATATTATGGATACAACAAATTTCGACCGTGAGTTCTTAATCTGGATACAGGCATTTTGTTTTTGTTTTCTAAATATGTACTATACAATAAGAAATCTAAGCAGGTCCTTGGTTTCCACAGTCTTAGAATTTAAAAACCTTTGAACATAACTGAAATGCTTAACATCTAGTAGAAATCTAACAGCTTGCCTATTTAAGTGGATTATCTGGAGAAATTTGTTCAGTTTCCCTCCTAAATTAAACTTAATTGTTGTATGATTTAATTAACAAGTCATTGCATATGCCATATCTCTATTTATTATTATAATTTTGGAACTGTTTCATTGACAGATATGTCTGTTATTTTTTTTTGTCTGTAGTTGAGATATTCACTAAATGACTTGTATTATTTCAGCATGCAGTGGAAAATTATTAACTGTATTCTGAATGAGAAACAAGATCAGTGTGTAATAATGGCCACAGGTATTAATAATAATTTTATTTACTTATAATACTTCAGGTTGCAGTGTCCCACTTCTCTGGTACTTTTTTATATTCAACAATATTGGCCATTGTAATGCCTCAGACCTCTGGCCTATTGCACAGTTAGATCATCATTGTCGTATGTGGAGTGTTGATTTGTGTCAGATTTCCGAACCTCGTTCAAAGGATTAATGAACTTTTGTTTTGTACCTTTGTTTGATTCACATTATTGATGTGCTTTTAGTTTTCATTAATGTTTCACATCACAACAACACAACCAGTTTTATTGGTTACTCATTATTAACTTTTAAAAAAGTATTTATTTTTTTCTCTAGTAGGTATCATAACATGTATGAATATATATTTTTCTAGTATTCTTTTTTAAAACAATATAAATATTTATTAAAATTATATTCTGTAACTTGCTAAATTTAATGATTTCTCTTTTTACTTCAATTTTTTTTTTTTTTTTAAATAATTTCAGGCTATGGAAAGAGTTTGTGTTACCAGTTTCCATCAGTGTATACAAAAAGAACAACAGTTGTTATCTCTCCACTGATCTCCTTAATGGAGGACCAAGTACTAGGACTAGAGTACGTTTAATTCAGATCAAATAAAAAGTTTTGTTCTTTTAATAATCATTAATCACCACATTAATATTGATACTATTAGTATTTCCTCCAAATTGTTATAATATGTTGTCAAAATATTACTTTTATATATTATAAATATATTAAGCTGAATTTTTTAATTATATGTTTATGCAATGGAATATGTTTGTTAAAAACTTATATTTAAACAGCTAATATGTATATAGGGATGGATAATATATATATATATCAGTGTATTATATATGTATATAGGGATGGATAATATATATATATATCAGAGTATCATACTTCAAATGACACTCATGAAGATACCTGTTTAAATGTCAACATTCTTTTATTTTTTTATTATTATTATTATTGTCTTTTTATTTTCAGGGCTGCCAATATTGAGGCTTGTCTTTTGGGATCTGCTCAAGAAAGTAACAGCCAGGTTATTCGTGATCTCATGAGGTTAGTTTAGCAGAATATTAGTTATTATTATTACTTTTTGATTGTTATTTTATTTTATTTTTTTTTTTTTATTTTTTTGGCTATTTGTTTTGTTATACAGAAAGATTTACTTTTGGTTTTTTTTTTTCAAATTTTATAAGTCAGATAATTTATTTAATTCTGTGTTCATTAAATACTTGTATCTTTTTTATTGGGAGATTTTATTTTAAAAATAATTTTTTTATTATTCTTTATATTTTAAAATTTCAGAGGTCAGTACAGAGTTTTGTATTTGACTCCTGAATTTATCCAAGTTGGCAGCGACATTTTGGATGATCTGAATAAAAAAGTTGGTAAGATCTAGTATTTAATTAACATTTGTATTGGGTTCATTAAATAGTTTTTCTTTTAATAAATGAGTTCTAATTTTTAAAAATACAGAATTTTTCTATTTTTACTATTTCCATTTCAGGAATTGATCTTATAGCTATTGACGAGGCTCACTGTGTTTCTCAGTGGGGACATGATTTCAGATCAGCTTACAGATCTTTAGGCTTCCTAAAAGAAAGATTTCCTGATGTAAGTGGTATTTGTGTTCAAGGGTTGCTCCAAAGATTGTAGGGGGAACTATAAGTTTTATACATTTCAAGATAAAATAAATATCCTTATTATGAAGAAAAATGTTTTATAATAATATCAAGTGGCCTCTTTCTTATGATAGTTTTTTGTCACTATTGTGAATTTTATTTTTTATTTTTTTTTTTGTACTATTGAAACTAAAAACATTTTTAGAAACTATTAGTATATAAATAATAATTTTCTACTCTTTTTTTTTTTATTTTTTATTTTTTTTTAAATTTATTAGATACCTTTGCTGGCTTTGACAGCCACAGCAACTCCAGAAGTTCGGAAAGATATCTGTCACAGCCTGAAGTTGAAAAATCCTGTTATCACATACACTGGATTTGATAGGTAAAACTAACAGTTTCTAAAGATTGAGAGTATGAGCGACCATTTCTGTCTTCCTTGTTGTTTATTATCAATTTATCAACTTGGGCACATTTTGGTGTTCAAAATATATAGGTTACTTGTGTTACCATTCAAAATAAATAAACAAAATAAATAATTTCTCCATTAAAAGTGAACCATGGTCTTATAACAATGCATTCATTTAGCCACAGTGTCTAATGTGATGAGGTTAATTTATTATTTA
Source organism: Chrysomallon squamiferum (assembly GCA_012295275.1). Classification (NCBI taxonomy): domain Eukaryota; kingdom Metazoa; phylum Mollusca; class Gastropoda; order Neomphalida; family Peltospiridae; genus Chrysomallon; species Chrysomallon squamiferum. The sequence continues at coordinate 8,335,850 of CM022673.1, read as the reverse complement.
TTTCAATTTCAGACCCAATTTGTTTCTGTCTGTTTCACCAAAGTATGACATAGGTGTAGATATTATATCTCAGATGGTGACAGAGAATAAAAAGTTATCTTTTGAAGGACCTACAATCATTTATTGTCCAACAAAGAAGGCAACAATGAAAGTGACTGCAGTTGTGAAAAGTAGGTGCACTGATTTAACTGATAATAGTATGGTGAAAATTGAGTTTTTCTTGGTTAGAGGGAAACAAATACTTATATAATTATGTTGAAATCTTGACATATTTGGTCTGTAGGGATGATTCAGATGCTAAAGTCTAGAACAAACCTATGCTGGACTGTAGGGTAATCTTTAAAAGATCACTGAACTTTTAGAGATTAAATAACAGGAACTGTAAATTTTAAAATATTTAAAATTTCAAAAACTGATAACATGTTGATATATGATTGTAATAAAATGTCAGAAATTATTTTTCTGGAGCAGTCCATTTGAGATAAATCAAAAGGAATAACCATAATATTTAAATAATTAATTTTCTGTTAATGTTAATAAAGATCCAAAATTTTGTGGAAGGTGTTACCAGCCTGCCAAAATCATATAATTATGTTTCTGTTAGACTATCCCTTAGATGTTATTTTCAAATTAAAATTATGAAATGGATCATGTATTTTATTAAAGGAGTCAGTTGACAGAAAAGGTTTGGCAGCCCCTCCCTACTTTTTATTGAAATCAATTATTTCACATTTTATGTAGGAGTATACACTGATTTTCTGTACTAAATAAAATCGGCCCTTTCAACCTGAATGTTTTGCTGTGTATTTTTCTTTTTAAATCAGGTCTGGGTGTTTCCTGTGCTGCTTATCATGCTGGGATGTCTCTACCTGAACGGAAAGATACTCATCATAAATTTATTAATGACCAAATACAGGTAAACAAAAATGTTTAGTAGCAAAATATTTGTTCAGTAAAGTGTACCCATCATCCTGAATTAAAAAGCTAACTTACAAACAATTGATTATGCCAACAAATTACGTGTCAAAAAGTATCTTACGAAATTTTAATAATTATACTTCTTTTGAAGAAAATTATTAATTATCTTGATTAGATTGTTATTTTAGGTTGTAATTGCTACAGTTGCTTTTGGAATGGGAATTGACAAACCAGATGTTAGAAAGATAATTCATTATGGAGCACCAAAGGATATTGAATCATACTATCAGGAAATAGGCCGTGCAGGCCGTGATGGGTTACCCAGCAGTTGCCATGTTTTTTACTCTGCTTCTGATTTTGTTATCAGCAGGTGGGTAGCTGTGAGAATGTAAAAACAGTTCAGCTTATCTTTAATAATATCAATATAATTTCTTTTCATCTTAGTCTGTTCTATCTGTGTTCTTTGAAACAGATATAGTTTGTCATTAAATAAAATATTTCTTCCTCCTTTCTTCTGTTATAAGACTTTGGGTGGTGTCTTGGTCTATATCAGTACCCTTTAGGATTTTCACATAAAGGTTGATTTTTAACTATATTTGTTGTATAAAACTAGAAAAAGTCTGGCATTACTGCTGACAGCTTTCTGTTCAAATAGTCCTTCACCATCCATCCATCAAGGTGATGATAAAACCTAAACATTAAATGCTTTTCATTTGCTCTTTCTTTCTGTTTCAGTAGACAAATCTTAAATGTTATTCTTATTATCAAAATGTTATTTCCACATTATCAAATTTGCATTTTTGTTTTATTGTTATCTTAGACATTTCATTAACGATGTTAAGAATCCAGCATTTCGTCAGCACAAGCTAAAGATGCTTGGGAAATTGCAGCAGTATTTTAGTGCAGCAACCTGTCGTAGAAGGTGAGATAAATCCTAATAAAATTAAAAATTTAATCAAAATATTTTTATGCACGTCACTGTCAGCTACATAGTCCTTTATGTAATACTAGTACTGAAATACCTTGACCAGATGTTGCTTGCATTTGTTGTGTGCTTGACATAGAGCATTTTTCATTGAGGTAATGCAGAGCATCAACTCTCTTTGAACCAGAGAAGTGAACAGAAATAATCATTGCATCATCCCTCTGGGATTCTGGGATTTCATTTTCATTTTTTTTATCAGTACACAAACAAATCAAGGCAAAGTGACAACAACCAAGAACAATTTTGAGAAAACTGAGATAATTAGAATTTAAATATTACACTTTATCACAATACAATTTCCCCATGCTTTCAAAATAATTCTGGTTTTTATACCATTGGTTTTATAATCCTGGCTGTTGCACTACTGTACAGAAAACCTATAATTACCTTACAATTGTAATGAAAACCCCCAAAATTAAAAATTAAAGGTCATTGTGTATATTATGTATTATTGCAATTTAGAGTTCTTTGATGAAGGTGTCTTTAATCAGAAATAATAATAAACTAAAAATTAAGTAGAATGGGTGAGAGTGTATATTCATTTTATTTGTGGGTGCCACTAATTTTTCAAATGAGAAAGTTTGGATTCACACTGAAACCAGTAGCTACAGAGTTCAGATTTTATAAATTTATATAAATTTATACAAAATTGAATTGGACTATGCATTTCCATATTCAAATTTCAGCAATTTTGATACTAATGTCAGTACATTTTTTCTTTTACATTATATTTGTACAGGATTCTGCTTGCACATTTTGAAGGCCGTGACATGAAAGAAGTTGGAGGGACAGAAAAATGCTGTGACAACTGTCGTAAAAAGTAAGAATGATATAATTTTTAAATGAGTAATATCAATCAGTCAATACAAAAAATATCCTTAATTTATAGGCTTTACTACCTAATAACATTATCATAAATCATTGGTTACACTTAATTTATTATTTGCTCTGTGTTTAAGAATTGAGGCCAGTCATCGCCAAGGTTACTATGATTCCAAAAACTGGGCTATTGACACTGGTGTTGCTCCTGACCAGGCTGTTGATTATACCAAAGAAGCTAAAGATCTGTTTAATGCTATTCAGGTTGGCACATAACATTTTATTTTAAAATTTAAATTGTCCCAATTTAAAGCATGATATTTAAAAATAATTATTACTCAAGCCATAAGTTCAGCAATGAAAATTATGTATTTCTGTGAATTTCTATTTAATTTTTTTTGTTTTTATCCACATTCGACATTTACATGCTGCTGTTACTACTACTACTACCACCACAACTATTTTACATGGGCAGAAATTTCTATTATAATAAATATCTTTGGTGCCAATTTCATATTTTTATATTTATATTTACATGTATTAATTTCTTTTAATCAGAGTTTAGGTGGTCGATTTGGACTGACAGCACCTATAAACTTTCTGCGAGGATCAAACAGTCATCAAACTCAGAGATTTAGCAAACAAAAAGGCTGGGGATGTGGCAAGTAAGAGCTAAATGTGCCATGTTTTCTGTACATGAAAAAATTAAAAAATTGCCTTATGTTTATTTTCAAAGACTATACCAGGGGTGACAAACTTTCTGATCTTATAGGCCCCAGTGCTTTAATTTCCACTGGCACTACAGCCACACAAATGTACATAAAATCTGAAAGTGTAACACAAACTATTTTCCATAATTTTCTAACAGTGAACCTCTGTGACTTAAAATGCTGCATACAAATAATGTGTGCATCTACCTGTTCCCATGAAAATTGTCTTCATGCCTCTATGATTCCCATTAAAGTCAAAATGAAACAGTTATTAACATTATTTATTACTTTTATTAAATAACAACTTTAAAACTGTCAGATCTAAAAATGAATTCTGGATGCCTTGTGTACAACATCTACAGTCATAGGAAATTCATGTTGTATGAGTGTTTATACTGACATGCAGCCTCATTATATTTCAAAGGCGAGATCCTTCCCATGGCCACGCATTATCCTTCTCACAGCCAAAGTTTGCACACCCCTGGACTACACAATCCTCTTTTTATAAGTCTAAAATCACAATTTGTTAATATTATTTGCCTGTAAACTAATATTACCATAGGGATATCTGATTTTTAGTATACATTATAATTAATGGTAATAATGTTATTTCATTATGTTTGGATTTGCAGTAAATGTAATACAGTTTTGCTTCATATTAATGCTTGTCTGTTTTCTGTAAAAAGAATTTTAATGTTATTATTAATGTTGTATTTGTTAAAAGTATTTTCAAGAATGAGAATTATTTATTGCATGTTAATGCTAGTATATTCACTATTTTTAGATCTCTGAAAATTTAATTTGGATTCTTTTTTCTTTTTTTTTTTTTTTTTTTTTTTTTTTTTTTTTTTGAAAAGGTACAGAAGTTTAAAGTGGTGGAAATCCTTTGGTAAGGTTAAAGGAATAAATGTTTGTATGTCTGTAAACTAGGTGTATGTTTAATATGGGATTTGTTTCTCAAACATGACATGCAGAATCTATATGTTAGAGCAGTTTTCTAAGATATTTCTAGGATCTGTCATCTTATCAATTACTTTATCATTCAAACAAATGATTTTTAAATCCGTATGAATATAAAGTTAAATATCAAAGGCTGTGTTGTTTAGTTTTCGTAGTACTTTTAGGCTTCCAAATTATCATAATAATAAAAAAAAATTGTTTGATAACTAATAATCAATGAGATTAAATTATGTTTTTGTAATCGGTCATTAAATCTAGAATCTTTTTAATTTTTTATATTTATAAGCATTCATTTTTCTTCTCTTTTTTCAGGTAAAGTTTTGATCTATGAAGGTTACTTGCAAGAATCTTCCATTGAAGGGGGTTTTGGAGCCACTGTTCAAGTTTCCCAGAAAGCTTGGGATATGATTGACTCTGGCAAGTCTATAAGAGTGATGCCTGATCTGGGAATGCTGGAGGAAGAGAAACCTGCATCTGTTTCTTTAGCAATGAAGTGAGTGGAAGATATTTTACAATAATGTCTTAACAATATAAGAAATATTGAATTATACTTGAACTGTGTGTTGTTTCTTTGATTTTACTTTTGCAAAACATGACATTTTAAATGCATCTGGTAGTCCACAGGTTTTCAAGCTAGACAGCAACAGTAGCATCTCAATTTCTTTGTTTTGGTTGATTTGAGCACCACTGAAAAACGAATAAAATGAGCTTTCTGCTTAGAGAAGTTTGCTCTGCTACTGTTCTGACACAGTGAGGGAGAGCATTCAAGAAAAACTTTCTTTCTTTCTTTCGTTTCAGTCATTTTCTGCCACCATGAAATACGAACTGAAAAAAATGGTTAAATAATTTATCATTACAATGATAACTGAGAAAAATCATTTCAAAAATATTATTGCAACATAACTCAATAATCAGTTATTTTTTTTAATCTAATGTCAAAGTATTACTTTATAATATTTCTTCAAAGCTAATAAATATCAAATGAGGAAAAAAACTCCATTTATTTTCCATTCCAAAAACATTTATTCAAAATTCTGAGAATATTCCAATAGATTAAATGATATTATTAATAATAAACCAGTTTAATTTATTATTATGATAAAATCCATATTTCATCTGCAGCTTTTATATCTTAATGAAATTGTTATTTGGATATTATTTTTTATTTTCCACTAAATTATAATTTCAGGCCGGCCATTGCTCCAATTATGAGTTACATTGACAAACCTTTACCAGTATATAATCAATCACAGCAGTCTGTTATTGTAATAGATGCTAAAACTCAAAAACAGTGGGTATGTTATTCTTGATAAAATTTTATTGCCAATGTCAAATCCTTAAGAACATTTTCTTCAAATTACAAACATTGAACTTAAAATTAGTTAATGTTAATTATTAGGTCTTCTTAGATGAAAGGTATATGGGTGTTGTGTTAACACACACATATTTTTATGAGTTTGCACACAGGTTGGCTATGCTATCTGTGTGTGTGAGATCAATGATTGTAGGTTATAAATGATGTTGTTTTCTTTTATAAAAAAATTATTCTTTTAACTGTTTTAAACGTTTGTGATTTCTTTCACTTCATTCATTCTGTGTTACTTGACTGTTAATTTAATAGAACAATTTTTTTTTTTTTTTTTTTTTTTTTTTTTTTGTCTCTAGAATGATTTGTATGTTCGCCTGGTGAAATTAAGAAATGAAATTGCCCAGACTTCTGGTTTTGTACCACATAATATTGCAAGTAACAAAGTTTTGATTGATATGGCTAAAATAAGGTGAGTATTTTAGAAATATTTTTCTTGAAAAAAAAAAAATCCCAGTAATGTAATACACTAATTCTAATTGTTTATGTGTTTACGATATATTAGCTTTTTTTTGTTGTTGTTGTTTCTTTGTGAGGTGGTATACACTTTTCTTTCTTCTTTTTTTCCCATTACCCATTTATAAATATTCTACTGTTTTAAAACAAAGAAATGTCAAAAACATTTTAGATTTTTTCCCCTTTATTACAAAGGATCTAGAGTATGTGATGCTGTGTATTCATTATTTGGAGTATTTGTCAGTAATGTAATTTTTCACTGTCTCAGGCCCAGCAGCACAGAGGTTATGAAAAAAATTGAAAATTTCCCTGAGGCTAAAATTGAGAGATTTGGAATGAGTTTTATTAATCTGATTGTTGCATTCTGTAAAGAAAATGACCTTCCTCTAGATGTTGTTCCTGAAGTATCACTTACAAAGGTAGATGTTTTTTCCATGGTTTCCTAAAAAAACAATAAGAAAGTTAGATATCAAATTAATTTTAAAAAGATGTCACTATCCAATTATCTTCCATCCAAGATTGTAAACTTTAAACGTATTAAAATTAAAATTACTTTAGAAAAATTCCATTTTTAATTATTAAAACAAACCAGATTTTTTGTTACGGTTTAATAATTTTATTACGTTATATGTATTTGTATAAAATCAGTTCCTGTTAATCTACATAACATGTATACTATATAGATTGATGACAGTCTTCAGACATTGCTTCATCAGAAACTGACTGAAACAGAGAGAACATCTTACATCATGTTTGAAAAAGAACAAAAAAGTCCAGTAAGTTAGACTAAAATATTTTTATAAATATTTTACATACCGTGCATATGTAAAATCTGGCTAACATAATATAAATACCTGCTTATAGTTCCATGTATATTTAGATTTGAGATTAATGATGTGATCAGATTTATCTTAGTTGCTACATACATCACTACTGTGCCAGTTGTCTTACCTTTCAAATACATTTTTATACAAATGTTCATTTTCTATTAAAATCAGTAACTATAAAATTTATGAAGCCTTGAATGTTTTGGGGGAAAGTTAAATGCGGAGGAGGTATTTTATTTAGATTTTTGATGGTTATTATTTGTTTATTACATGTTGGTTTTATTGATGTTGTTTTCTCTGTTGATTTAGACATATTTTTTTTATATATTTGTATTTTATTTTCTTATTTATATTTTTTACTTTATTTTTATTTTTTATTTTTTGTTTGTTTGTTAGGAAGATGTGGCTGCCCTCCGAGGTTTAAAAACTTCAACCATTATTACTCACCTGTGTGAAGCTTTGAAAATGGGTTTACCAGTTGATGTTCACAGACTTGGTATTACACCTCGTTTAAAACAGCTTATCGCTGAAACTATTAGAGCACCACCTGTGAATTCAAGTAAGTATATCTCAAAATATGGTTAAATCATTCTTTCTGTTACTATTTTTGAATAAAACAGATTATTTTTTTATTTTTTTTATGGTTTTCATTTTTTTTTTTTTTTTAAATTAAAAAGTTGTATTTAAAAGGTATAAAATAAAGAAAAACAACATCTGCACATTGGAACAAAAAGTTTGTTAAATCCATGAAATACCTCTGAATTAGTTTTAACAATTATATTGAAGACAGCAGATATTTAAACATTTGACTGCATATATTAAACAGCATTAGTTTTGTTGTTAAGAGAGGGACTAGAGTGGGTTCATTATTTGTCTGCCATTTTGTGGAATGTTTTGGGGATTGTTGTTGCTTTAGTTGGGATTTTTTGTTTTTGTGATCCAGTATTTAATTTACAACACTGTTTGGAAGAAGAAAATATCCAGACGATATTTCTTTTTTTGTATATATATAAATGAACATAATATAGTGCCATATAACTTTTTTTTCTTCCAGATATAGGAAGTCTTACAAAGATCAAAGATCACCTCCCTCTGCATGTTGAATATAACCAGATCAAGACTGTCATAGCTCTTCTTGTAAACGAGTGTTCTCAGACTGTCAACCAGCAAGGAGAATTAATTCTAGGACCTTCACCGACTTCATCTTCTTGTACAGATTTGCCTTCATCATCTGCAACAGTTTCCTTACTACCTACTCAGGTTTCTGTTTTTTCAGTGCATTCATTTTTTTATTTCAGTTATTGCCTACATTTCCACAACTTGCCTGACTTCCCATTCTGTTTCTTTTTCTCTTTGATGGGATGAATTAAAAACAAGTTGTTAGAGCTCAGGACTCAGTCCTTATAAGATGCAGGATCAATGTGCCTCAGAGGACTTACATTTGATTCATCATAGGCATTATATGCATTTTCCTTTGTGTAGGAAAGTTTTTATAAGATCTCTTGATCATTACTGAGGAAGAATAGTCCTTTGCATGGCAACAGCAAGTTCTGTTCTTGATATCTATATATATATGTAATTTACAATAAAACAAACATAAAAAAATAACTCAACATAACCTTTTTTCTTAACAATTTTGTTAAGAATTGTTAATTCATACATTATTAAAATATTAGAACAATGCAGTTATGGATATACAGTGATTTTAAGTCAGCTTAGAATAAATTTAATAAATAGAAATACATACTACCTTTTGTGCAAGGGAATTTAAATACTGCTAGCTAAAATAATATATTGTCATGTTTTCAGATTTCATCTTTTCAATCTGGAGATGCCACAAGCAAGAGAAAAGTACCAGCTTGGATGGTGGGTTCAAATAAAACTCCTGCTATCAGCAAGAAAATTAAATCTACAAGTCTTTTCAGATAAACTTCTCATTTCACCAGTGTGATTTAATATGAATCTAGTCCTTAAACACACAGTGATTTCTTAGACACTGTATAATCAAAGATTAAAAAGATATTGATTCAGTAAATAAAAAAAAATGTCTTCTTCTTTTTACAAATATTGTACAGACGTGTAATAGAAGGAGCCAGAATACTGTTCACTGAAATGAGTATCCACTGATTGTATAGAAGTTATTTCCTTCATCAGTATTAGCTAATGACTGTGTAGACATTACTAACTGGTAGAATCAGACATTAATACATTGACTTGTATTGCACAATTAACAGTAGAAGAAACAGATTATCAGATCTACTTTACACCCAATGCACATGTTTATTTACAAAGACAAAATATTATATTCAAGTAAACACTACTTTTATTGTCTCATTTGTTGCTCTTTCAAAATGTAAGATTATGGTGTGCACGACTTAGTCAAAATGACTTCATATCCCATGTCCATAAAAACTTAATTTGTTGATGTATCGGTAGTTATTTTTGTGCTTATGTTGAAATTTTTTAGTATGTGTTATAAGTGTATATTTGTTTTATTCAAATTTGTCTTCATATAATTTCACTTTTGTTACCCCGTCAATGACATAACAAGACCCTTACTTCAATGTGCTTCATTACATTTATTTACAAGATGTTTTTACGACTTAATATGTAAAGAAAGACAATCAGTTTTGCAGAGATTTAACATTTAATAGTTCATTAATAATATTGTAAGTGTACCTTCATATTCATTTGAATGACATGATGCATAAAGAAGTACATTAATCATTAACATGGAATGCCTTTCTGGGTGTTAGAGTGCCATTTACAAATTGTAATAAATTATTAATATCAGCCAATTTTGTTTATATCAACTTAATGTGAATGAGATAAGAGAGTATGTTTATTTTAACTGGCTGTGAAAGATGCACAATCCATTGTTGTTTGTTCATATAGTTGTATTCAAATTTAATGTAAATGAGAATAAGAATCTTTTTCATCATTTTATAATTAGTCATCTGACATCTGGTCTTTTATAAAGTAATAAGTTAATTATGTGCCTTAATTTAATAAATGTGTTATTAATGTGTTTATATAAATGACTTTGTTGAGATGAGAAAGAATCAGTCACACAGATTTTGATAGTCTTTTTAGATAAATCCAGGTTTACTTGTCATTAATATCAATTGCCTATTTTAATTCATAAAGTTAAAAGAAAAAGAAAAAGGAATGTGCCAACTTTTCATTTATTAATTTCATTTAAGATGTATATTTTAATTTTGTAGCAAATATGTAAACTGTGTTCATAAGAGTAATGATCTTTCAGGTATTTTTGTATACTTATATAATTACTATATGCTTTAAATCCTAAAAAAAAAACCACAGTTCAATAAAATATTAATATGAGCATTGTTTTATGTACTTTTTTTCAATTTCCATCCCCTACTTCTTGAAACTACAAAATTTAAGGTGTTAATAAATATTCATGCACACAGATCACTAATATTTGCAAAAAGTAATTATAGCCTATCTTTTCCTAACTGGAAACTTGTTTATGAATGGTACATAGTATATTTATAATGGTATTAACCACAATAATAATTTGGTTAAGAATTGTTAATTCATACATTATTAAAATTTAACAATGAAGTGGATAGAAATCAAATTAAATTTGGAAATATGTCTATTACCATTATGGATTAATCATTTAATGTTTCAATGTTTCTGTAATAAAACAAATTTGACTTAATGCTTCTGATTATTATAATATAATTTTTCAAAGAAAGATTTCATCTCCCAGCTAATTTCCAGTCACAGATTTATCAAAAAAGAGGCATTCCTGTGTGTGTGAAATAATTATTTGAAAATATCTTGCTGTCTTTCAGCGTTGATTTTACCTATCATCTTTTTAAAAATGTACAAGGTCCATTAAACATTAATAATCAGAAATATAATAACAATAATATATGCATTCATATATCACCCATGTGTGTTTGGTTGTAGCAGAGCGAAAATATTTACATGGCAAAAATGTGCATATTCCAGTCTACTATCTATGGAGCTGTTTGCTGTAAACATAATTGCCTACCCAGAGTCTATACACAATAGCAATAGTTGAAGCAGAAAAGTTTATTAATCATAGTTACTTAAGAGATATGTTTAGAGTTGGCATCAGGCTGTTAAGTTTGTTACGGTCATGGTAGTACATCTTAAAAAGGATAGTCTCGAGTCTGCTTTGAAAATTGTATGGTTTCTGAAGATATGATAATTTGTAGAGCTGACTGTTCCATTTCTTTGAAGCTGCATGTACAAATGTTCTGACTGTTAGGTTGGCTTTGGACATAATAGCTTTTGAAAGTCAGATAGAATTTTTTGATGTTTGAAATTTGACAATTCGTAGCAAGGTTCTTGTCACCAATTTAAAGGACAAAATTCGTTTTATGATCATAGCTATCACATAGAATAATAATAACAAAGACATAAACATTTATTAATATGTTTTTTTATTTTTTATTTTTATTTTTTTATTTATTTATTTATATATTTTTTTTAAATGATTTCTAAAAAAAAAAAAAATAAAAAATCTGCGGATAAGCAATAGCTTTTAAAGCAAGAAAAACCGTTATTTATTGTCAGAGCCCATCCCTGTAACTTAACTGTTGTTGGCTTAAAACTCTGTGCCACCAAGACTACTGTCACTGTGACATAAATTTTTACCAAATGTTTTCTAGTGGTTCGCGACTTTATTGCGTGTACAAACACCAAAGGTCGAGAAAAATGACACCATCATACACTGGTTTTTAAATTTGATCCGCTATGCATAGTTTGACATAGAGATTTGTGTAACCAGTGTATTCGCCGGATCGCGTGTGTTTGTTGATGAATGTGGCGTGAGGTTTCTGAGAAAGTCTTTTCTGAATAAAAAGGTTGCGGATGTAAATTAGAAATTCACATCCTGCTTCGTTTGTTGGTAGTAGGTAAGTTATTGGAGTGTCCCTATTACGGTAAAAACATCACATTTGAACAAATCTAAATGTGAATCCTTCAATCAGTTAATAAAATGTTTGGCAGACGACACACGCCAGAAACAAACGTTGACGTTTCTCATGGTTTCTGAATTTAATTTATGATATTTTTAATATTTGTATTCAGTTTTTGTTGTTTAGAATTACAAATGACACAGATACATTTTGTTTTTAAACTAGCTTTTAAGTTTATTTTTTGAAATGGAAAATTTAAAAAATATATTAGATTTAGTATTTTAGGTTTTAAATAAATTAAATGCAGTCTGTATAATAACATTTCAGTATTTCCAGTGTTTATGGTGTACAGATATATATGTACAAATTAATACCAGAAATATTTGCTTTATACTAATTATTACATCCAAACTATTACCTTTACCTTTATTACAAAATACGTGAATTTTTAAGTCAGTGAATATTTGTTTTCATAATACTTCAGTTTATTCTGCAGTTTTCAATAAAAACATCTAATACTGACAGCCATTCAGATGCTGCTTCTAGTTTGTATAGTTTTACAGATGTTTACAGCTGTATGAAAAATGAGTTTTTTTCCATTAACTTTTATTTTATTTTATTATTATTTTTTGTAAACTATTTATTTTATTTTAATTGTTTTATTTTTTTAAATTATTATTTTATTTTTTATTTATTTATTTATTATTATTTTTTAAACAATGCTATTAATAGTCTGGAAAGTTACAGAATAAGTGTGATTATATATATATATCTAGTTCAAATTCAAAAAAAAAAAAAAAGATAGATAAATGCTCTTTTATTCTGTGATTGATTATATACTTTTACAGTTGATAACCAAGATGTAGGTTGTTGGTTAAAGCACAGGAATTGGGATAGAGATTTCAGGATCAGTTTTTCACAGTGCACCCAAGTGGTTATTTATCAGACCTGTCAAAGCCCCATGAATGGCTCAATTATAAACTATCCTTTCTAAGATTTTAATATAAAATGTATTTTCTACTAATGAAAGGAAAATATTTAAAAACTTGATGGCAGTAGACATTTCTCCTTATTTTTGTTCTTAATCACATACAGGTAAATATAATATATATATATTTAAAAAGTGCATCATTAAATAAAGCAATTCCTCCATTTTTGTTTCCTGAATTTAAATTTATTTTAAAAAACATGGCTATACAAGAATATAAAATTATTACAGAAGGTGACCTGTATTAGGTGTGGTATAGAGTTAGTACATGTATATATAATAGTAATTAATACTGGTTTCTGTTTTTTTTCATTTATGTTCTTTTCAAACAAAAGCAAAACAGTCATCTATCAGTTCAAGTAATAATTATGGCTGTAATTAATTGAAGGATTTGCATAGTGCATAGTTTACATATAGCATTTAATATTTGTGTAACTAAATTTATGTTGTGTTTTTGATGATAACCATATTCCAATGTAGGCCATTAATTATTAATATCAAAATAAAATTATTTTTCTGAAGGGAAACAAATTGGGGATATTTCCTGGTGGGGAAATTTTTTTAAAAAATGTTTTTTCCTCCACAAGACATAATTAGCAACAGTGAAAGTGTATTGCTTACATAAAATATCAAAATGTTCTATCATAATAAATGATTTAATAATGATTAGGTAAAGGCACAAGATCATTTTAACAAAATACTACTCAAACACAGATTCAGAAAATAGATTATATGTTATTATCTACCAAAAGACTTTATTTATTTATTATTGCATTCATTGATTACATCAAGTAATTCATTTTTGCAGAATGCTATTTGTTATTGAATTTTCTTAAAAATTATTTTTTAATAAATATGTGGGGCTTTTGATGGTTTCCTTTTATAAAAAAATTATTATATGATTAATCTCTGTCAAGAAATATTTTATGTCATATGAGTACTAAATCTGTTTTTGAACAAGAAATGTAGATATGTAAATATTTGAATATTGATAAACTTTACAAATTTAAAAACTTCTTTGTACATATTTGCACAACATACAGTTTATTTAAGATCAGACACATAGGTAGCTTCAGACAAGACAACTTTTACATTTATATAACAATTAAATTAATTTCACAACATCAGTAATTTTTCAGATTGGAAAAAACAACTGATTTTTAATAATTAATAAATATTTGTCATAAATGTCATGTTACAATACATTATCCTGTTCAGATGTATTCAGTGCATAGCTTTGTATTAATAAATTAAATTATTTAATATAATCTGTGATATTAATTGAGTGTCAGATACTCAGTTATTTTCATTTTTAAGTTGAATAGATGCCTGGATTGAAATACAAAGCATCTGTCTCAAGTTGCACATTTGTGTAAACTGCAATAATTAATATTCATTTAATAAAAAGAAACCTTCAATAATAATTTTAAATAATACTACTATTTCATTTAAAAAATATTTAGTTTTAGCTATAATAAAAATGACCAGTATTCCAAAATAATAATTAAAGTAAAACCATATCTTTTTTTTTTTTAAATTAACAATAATTATTCTTTATTAAAAAAGAATATTATTATCACATGAAATTAAATAAATTTATAAAGTATTAATAAAAGAAGTATAGATTCCCTAAAAATTAGCATCATGTGTTTCATTATAAATTTTTATCATTTGACAAGTGCACCATGGTGGAAATAACGGGGACCTCAGTTCCCCAAGGAAATTAAATTTGCTTGTAGTCATTTGTATAACAGGATCAATACTATCGATATTTGATGTTTACATGATGTTGACAAAAACTGTATAATGTATTTAAGGAATGGATATGTGTAAGGACTTCAACAATTAACTTGAAAAATGTATATTTTATATGCATGCTTACTTAGATGCTGATCAGATACACACTTTAATAAGACATAATTTACAACTTTAGTTTAAGTATGAGACTAGTTATTTTTGGAATATTTGTGAGCAGTGCATATTTCCTTTTGTTGTAACATCCTGTTTGGAAGTTTTGAATTACTGTTTTTATAATGGGTTAATTTACTGTTTCTTTGTAATCTTTACCTTGAAATTTGAACTTTTATTTTGAAAAAAGATTATTTTTAAAATAAATCTCTCTCTCTCTCTCTCTCTCTCTCTCTCTCTCTCTCTCTCTCTCTCTCTCTCTCTCTCTCTGTATATACTTACACTACTGGAAGATTAGCTCTGATATAGAGATAAATGTATTTAAAATGTATGTTGTTTGTCAGTTCTGACTTTCAGTACACAGTTATGATATAGATACATTTATGATGTGTAAACATACACTTTTCTCTTGAATGATTCTTTTTTCTTTTCTTTTTTTTGTGCAGTTCATTATTGATTAGAATAATAATTTGACTTGAAAAGAAAACATCAGCTATAATGCCTGTAACTATTTGGTATTTTTTCTGCAACAAAATTATTCAGTGTTTCATGTATTGGCTTTATTATTGTCATTATAGACGATAAATGAGATCAGGATTTCTGCTGAGTATTGATCCCCAGAAGCAGTTCCCTTATCAAGTCTTTGGGAAAATTCTTTTCCTGTTCAATTGATTTTACTCTAACTGCTACAGATTATTTTGTGTCTGTGGGCTCTGTGGTTTAACAGATTTGTGCACAAGTTTGTATTTGTGAAAAAAAACTGTGATTTACCCTAGAGTGCTTGACATTTAAGATTGAAGTGATAACAGCAGTATCTGGTGCATTCTGAACTCTTTATTCAGAAGTAAGATGTAGATAGAGTAGTATCTACTTCAGTGATTATACCAGGTTGTGATGTTCTCTTTCAGTTTACAGTTTGGTATATGTTATTCATATTTGTATTTTGAATGGCAAGTAAATATGCAGGAATTATTTTGGTTAACAAAATATTACAGTGAGTATTGGACATATTTAATAATTAGTACTACTAGACAAAACATTTTTTTGTTTGTTTTTTACAAATTATTATACAAATAATAATAATAATAAAATGGTAGATAAATTAATTTATTAAATGAAATACTACTAGTTTTTTTATGTTGAAAATTCTTGCAAAACGAAAGTTAAAGATCATGTAAAAAAATAATACAGTACAATAATTTTTAGATAGAAATTGACAAATATTTATAAATATCGATAGTTTTTTATTATACTATTTGATTCTTTGCATTTCTTAATATTTATACAATTATGCATATACGTACATATAACATTATTTCTAAGTCAGAATCATATACCTTATTATTTATGATGATTTTATTTGTTTTTTGATAAACTGATAAAAATATATGGATTACTGGATCAATTTAGAGAATATTTGTATTTTGTCATGCAAGATGAATTTGAATAAATTACTAAAGAGAAAGTGTATGGTCATAGGTTATAGGTAAAAATCTGCATGTAGAAATATGATACATCAGTTAGGCATATTTCTTTTGCAGATGTTTTATCAAAAGTAATTTTATTTTTCAGACAGCAGGGACGTATATAAAATGTCCGTTATTGATAATCTTTTGTAACAGACAATTTGTGGCAGCTGCTTATTACATCTATTTTGTAGCTGTCACATAATCACAGATGACATTAAAAATTGTTAGTATAAAATGTGTCATTAAACATTCATTCATTTAGTGACAAAGGGCCACACTTACATGTATATCTCTTTACTAATGATGTCATTTACACAGATGTTGATTTGATTATACTAACAGGTGTGTTATTCATCAGTTTGGCAACAGCTTTCCTTATTTTCTATCTTAAACAAAGATTGCTGTCCACCTATTATTTTTCAGATGCCTCTAAATACTAACAGATGAAGTATTTTCTATTCAAATGTGCTAGTTTCTAAAATTTCAAGATACCAAAACAGTTGACATTGACTGATCTTTCAGCCATTTATTGGCTGACACTTGTTCGATACTTGCAGTATTGATTAACAATCGTGGGTTTGTCCATAATGGTTTCCTTTACATTTATAGACTTTATTGAATGCCTGCAAAGCTACATAACAAACTCTAACTGAATTATTTCCTTTACATGTAATGTCATGTATTTTCACTTGTTATAATGACTTTGTGTTTAGATATAATCAGTGCTATAAATCTGAATTGGCTGTAAAAGCAGAAATATAAACAAACAGTGTTCTAAGTTCATTAAATATAAATTAAATATAATTTGATTTAAAAAATTTATATAATTATTTAATGTACTACTAAATTGTTTCATTATTATTAAAAAAAAAAAAAAAAAAAAAATAACAAGAATGATTTTTACAATTATCTAAGTTTTGGTATAATTATTAGTGTTACTGCAGCCAGTATAACTAAGAATTAGAATATGTTTTCAGAAGTTAACTGCAAATACTATGGAATTGTCCAGTTGCAAAGTTAATGTTGCCACTAATAATTACAGTAATTTACAGTAAGTAAAGTAAATTTCATTAATACTGGACTAGGTTTAAGGCTATCATATATGACAATACAGGGTGGCAATAAAGTCACTATACAGTTACTTATAATAAAAAAGCAAAGGAATGTAGTTTGAACAGTATCTTTAATTAATTTATTATTGTTTACCATGCCATTTTATTGTTATTAACCAGAATTAACCACAACCATTTTAATAATAAACTTCTGGACTGTTGATTAATTGCTTTGTCTTAATTGTTATTGTAAGTAACTGTATAGTGATTTTATTGCCACTCTGTATATATTTAAAAATGACTTTTAATTTTCTTTTACTTATCTTTGTAGTATTGCTCAGTTCACTTGACTAGACACAAGCCTTGATCTTTCAAGATGAACCTTTATATTTTACAGATTAAGGAGTAGCATAGTGTAGAAAAACAATGTCAGCAAAGGCTATTTATGAGATTAGTGGAAAACAGCTTCTCAACAAGTTTTTGAAAGATGAAGCTGTTAAGAACCTCATTGTTGAGGTTGAAGAAGGAGTCAACTGGGATACTTTATGTCAGCAGAATGCTTGGCTCAATACAGAGGTAAACTATCCATAATACAATTTATTCACTTCTGAGTAACTGACTGATTGTCAAGCCATGATTTTTGATAATAACAATTTATAATATAAGAAGTCCATTAATATGTAATACAGTGAAATTTCAGAAATCCATAATAGGGTTTATAGTATAATAGTATACCATAGTGTAATTTCTTTATGTATTTTCCTTTTATCTTTTTTACTTTGTTTTATTTTGTTTTCATGAAATGATATCATATAATATTGGATGTGGCATGATATATGTCTTTCTAGAAAATTATAATTTTCTTTGGCTTACTTTATTATTTAAAAAAGTTTTGTAATAATTGCAAAGTATACTTTAAATGTATATAAAAAAAATATCCCAGTAATATTTATAATAATATTAAACAAAAAACTCAGAGGCTGATGACATTTTAAATCTTAGCTAAACTGATAATATAATATTTCTACTACATAATAAATAAAATTTTATGTTAATTTATCTGTAATAATTTAAAAGATTTGTTTACATCCTGACATTTAATTTTTAAGAAAATTTCTGTTATCTATTTCAGAAAAAGTTGGTTGTAAAACCAGACCAGCTTATAAAACGAAGAGGCAAGCTTGGTTTAATTAAAGCAGGAGTTGATCTGCAAGGAGCCAAAGACTGGCTTGCAAACAAACTTGGCAAGGACTTCACAGTAAGTACATGTTTTATGAAAATAAAAGTTGAATAATACTGAAAATTTAAAAACATATAAAAGAATGTTTTGTTTTTAAATGGACAACAATTACTGTTTAATTATATTTTCTTTCTTTATATATATATATATATATATATATATATAGTGTAAGGAAATATATATATATATATATATATTTATTATGTTTATTATGTTTATTTCCTTTTCAGATTGGAGCTGCAACTGGCCGCTTGAAACACTTTGTTATTGAACCATTTGTGGAACATAAACAGGTAATTGTTTAATAATTCCAGTTCCAAAGCATATTTTGGGTTCATCTAATTAGTATTAATTATTAATCAATTATTAGTCATACTTTTAATACTGTCAATGTATACCAGACAATGAAGTTTTTTAAATCAAGTTTTTATTTCATCCTTTTACTGATTCTTACAGTCACCTGTATAGATTCAGTTTTCTTCTCTATAAAGAAATTATTCTATTTTTATTCCATTGATTACTTAAAAGTATCCTGTAGATTTTTCTTTTTCTTTTTTGTATAATTAATATCTTGACACTTCTGTTGTTAAAATTAATATATTGATGTTTTTGTCCCAGAATGAAGAGATGTATGTCTGTATTTATTCACATCGATATGCAGACACAATTCTGTTTTATCATGAGGGAGGAATCGATATTGGTGACGTGGATGCTAAGGTAAATAAATTCATTACAGCTCTTTAAACTATAATCAATAATTTCAACTTAATCACTAATTAAAAAAGCATAAAATTATAAATTTCTAGGATTTGACAGTTTATTGTACATTTATATTTGAAAGTAATAATTCTATTATATTTATGCTATTTTATGTATAATAGTTATATATCATAAAGTTTGTAATATGTTAGATTCAAACCCTTAATTACATATTTTCTTTATATATGCCTTTACCATCAGCTTTTAAAGTAGATGTTGGAACTGTATTTCTAAGGATCTTATATGTGACTATACACTGTTGTTGTTGTAGCAATGATAGCCAGTTAGTGAGTCTTATAATCAGTGTATCACAATTGTGTAATTTGGAGTTTATACTTCAGGCAGTTACACTGGATATTCCTGTTGGTTCAGATCTCAATGTCAAAGACATCACCTCCAAATTGATAAACAAAGCACCAGCAGAATCACAAAAGTAAGAATTCTAAACAAAAAATTTTGTTTTCAATATAGTCATTTCACTTTTTTAATTTCTGCACCACAGTAATTGTGAAAATTGCATCCGTGAAATCACATAGCTTATAATTTAATACTGTTGACATATGTTGACATATATTTGTATGTTGTAAAATATCAAACACTTATGAATTTGTGATTTATAGCAGATAACAAAATGTAAGTAAATTTAAATGTATGTAGGCATTTAGATTTATTGTGATTCATTTAATTTCAGAGCACTAGAGAAGTTTATTGCAGCTTTGTATGGGGTTTACAAAGATCTTCATTTTACTTACCTTGAGATAAACCCACTGGGTAAGTTCTTACACATGTGCACATACATACAGATATAGATACCTTGCATATCAAAACACTACTATTGTCATTTCCTCTGTTATCAAATTAAATAAATTGGTCAGCCTTTAATTTATACTGATCAAAAGCTTTTGATTAGGCTTGAAATCAGACAGAAATTCAGAGGTACTTGCTTGAGAAGTAAAGGATCACTTAATCAATTTATGTAACTGGTGTACTTCCTGCTCCTGACTGATCTGGGTGTTTTTAATCTGCAAAAAAGCCTTGATGTTTAATTTTAAGTTTCCCAATGTTTTAAAGAAAGATTTTGATACATTTTCTGCATTTGTATTTGTTTTGAAGAACTTAAAGAAACTAAACATTATTTTATTATAATTTCAGTTGTTATTGGATCTAAGATATATGTTTTGGATATGGCTGCTAAAATTGACCAGTGTGCTGAATATCTGTGCAAGTCTAAATGGGGTGATCTGCAGTTTCCACCCCCATTTGGTCGAGATCTCCTTCCAGAGGTACGAACTAAGTTTCATAATAAGAACATTATAAAAATTGTCACTTTAGGGACACACAGTGTTTACTATCACAAAAAATTGAAAGAAGAATAAAAAAAAAGAGTTTGGACAGATTTCCAATTTTGTCAAATTCATGTTCTTTGGTTATTTAATTTTTGATAACTGCTTGGTTTTGTTGTGAATAAATGTGATAGACACAATGAAAATATATTTTTGCAAGACTTTTATTATTTTATTTCTTTTGTTCACATTTAGTGACAGAAAATATATTGAAAAATTCATAATCTTTAGTGTGACATTTTGGCTTGAGTCTGAGGTTTTCTTTATCCAAGTAAAATGCCTTTTTTTATTAATTATTATTTTTTTTTTTTTTTTTTTTTATCTAGAGAACATGATGTTAATAAAATTAATTTGAATTTTCTTCAGGTGGGCTGTTTCTTCAGTAGTTTCTGACCATGACTTATCGCTTTGACCTTTTTTGCAACTGATATTAATATAACTGCATTTTTCTTATTAATTTCTTGTAGGAGGCCTATATTGCTGATCTGGATGCAAAGAGTGGGGCTTCACTGAAACTGACAATTCTCAATAAGAAAGGAAGAATCTGGACCATGGTAGCTGGAGGAGGTGCTTCTGTTATATATGCGTAAGTTACTTGGTTTTATTTTAAAATTTTGATAGTTCAGTGATTATTTATGACTGGTCAGTTTGACACCAGAACATGTGTATTGTTTAAAATATTCTTATTATAATTACGTTTTATTTAGCATCTAGAATTTATATGATATACTGTTGATATACAAATGAAGTATTTTCACAATCTGTTTTAGATTTACTTTAATAACTCCTGATATAACTGGGATTTTTAGTTATTATTTATGTTTTTCAATTTATGTTCATGTTTTCAGAGATACGATCTGTGATCTTGGTGGTGCTGGTGAACTTGCTAACTACGGAGAATATTCTGGAGCTCCTAGTGAACAGCAGACATATGAATATGCTAAAACACTGTTAGGACTGATGACTCAAGAAGAACATCCTGAGGGTTAGCTTGATATTACCATAATCCCATGGCATTCCATACTTAAATCCTCTTAATAATATTCCACAAAGTTCATATTTCATCCATACATTTAAAAACAAGTTCATATAAAACTTCTACATTTATTATCCTTATTGTCAATCTGTTTTCTTCAGATTCCATAACCAGTTGAAAAATATAGATACTTTATTGAATATAATATTTTAAAAACAATGTGAGGAAACTGTTTTAGTACAATGGTTTGAGATTAACATACATAAAACCATAAATATGATTATAATTTTATTCAAGGTTAGTGAGCTTTTGATTTTTCTATGATTCAAAATACATTTATATTTAAGTAAATTTCTCTGATTATAAAACATTTTAAGGTTTCATGTCTTAACAGTATAGAAATAAAGTCAAAATTTTACAATTAATTATATCAACTTCTGTTTAATTTCAAGGCAAAATCCTTATCATTGGAGGTGGAATTGCCAATTTTACCAATGTCGCAATAACTTTCAAGGTAAATTATTAATGGATTATTTCATGTTTGCATCACTTTCACATCTTGACACCCAAACTCAAAAGCCAATACATTTTTCATTCATTCTATTCCATATTTGTTTTCTCCAGATATTTGCTTATTTTCTGGGGGTGGGCAGGTGTTTAAATTATTTTTCAAAGTACATTTCATAAACCATTTATATCATTGCCTGAATTTAATAGTTTCATATAGCAAACAGTTAATAAAGTATGATTATTTCTGTAGGGTATTGTTCGTGCTCTGTGGGACTTCCAACAACGTCTGATAAAAACTAATGTTAAGATTTATGTCAGGCGTGCTGGTCCCAACTACCAGGAAGGACTGCGAATAATGAGAGAACTCGGTTTGTGTCTTTGTATTCCAAATTCTCATAGTATCTATCTGTATGCAGTATTTATGATTAGCAAAAATTTAAATAAAATATATTTTCCTTATTTGTTTTCTATATACAAGTTTAAAGGTATTCCTGTGAAATTTAGATAGTCTTTGATAAAAGTAACATAAATTTTCTCTTGCCAAAATGAATTGATTTTTCAAAATTGTTATTCATTTTCAGTTTTGTGATCATATTGTGTAATGAATGTTAAAAAGAAAATTATTCTGAATAAATGAATAAACATTCCATAATTAATTTCCATTTAGAGAATCACAATTTTTAATTTTTGTGATATTTAATGACCTACGATTCTATTTTTAATGTGAAATATCAATTTTTATTGTAATTAAATTATAAGACATTTTTTTAAATGTTTTGTTTTATATTATTAATATTTAAGGAGACAAAGTAACTGTCTTATAATTGGATAGATATATTTTTCTCTTCAAATATTTAAAAATATATAATTATTACTTAATATTATAACTTTATATTATATTATTAGGAGATAGTTTGGGAGTTCCTATCCATGTTTTTGGACCTGAAACTCATATGACAGCTATTGTGGCCATGGCACTTGGCAAACGAGATATTCCAGCCCAGCAACCTCGACTGAAAACTACTGCCAATTTCTTGCTTCCAGACAGCCCAGTTGTAAGTTTTGTGTTTAACAATTAATATGATCAGTATGAAATTTTTATTATAATTTATTGTTATTATTGTTAATATTGTTTCTTCTGCAAAAGATAAATAATTAATTGTTTATATTGTTTTATTTGTGTATCAGACTTCATGATTTTTTCACCAGCTGTTGGTTTGTTACATATTAGTATGTATGTTCCTTCACCTATGGCTGTTGGAGAAAGTTTTATATTGTTACATGATATTACTAGCAAACAAAACACATGGAGAATAATTTATAACTAATTAATGTTGGGATTGTTAAAATCTTTTATCCTGAAAAGTTGTTTATATTGTCTGACATATTTATTAACTTGCAGCCACATTTGTGAAAAGAATAATTTTAAAATTGTATCTTTATTGATTTTTAAAAGGAAAATTGTCGTCATTTCTCTACATCACTTTTTTTTTTTTTCCACTGTTACAGCGATCAAAGGTAATATACATAAACTGGTTAATTCATTGTACTGTGTTTATTGCATTGTTCATGTAAGATGTTGTTTTTTTCTTTCTGTTATGCTGAATTGCTTGATCTTTGCTTTTCTTGTGCTTGTCAGTTTAGTGTGAGAAAATGGAATAAATATATGTATAATGCTGTTAAATAAATGATGGTGACAAAACTGAAGTCATCGAGAAGCTTCTGTTTATTGTAAATTATTTCTAATGTTAGAGAACTCAGAGGGAGCTTGCAGTTCACAGATTAGATTGCTTGCTAACATGATACATTGACCATGCATTCATTAGTATTGTAGAACAGATTGTTCACCTTGATTCATAACTAATTAGCATGTTATAACAAAAATTATTAATTTTTCTAAACCTATTGATAAAACATAAGACAGAGAATTGTTTTACAGCCACTGTTTATTACATCATGTTTCGTTTGTATTTTATTTTCTTCAATCATTAATTTTCGTGCATTGTATAGACTAATGCAATATGTACTATCAATCTTGTGGGCATTTCTTTTTACATCTGTTGGTTGTACAAAATTTCTAATGCTATTTTATAAATTACCTAAACTCTTTGTCTGTAAAAATTTATCAGGTATATTAAATTATTTAAAATAAAATAAAATATTTCATAACTATCTAATCATGGTATCATTATATTTTTTAGTTATATTATTATTATTATTATTATTTAAAATACTTTTGGACTTGAAAATCTGAAAATATGTTGAATGTTTAAAAGCAAACACAAAGAAAATATAATCCATTAATAATAACTGAATTTTAATCTAAAGATGATTTAACAATGTATTAAAATATAAGTGTAAAATATTCAAAATAGTTTTTTTTTATTTCTTGTTTCTTTTTCTTTCTTTTCTTTTTCCTTTATCTTTCTTTTATTTTTCCATTTTCTTTTTGTTTTGTTTTTTGGGTGGTTTTTTTCTTTAATTCAAATAAATCATGATGGTAAGGGATCTCTTCTCTAAAGGTCTTCAAAAAGTAATTTTGCCTTCAGTGGTTAACTCTTGTTGACAAAGCAATGAATGATTACTTTCACATTTGGGTTTTGGTTTTTTTTTAATTTGCTGCTGGTATGGTGTGTTTCAGCCCGTATTTTATTTTGTTGTTTATTTTCTTAACTGGTTTTTTTATTGCTTATTTTCATTTTGTTTTTAGTTTATGAATTTGTTTGTTGTTGTTTTGGTTTTTTTCTGTATGTTGTCTTTTATGTATTGGTTTATGATTTTCATTCAGTTTTTTCCCATTAAGATGGGGTTTTTAAAATCACAGGAATTTGGTTTTCTTATTTTTTTATGTACATATTACTATTATTATTATTTTTATTAATTAATTTTATTTTATTTTTTTTATTTTTTTTTTGTGTGTGTAAATTTATTATGCATAAAACAGTTAATCCAGATAATATTGCAATAAACATAGTTATCACTAATTATCTGCATTTTTGTATTACAGCAATCTCCAGCTTCTAGCAGAACAACTTCATCGTGTGATCTTGAAAACCTCAACAAAACCAAAAATGCCACTGTTTCACACGTTCAAGGAGAGAAGGACATGTGTCTATTCACTTCATCAACTAAAGCCATTGTATGGGGCATGCAGCAGCGTGCTGTACAAGGAATGCTGGATTATGACTATGTCTGTTCACGCAAAGAGCCTTCTGTTGTGGCTATGATATACCCATTGACGTAAGTTTATCTGAAAAAATTAATAGTCATCATTTTTTTATCCTGATGACATCATTCGTATGGTTTCTTTATAATGATTCTGCTAATAAATGGATTATTCTGACAAGTCAGTAGCACAGAATATGTTACTATCCATAGACAAGAAAGCAGATATCTTATTATTTACAATACCCTGACTACTGAATGGTTTGTTGTTGTTGTCAGAGTTCTTCATTTTTAATATGTGATTATTTATGTAAAGATTATAAATTTCATGCAGTATTTTATTTTGTTTTCAGGGGTGACCATAAACAAAAGTTTTACTGGGGCCACAAAGAAATTCTTATTCCTGGTTGGTGTCTTTCGCATAATATTATTGATATTTATTATCAAATTATTAGACAGACATATAATCTGTTTTGTTAAAAGAATAACAAATTTTAACTAATCATTTGATAATTATAATGTATTTCATTTCAGTTTTTAAATTTTTCTAATACAGTCTAATTTTCAGTCATTTACTAAATCTAAAAAATTTAACAGAATGATTTTTTCATACTCCTTGTTAGCACAGTATTCATGAATTTAATAAAATGGTTGATTTGTTTCCTAGTATATAAACAAATTACTGATGCTATGACCAAACATCCAAATGCTGAAGTGCTTGTTAGCTTTGCATCACTAAGATCAGCTTATGAAAGTACAATGGAGGCAATGGAATTCACACAGGTACATTACAATTATTTAAATGCTGTTTCATTTTGTTTTTATTTGTTATTAACATTTTGATCTGAAATGTAACAGTGTTGTTTCAAATAATATTATATATAATAAATCTGCAAATTAAATATGGCCATCTTTTTCCTTAGTTTTGTTGTACTTGTAAAGTATGTGATAGAACTTTAAAAAAAAATGCAAATTAAAATCCTAAGTCTGATAGATGTTGCAGTTATATTTTCATCCCTCATGTTCACTTAAGATATATTGTGTTGAGGTACTTACAAATGAAGCAAGATAATTATTATTTTCTTTTTGTCAATACAGTATTATATTCTTAAAAGTAGAATTTTATTGTTTGTTTTTTTAATAAGAAAAGAAATTTCAGTTTATTTTTTTTTTTAAATAACATTTGTTATGTCATGATATTTATTTTATTTTAACAGATAAGAACTATTGCTATTATTGCTGAAGGGATTCCAGAGAATCTTACCAGACTGATTATCAAGAAAGCCAATGAAAAAGGAGTGACAGTTATCGGACCAGCCACAGTAATTTTTCATTTAAATAAAATTATTAAAGTTAAAAAGAATATATTACATGCTAATGCAAAATACAGTTTTGGATCATTGTACTTGACTGTTTGTCCTGCCAGAATATAATTATTAGCATCAGTGGATTTGTTTTTTAAAAAAAAAAAAAAAATAATTACATTAAAATAATATAATTTCTTAACCATTTTCAACACTTCATTTATTCATATAACCCATGACTTATATTGAAATTGTGTGCTCAGTTCAGTAGGTTTAAGGTGTTTGAAATTCTATGGATTATTACATATTTGTATTTATGTAGTGATCTTGATATTTTTTGGTCTATAATACTTATTTAACAGGTTGGTGGACTCAAAGCAGGGTGTTTCAAAATTGGTAACACTGGAGGAATGCTGGATAACATTTTGTCTTCAAAATTATACAGACCTGGCAGGTTAGTCGGAAACATTCTGTTTAATTTAGTCAATATCAAAACATCAAAATAATTTATTTGTCAGATTAATCAGAATTAATAGACAATATTTAAAAAAAAAAAAAAAAAAAAAAAAAAATAAAATGATTTTGTTCTGGGCATTGACACAAAATTGAAAAAGAAAAGAAAAAAATATATATTTTATGTGTGTTAGAATAAAGACATTTATCTAAATAATGTTATTGCTAAAGAGTCCTATAGCTTAAGTGGTATTCTCACAAACTAACTTGTTATATATGATTGGATAATATGGCTTATCATAGAGGGAGAACACTCCTTTAGTTTTACAGGTTGAGGATAACTTATCTGAAATCCAAAACTTGTTTTTTGCTGCTGAAATAATATCTTGTAGATTTCCAATGGTTTAACAAACAAACAAACTTTATAAAATATTATGTAAAAATTCATGCTGACTGTTTGTGTAAGATATATGTTTATGAAATATCAATGGATTAAATCTTATTTGTATGCATTCTTATATTCCAAACTGTGCATTTTTTTTTTTTTCCCAAGCATTTCAAATAAGAAATCTAAAGGAACATTCTCCCAGTGTGATAAGCCTGTACTATAATTATCCATTCATGAACATAGTTAATCATGAGCATCCAAAGTTGTAATGGGTTGCTGATCTATAGTAGTAGGATTTTGTTTTTCTTCTTCTGTAACAAATTTCGTTTCTTTTAATGCCACATTCCAAATCATTATGCATGTTCCCTTGAGTCAAGAAGCTGTACTCTTTTATCCATTATTTTTTCTGCAGTGTTGCATATGTATCCCGATCAGGTGGCATGTCTAATGAACTGAACAACATTGTTGCACTTAATACAAATGGTGTATATGAAGGTGTGGCCATTGGAGGAGACAGGTATGTAAATAATAATGCAACTATTACAACGAATTCCTTCATTATGTTTGGTTTATACTATATTTCATTGGTAATGGGAAACTAATACCTTATTTTAAATTCAAATGTTTAAATTGATATATTATCACACTGGTTCTGGTATAGATTTTGTTTTAAAACAATTGTAATAATCTGTTTTAAAATATATTACAATAGTTTTTGACATTTAACAAATCATACTTAAAATAAGACATTTTAATTATTAAAGATCTAATGTTAATAATGGTGCACTGTTTTCAGGTACCCAGGAACAACATTCATGGATCACATAACTAGATATGAGGCAGATCCAGATGTCAAACTAATTATTCTGCTGGGAGAGGTTGATATGAAAAGTTTTTAACATTTAATAAATATTGGTTTCAGTGAGAATTTTTGGTTTTATTAATATTGATTTTGATTTTGTTGCAATCTCTTTTTTTTTCATAAATTAACTTTTTCTTCATTTTCTGGAGATGTTCTTCCTTTTTCATTTATTGATAAATTCTTCAAAGAGAAGTATTCTTAAATTCATATGACATTGCATTATATATGTATTTACTTCTTGTTGTTCTATGGTGACACTAACATGGGTATCAAAATTATTTAATGAATGACTTTTTACAGGTTGGTGGCAATGAAGAATATCAACTGATAAATGCTATAAAGCAGGGAAAAGTGAACAAGCCTGTAGTTGCTTGGTGTATAGGAACATGTGCAAAAATGTTTACATCTGAGGTATGATAATCTTTGCACAAATATATTTTCTTGGCTATGAAATCCCTTTCATTTTGATAAAATAACTGAAGTGTAAATAACAAGAAAAAATGTATTGTTCTTATTGTAATATACTTTCACTGATTTCCTTTAGATAATATAGTTTGTATTGAAAAATAAATTAATGTTTTCTGGCTAAGATATGTACTATAGTTTATAAAATAATACTTTTTGGTTTATATTAAAACATTATCTTAAAAAATATTATAATTTAAAAAAAAAAAAAAATAAACAAAAAATTTATAAAGTGTGTGTTTGTCTTCAGGTTCAGTTTGGCCATGCTGGAGCCTGTGCTAATGCATCTTCAGAGACTGCAGAGGCCAAAAATGCAGCCTTAAAAGCTGTAGGGGCCATTGTACCAAAGAGTTTTGATGAGCTGGGCACAGCAATCAAGTAAGCAATAATGGAAAATGTGTTGTTTTAGAAAAACTGTCAAACTTAGATAACTTTAGTATCTGTTTACCGAGAACCTCAATCTCTTGAGCCAAATGTCTGGTCCCAATTCTGTTCCTGTACAAGTTAGAAGTAGTTAGTAATAATGACCTTTGAATAATCAAACATCAATATATTAAAATCTGCTATTTGCTATTGAAATGTTAGGAATTAAGATTTGGGAGAAATTAAGATATCATTACTAACTTTTTTGAATAATGATATTTTGTTTGTTAATCATCACATTCATGGCAGAAATAATATTTATAAATAGATGTATCAATTACTTAATTTAGTTATAGAATCCTTCTTTTTTTCTTTCTTTTTCTTTTTTTTAGAATGTTTGTAATTTAAAATAGTTTTATCAGTATGTGATTGTAAACATCTGTACTGTACATCTTGTGCTATTAAAACTTCAGTACAGATTAATTAAGTTTGGCCAAGTTTAGAAATCTGAAATACATGAACTTGATATTTTTTTCCGATTATACTTATAGGTTTCAGTTTATGTTTTAAGTAATATTTGTGCATACATATATCATCTGTTTTTGTGATTTTATATCTCAATAAATACATTTTCATATATATGTACATAATTTTGAAATGTGTTTAATCTATGATAACCATTTAAAATAATGTTTAATATGATTTCATTCAGACTAAAAAAAATTTTCATTTGTTAACTTAAATTTTGTAAGCAGTAAAGGTGATTGTTTATTTGACATATTTTTAAATGATTTTTAAACAGAGAACAGTATGACAAACTGGTTGCTAATGGTGTCATCATACCTCTGCCTGAACAGGCTCCTCCCACAGTTCCAATGGACTACAACTGGGCAAGAGTGAGTTATTAGGATTTCTTCCTGTTTGTTTTTTATCATCATTAATCCAGCCAAAAGAGGGGAAATGTAATATCTGTTAATGAAGATATTCATATCATGTTATGTCAGTATGGTGTATATGTGTTTGTCTGTCTATATATTGATATAGCAATAGATAGACAGATACATACTTGTGTATGTGTGTCTATGTGCAACATAGGTCTCTATCCATTTATTAGTCTGTTAATTTTCATTTTCTTAATTTGTTTTGCAGGAACTTGGTTTGATCCGAAAGCCTGCTTCATTCATGACAAGTATTTGTGATGAAAGGGGCCAAGAGTTGTTATATGCTGGTATCCCCATCACAGACATCTTCAAGGAAGATATGGGTATTGGAGGTGTCCTTAGCCTTCTTTGGTTCCAAAGAAGGTAGAAATTATTAATAACTTTTTTTAAATAAAATTTCCATACCAAAACATTCAGAAATCTTAAGCATTTTATTAAAATAAATACTAGTTTATATTGTTTTTGAAAAAATTAATGTGTGATATTATCACATGCGCAGAATTGCAAAACAAAAATAATGCAATATATACATTCACAATGACATTCTTATTGATAAATCTCTGAAAAATAAAACATAATGATAACAGTTTTAATAAGTGAAAAGGTAAATACTCTATGGATTAAATCCACACATTTAAAGAAAGAGGAACAATTTAGTATTCTTTATATTTTTTTTCTTTTACCTTTTTTTTAATTCAGTATGATAATATTCAATACAGACACTTTTAGGTATTACTTTCTGAGCATATATAAATATTTCTGTTTATCTTTTTTAAAGAGCAACTCTAAATATTCAAGACTTCTGTTGCTTTCAGGTTACCAAGGTATGCAACAAAATTTATAGAGATGTGTCTGATGGTGACAGCTGACCATGGACCAGCCGTGTCAGGGGCTCACAATACCATAGTGTGTGCCCGAGCTGGCAAAGATCTCATTTCCAGTTTGACATCAGGACTGCTTACAATTGTGAGTGACGTTTCATTTCTTTAAATCTGTTATTATAAAGAATTAAAAAAATATATATGTATATGAAAATACCAGTATTCTGTTAAACCATTATGTTGCTAAATAAAAAACTAAACAAAGATTCTCAGAGAATTATTATTGTTTTTGTCATGTTACTATTCCTGTTACTGTATTTTTAGGGAGACAGATTTGGTGGAGCTTTGGATGCTGCAGCCAAGCAGTTCAGTGATGCCTACGACCTTGGAGCTATTCCCATGGAATTTGTTAATGACATGAGGAAGAAAGGAAAACTCATTATGGGGATTGGTCACCGAGTGAAGTCTGTGAGTAGCATTAAAAATCATTTACAAAATTTTCATTTTATGAATGGAAAGTAGCTCATTTTAATTTATTGGCTTTTTTTATGACAGGCATCAGCAACCCTATTCCCACGGGCCACATCCAGCCCACCATCTGAACATTTGGACACCAATTATTACATTAACTTCATTGTTTTTTCTTTAAACCTCCAGACCAACGCGGCCTTGCTTCCTTTCTAGCACCCCTTTTTGGTGCTCAATATTGAAGATAGAATTGAGAGAGAAATATCGATGTGTGTGTGTGTGTGTGTGTGTGCGTGCGTGTGTGTGTGCGTGTGTCTGCGCATGCGTGCATTTAATACATTTGATATCTTGTCCCTCCTCCAAAACACTGCATGGCTGTCTGGCCCACCCCCTCTCCACAAAAGGTTGCCGATCCCTGTTTTATGATTTTGTTTTTTTTGTTGTTCAAACATTAAATTAAGAAAGTAAGAAAGTATATATTCATATAGGCTTAACATCACATGAGTGTATAAACTGATAATTTTCTGTTAAGTTTTATTTAGTATCTTGGACCTATGAACTTAAAATGAAAACAGGTATATATTTTTTATTAACAGCCAAGAATTTTCTATACATTTCATTCCAAAATCAGAAGGAATGCAATATTTACTTCAGTGGTCATCATTGCACCAACTTGCATGGGAAACAGTCTAGTGGGTTTTGTTTTGTTTCAGTGATGAACCTACAATCTAATCAATACAGAATTCCATAAATCGTTTTATTTTAATCCCATGCTGATAAGATGTTATTTAACTGGTAACAGACAAATTTGGAAAAAATGTGTCCTAGAAAATTCCTTTATTTTTCTTTTTTTTTATTATAGATAAATAATCCTGATATGAGAGTTGTTATTCTAAAGGAGTATGTGAAGAAGCATTTTCCATCAACACCTCTTTTAGATTATGCTTTAGAAGTTGAAAAGATAACTACATCAAAGGTACAATTTATTTATTTATTTTTTATTTTTTATTTTTTTTCAGTTACAAAGCCAAATTTTTTGTTAGAAAATGATTGAAAACAAAATTGCTTTCTTTGTGATCATCCATATTGTAATGTATTGTATTTGTATAAATTACGTTCTTTGATAAATAACACAGGCACCAGCTTTCATATATATATTTCTAATTTTTTTTAATTTATAGATAAGATTATTTTTTACTCTATTAAACATTTAATTATTTTTATTGTATTTGTATTGTTCAAAGTACTCACTGGTAGAATTTTTATATATTATTATTACAGAAACCGAACTTGATACTAAATGTTGATGGTTTTATTGGAGTAACTTTTGTTGACCTGTTACGGAACTGTGGTTGTTTTACAAGGTGAGATTCTTAAATTTTATTCTTTAAATCATTCAGTGAGCATTTATATACGTTTCAATAAAAATAAAGTAGTCTTGGAAAACTTACTTCACTTTGGAACAGTTTTGAATTTTCCATTTATTTGTTACATAACAAAACACTGAAATAAATTTAATAACATTTAAATAAATTTAATCTGTTATGTTGCATTTAGCACACCTATCTATTGTTGGATCCTAAACTATTTTAAATAATTTATTTTTGGAAATAAAATAAACTATTTAGCAATAAAAGTATAAAAGTTCAATGAAGAGGTTACTACAGAATGATAAACTGAGCATTATTATTTATAATTCAGGGAAGAGTCACAGGAATATGTTGAGATAGGTGCTCTCAATGCTCTGTTTGTGCTGGGACGCAGCATGGGTTTCATCGGTCATTATCTTGACCAGAAGAGACTAAAGCAGGGATTGTACCGGCACCCTTGGGATGACATATCTTACATCATGCCAGAAACTCTGAATGAACCACAGTAAATAGTCAGGGACTTGCTGATGGCAGTAGCATTAACATCCATTTCAACTGTAAAAAGAAACTTAGTTATAATTAATGGGTAAACAAATTAAAAATAGTTTTTGTTGTGAAAGGGATTGTGGTAACTATTAGAACATATTTTATGTTGTGAAAAATTATAAAATGTTGATCATGTAATTGGTGATTATAACATACAGATTTTTTGTGGGTAATATGAACATTAATGATATATTTATGATTGATTCCTTTTCATTTCAGTTTAGTTTAGTTTAGTTTTAATTTCATTTATTAATTTTTTTTTAATGTTTTGAAGGTAATAACTATTTGTCTCATTATTTAATCAAATATGTATTACTACAAATTTTATATTTTGAATATGGTTTAAACATTTCTTCATATCTTGGTTCTGAACTGCTTTGTAGACAACATTATTATTTTAGTTTAAAGCTAGCTTACTTGTACTGTTTCTCTTAATGATGAATTTGATTTTAGTTTCCATGTGTTGTATTTATTGTATGTTACAGCTTTTGTTATTATTTATATTTACAAATAAGTTCAAACACATTCATTTAGTTGTTGCTCTTTTTTTTCCTCCCATTTTTTTAATATCTTTTTCCTTTTCCTTTTAAATTCTATTCTTATTTGTGATATGTATGTATGAATATGTAGACTGATAAATCAGTTGAATAATATTTTGTTTCCAAACAAAAAACAGATACAGACAATCTGACAACATTCAGTTAATAAATTATATAACAAAAATAATACTGCAATATTATCTTTCATTAGTGATAAATGTAAATATTTCATAAAGTGTTAGATAGGTTTATGTCTACAAATGTTTTTGTTTTTTTGCATCCAACACAATTCTTAATTTTAATTTATAATGAAAAAAGGGACCAATAAATAATAATATTGTGTAACAGCAATATTATAAGTTTGTGTGATAAAAAAATATTTGGTTATTGAATTTAGTAATCTGAGTTCTGTATTATTTATTCTTAGTTAGCTTTTAAGCATAGTTGTTATTTGTCTCTATGTTTTAGTAATATTTATTTTATCCTAAAGATAGCCAATATTTAGTAAAGGTACACCCAAATATTTTAACATTAAATAATATTACATCATTGAACCGTTTGGCAAATACTCATAATTTCATTTTAATTGGAGAAGATTCAGATACTTGCATGCAAAGTATATTCATTTTAATTCTTTATTTTCATTTAGCAGACTACTAATTTTTAAGATATACAGCAATGATATATTTGGACTGGTTTTGGGGTTGTTTTTTTTCAGTTTTATAAAATAATAACTTTCTTGTGACAATCACAGTAATGATAGACTTAGACTGCTTCATAATTTAAAACTGAAGTTTTATTACCTTTGTTCTTGAGTTTACAAATCTGGTTTATTTGCACATATGTATGATATTTATTTACAATCATTAAGAAAGAAAAAGGAGGAAACACCAAAACAGTTTGTTATGGTTTTGGTGAGGAGGGCTTTATTTAAATTTATTTTTTATTTTTGTTTGTTAGAAATTAACATTCTAGATGATATGTGTTTAAAAAGGTATTTTAAAATATTGTTTGTTTTATAAATAAAAATGTCTGAAAGAAATAAAAAACATCATTAATAAATAAAACAAAAATAATAGTTTATGTAAAATTTAAAACTTCATATATTCAACATCTGAATATTTTTAATTCTTGTTATTTGTTTTTTGTTTTTGGTGGACTTTTTTTTTTTGCACCTATAATTACATTTCTATTTTATTTCATTAATTAAGCTACATATCTTTATGTTGTTGGTTACTTACTTTACCTACTCTATCAGTATAAATTCTGTATCATATCGAGTACAGTGTTCATAATCCAGTTCATTTATTGAAATCCATATATTTATTGAACTTACCAGCTTGCTTCATAGAGAAATCCCATTTTCATGTTATTTATAAATACTATTGTACAAGCAGGCATTTCTAACATGCAAGTAATGAGCTGCCATTTTCTTAAACATATATAATGATAAAATGTGATTATTATTATTTTAGTTGGTTTTTATATGTTAACTAGAACTGTCAGTTTAAAAAAAAAAAATGTTCATGTATTATAATAACATAAATAGTATGAAGGGGGAAGAAATTTGAAAATTGGTTAGAATAAATAAATTACTAGTTGTTGTTCATTGTTTCTTCTTTTCTTTTTTTTAATGTTGTTTTTATAGTGTTTTCTTCTTGTTTTTTTACTGTCCTTCTTCTGTTGAAAAAAGTACAGGATAAATGTTTTTTTTTTTTTTTTTTAACACAAATCTTTGTTACAAAATCTGAGTTGCTTGTAGAATACTGGCAGAATGCATTGAACATCAACTAACTATAGTGATCAGTGATAATTAGATGATCTAAAATTAAATACATAAATATATAAATAAAAATTAAACACTAAATAGAATAATTATCTTTCACACACACACACACACACACATGTATATACATACACACATATATATTGTGGGGTTTTCCCATTACAATAAACATACAAAAATTATATCGTAAACTATGCAATCATTCATGCAAGCACTGTTTGTGAAAGAACACTCCTGCACAAATGCTCATAAACATCTACTCTACTTCCTTGTGATGGACAGTTCTGGGATAGTTAATTATTTATGTAAAAGATACACTGCTCTTTATTTTAGTGAAAGCATAATGCTACGTAGCTTCTGCTGTAATATATTACTGTCTAACAGAAGGTAAGTAAATTAGCATTGAAGGTAAATTATTAAGGTACATTCCTAGTGCTAAGCACCTGTATTTGTTAACAAAATATAGTAATTTCAGCTTGTCATAAAGAATACTTAGACTTGAATTTTATGAAGTGTTATATCTGTCTGAGATCAACAGTAAAAATAAAAGTCACATTATCAACAAATAATGTAAAAACGTCTACATTTAATAAAGACTAAATGTACAGTTTATTTCTGCCTTTTAAACTGTGAATGATGATGGCATTGTTTCAACATGTGCACTTTGGAACATAATGGGAGACAATTGACAGTACTTCACACGATAAAATTCTCACTGGAGTGCTTTTTGAGGGGGGTTTTGCTTGTTTATTTCTTTGTTTTGTTTTTATATCAGGTTTTTTTCAGTTGTCAGTTCATATAACTTAGGACTATTCAATTACTAAATTACTAAATTTTGATTATTTCCTTATGTCAACTATGCTACACCAATAAGTATAGGTACAAAGGGCAGAAGAGTATCCTTTGCAAAAAAATAAATTATATTAGATAAAATAAATGAAACAGTCATCTCTGTTAATGTTTCAGCTGCTGAAAAATAAGCAAACAAATTCAGAGAGTAGTTAACATATAAAAGTTAGCATAAGACAGTTCTAGGATTTAAAGAGGGCCTTGTGAACAAAAACAAAATAATTCACATCTGTTTCAAGAAATTCACATTATAAAAAACTTAACTTTTTTTCATGATCTTTACATCTTTTTTTTTAATTATTATTAGTAGTTGTATTAAATGATGCCATGTAAAAATTTATTTTATTATTAACATATGTATACATACACACACAAACACACACATATATACACATACATGACATATATTTACAAGTAAAGTGGCTGAAAGTTTGTAAACTGACTTGAATCATGCTATATATCAGTAAACTTGGTTTTATTACCAGAACAAAAAATTTATAATCCCATCATGACTCTTTAGTCATAATTATAATATTTTTAAAAAAGTAATATAAAATAATACTAATAATGCTTTTTAATTTAACTATGTGAAGTGATAGCATTTAGAAATTGTTCATACCTTTTAACTGAAGAAGAAACAATAAATATAAATGAATTAATGAAATACATTTAGTACTTTTTTTACCAGTAGTTAACAGGTATACTTCTGAAATGTTTTCACTAAGTTATATTCAGATGATTATGGCTTCAGGGTGTACAAATAATTACTAATAATAGATGGGATGAAACAGGTTGTATGTACTTTAAAAATATTCTGCTCCTAAAGTTGGTGGTCATTGAAGAAGCTAGCATTATACCAAAAGAGAGCAAATCCAAAAGCAGAATTTGCGTTTTCTTTAAACAAAACAAGAAAATAAACAGAGAAGGAAACAAATTCAAGGCACATTTAAAACAGATGTTTGAAGTACATTTGTGTCTACACCTTAGTAACATCTCTCTCTCACCTTTTATTATAAAAGTTTCATTATAATACAAAACAAAAAAAAAAAAAAAAAAAAATTTACTCAGTTAAATAACATTTTATCAGCATGGGATTAATATAAAATGATTTATGGAATTCTGTATTGATTAGATTGTAGCTTCATCACTGAAACAAAACAAAACCCACTAGACTGTTTCCCATGCAAGTTGGTGCAACAATGACCACTGAAGTAAATAATACATTCCTTCCGATTTTGGAATGAAATGTATAGAAAATTCTTGACTCTTAAGAAATAATATATACCTGTTTTCATTTTAAGTTCATAGGTCCAAGATACTAAATGAAACTTAACAGAAAATTATCAGTTTATATGCTCATGTGATGTTAAGCCTATCTGAATATATACTTTCTTACTTTGTTGATTTAATGTTTGAACAACAAAGAAAACAAAATCATAAAACAGAGATCAGAAACCTTTTGGACAGAAGGGGGCCAGACAGTATGCAGTGTTTTGGAGGAGGGCCAAGATATCA
>CM022673.1:8252810-8295310 GCA_012295275.1 Chrysomallon squamiferum | reverse complement strand
AAATTGTTCAAACACCCCCGAAACAGCAACATTAAGACGACAAATAAAACCGCCTGAAGTG
This sequence comes from Chrysomallon squamiferum, assembly GCA_012295275.1. Classification (NCBI taxonomy): domain Eukaryota; kingdom Metazoa; phylum Mollusca; class Gastropoda; order Neomphalida; family Peltospiridae; genus Chrysomallon; species Chrysomallon squamiferum. The sequence goes on along the minus strand of CM022673.1, from coordinate 8,295,249 downwards.
TCACGTGTCAAAACACAAGACGTTGCTGTCATCTACTTGCGAGATGGTTTCAATCGGAGGTCAGTGTGTTTTGCCGAGTCGATCATAGCGCAGACACAGTTAAGTGTTTTCGAGGTAATATTTTCTTCCTATGGCTAAACATGTTTTATGCGATGAGTATTAATTTTTTTTAAATTTTTTAAAATAAGTGCCTAAATATGAGATATACCGGTTTCTACCATGTCCTATTACAATTAAATCATATCGCATGTGTTTTAATGACAGCGGTTGATATTATGTAACATACTTAAAGAGGCAAATATTTTTCGAATTGAGGCCAGTGTAACCCAGATGTTCTAAATAAACTTATCGATCGCCGTAGATTCATGATTGGTTAGAAACATGTATATTCTGCCAGTATACAGTAACAACAGCATCAGAATCCTAACAAACTACGACATCAACAACGTCTGTTCCTAAGTGCTGACGTAGCTGGAGTGATTTAACATAGTAACCCGATTTTGTAATGTAAGTACTCCTAAAGATTACTATTTTTTTCTTTCTCTCTCTTTCAGTCTCGCGTTCCGGTGCCACTGTCATACGAAAATACAAGTTTTTATATTCCTGTTGTTGTTGCTTTAAATTGTGGGTTTTTTAAATAACTGTTGTTGTTGTAGTGTGTGTGTGTGTGTGTGTGTGTGTGTGTGTGTGTGTGTGCTTTATAAGACAGGCATAAATTTGTCCAGAGTGCCAGTCTTTTCATGCTAATACTTAAGAGACACTCCTTGAACCTTTTTGTAACAATCAGTTATGTACCATCCCTAAGATAATTAGTACTTTTCTAGATCAGATATATATATACACATGCCATGTAAGACATTATTTATTTATTTATTATTTCAGTTTAATTATTTTGATGGAAAATATTTTCTTTGCTTGCTAATGGAGATTAATCAAAATATACAAAATTGCATTTTATTATGTATTGTGTATAGGCCCACAAATTAAAAACACAGTGCTTGTTTCCTTTTTTTTTTTTTTTTTTTTTTTTTTTTTTAAAATCATCATCTTCATCATCATCATTACAGTTTCTATTTAACTATTTTGAAATAAAGTCTTATTTTTTTGCTAGTGCTGAATATATAAAATAAATGTCATTTGCATTTAACTGTGTCAAGCATAATATACACAGATATATGGCTTAGAAATTATTATTCTTAACTAATTATTTTACTGTTAGTAGTAGTATTGGAAGTAAAAGTGGTAGCAACAGCAATAGTAATAATAATCTACTAGTTTTTAGTTATTTATTTATCATATTTGTTTAATGTCTGTGAGCATTGTATTATCGCTGCATGTAATGGAATACTTGCACCATTTTAACAATTGATTTAATTTTTATTGGTTTTCTAATTGGTTTTCTTCCTTTTTTTTTTTTTTTTTTCTGTTTCTGTAAATAATTACTGCAGTACTGTTGTTGTTTCAGTATGAAATTGATGACAATACAATCTTACATAAACCTATATTTTAGTTCACATGATCCTTAAAACTCACAAAAGGCAAGCATTTGAAAGTTGTCAAATTTAAGTACTCATACATTTCATGAAAATGTTCAACAAATTAAAAGGCCATAAAAAATGAACATGTTACGATATTTAAAATGTTCCGTTGTACAGTTTTCTGGTATCAGTATTTATTCTGAAACAATATTTTGTTAGAAAGTCAGATGTGAATGTACAGATGTGTTGGAAAGTAATCATTATTGTCCTTGAAAGGTCCATAAAATCATTTAAATCTGGTGATTGGAAGTATGTAATATTTCCATAAATCTCCATTGAGGTTTTGTGTGAGAACCATGAGCAGAGGCAAATAAAAAAAGCTATGGAGCACATTTTGAAATAGCTGTTCAAGAGCACATTTTGATAAGACTGACTGAATTAATATTTGAACAAGAATGAATGAATTAATATTTCTTTAATGACAGCTTAGCACATTTTATTATTAAAATTCAATGGATGTCAAACAGTAGTTTTTGTATAACCAGAAGGGACACACACTGCTGCCATTTTATTATTGTTGTTCCATTTTTAGCAACAAGTTATATGCAAATTTCTTCTAGTCATGAAATTACAAGCGATTAATGTTGTTTTTAATATAAAATAGTCAATTACCCTTATTACTGGGTAGATCAATTCTGTAACAGCTAAGCTGCAATCTTCCGACCCTAAATTGATGTTTTATAACTGAAGTTGTGACTCAGAAGTGACAGAGATACTATTATTACTGGGTTATAACAATTGTGTTAGCTACAAACAGATTTGTACGGTCGCATTATTTTTTATCAGATTTAAAAAGCATGACCCATTGAAGGGTATAAGGTAACTTTTCCTTAGAGGTAAGTTTCACATTAAGCTGCATGTGTGTGTGTATCCAAGGAACCCATTGTTGAAGCAGAGGTGATTTTCAAAGACGAAGTGAAGTTTTCTGGGGTTTTCATCATCAACAGACATATTTTAAAACTGTTATTCAGAAATAATTAATACTTTCGACTTTCTTACTCAGAACAAGGGAATACATTTTGAAACTGTTACACCTCCACAAAAAGTAAATGAAACTAATAAATATTTCCTCTTCGCTTACAGAAACTGGAGTGTGTTTTTAACAGGTTTTTATGTGCTTCTCGGAAATTTCAAAGACATCTGTCTCCAGCCTAATCAGTAATGGGAAGTTAGCCAATTTATACTCACCAGCTCTGCACAGTGTTTCTTAACTTAATCAAGGTAATCTTTTCACTGGGTTAAAAAAATCTTTTGCTGCTACTTTTTTTTTTAAGAATTATTTATTTATTTATTTATTTTCTTTTTTTATTCTATTATTATTATTATTATTATTATTATTATTATTAATTTATATATTTTTTTTAAAATTATTATCACTATCGTTTTAGAGTATCTTTGATATCAAGTCATAATTTATTAGATTTTAATTCCAGCAAAAGTTAAATCAGTTTTTCAGAATTACTGATCCTTTACATAGATACATTTATTTCTTATTTTCTTATGCCGCTTCTAACAGTATGTAGGCTATTTTTAATCATATCTGTCAGTGTTTAATGTGTTTTTACAGGGAAGTTATTTGTAATCGAGATCGTCATGAAGGTTGTGTTTTTAAATATCTGACACTTTATATATTGTTATAAATATGGTGTTTAAGATAACTGACACTGTATGAATTGTTATGAACATTTTATTTTTTTATACTGACAATGTACATATTATTATGAACTCTGTTTTTAGACAACTGATGGTACATTTTGTTATGAACATTGTGTTTTTCGATAACTAACTGTAGATACAGTTAAAAACACTGTGTTTATTGATAATTGAAACTGTACATTTTGATGAACATTTTGTTTTTAGATAACTGACACTGTACATACACTGATACAGTTACAAACATTGTGTGTTTAGATAAATGACACCTATAAATATTCTTGTTAACATTGTGTTTTTAGATATTCTTATTAACATATTTTTGAGTATATAAAATTTATATCCATTTAAGAGATAATGTATTTAAATTATAATTATAGTTAATACCATATTTTAACGAGCATGATTTGTTACAACATATGAGATAGCTGGTATATTTTACGCACAGTGTTTTGGTGTTACAAAGTTTTTATATATTATTCACTAATGATAATATATTTTTCAATATTTATTCTCTAACAATGTATAATTTGATATTACAGAATCTTTTGTAAAAAACAAAAAACATAGTTTATTTTACTAGTACAGACAATATCCATTTTTATTATTTATTCACCAACAATTTATACCTTATTATTATTAATAATATCACTTTTATTATTTATTCACTAACAATTTATACCTTATTATTATTAATAACATCACTTTTATTACTAACAATGTATATCTTGGTTTTACAGATAATACTGTTTTTTAAAAATGTATTTACTAACAATATATATCTTGGTATTACTGATAATATTTTTTTCTAAAATATGTATTCACTGTCAGTGCATATCTTGATCTTACAGATAATGAACCTTGAAGACATGTGGCTCGAGGGTGACCTGCCCCCAGTTGCTGCCTCCATTCTCATCTACTCTGTGGCCTTTTTTGTCTGCTTTGTGCTCTACAGCATCTCAACACTGATCCTTCCTAAGTCTCTGCATCTGTACAGTGCAGATTTCTTCAAAACACTTGTCATCTGCACGTACCCGTTATGGACATGGACTAATCCGTGAAACCCACGGACACATAGGATACTGCTTTGCTGCTGTCCCTCTAGTACTCCTGACCCAAAGAACTTTCAAAGAAGGATGCTCTTCCCCTCTGGCAGTCTTCCTGGAGTTTCTTGACAAAAAACACTCCGCTGTGGTAATGGCGGCTCGCACTGTTGTCCAGACTGCGGCTGGTTTTGCGTCCTACCGTTTGGCCAGTGTTGTGTGGATTCTGGAACTCCATCCTTCGCATGTGATCAAACTGCATGAAAATGACTGCATGACCGATTTAACCGTTTCAGTGTCAGTGGGTTTTCTCATTGAAATGTCTGGTGTGACTTTTGATACTATTGTCTCCTTTCTGCCTATTTTCAAAAATTCCTTCCTAGACAGGGCAGTGAAAGTTTTGAATGGAGCTTTACTTGTATGTGCTGGTAGGTACAATTTCCTTCTTCTATAGGTCAGCTTTATTTTAGAATAACTTTTGTTGCACATGTTCTTTTAACAGCATCCAAATGTGAAATATATATTGTTTATTTGAAGGACACTTTACTGGTAATCAATTCAATACACACCTAGAACCAAAGTCAAATAAATAAAAAAAATAAACAAACAAACAAAACCCATTTCTTGGGATAATGACTGTAAATCGAAGCCAACTTTGGTTAAATTGTTTGATAATAAAATTTCTGGACTGGTGTGGTTCTCTGTGCACCAGCTGGTATAGATTAAGAAGTTATTTCATGCTCTATTGTTATGCATGTGCTTGTAAATATATAATGCTATTATACAAAGTCAGATAGAATTTTGTGTGTGTGGGTAAGTAACACATTCCGTTTAACCAAATACGCTCTGCATTATGCTTGGGTGGTGGATAAGTAACATAATTCCATTAAATAAAATGCATCCAGTTTTTTTAAACAAACTTTACTTTCATATGCTGTCTCTTCTGTTATTGAATTAAGCTATTCATTGCTAAAACAGTTTTTTTTTTTATTTATTTATTTATTTTTTATTGTAAAGAGTAGCTAGAATATAAGCTGAATCGGTGTGTGTAATATATCCAGTTATTTGCTCTAAGATATATAAAAATACTTTACTCATAAATCAAGATCTTGTGCTGAACAAAATGAATTCATTTGTAAGTAAATTAATCCAGCCCTGTTTTATTATCACATGTTAAACAATATGTTACTCACAATAAATATTACATTATACATGATAAATGTCAACACATACATTTATCGAGAAGTAACATCTGCATTATTAATAAAAGTGCAATTAAACAGTTTATTTAATGTATACAGTTAAAAAAAATAATCATAATAAAATTATAAAAAATACTAGCTCATTATATTGTGCTGTGTATTATCCATCCATAAAAGCGTGTGTTTTCTCACCATAGTGTTACATGACTGGTTGAAGTGAAAAGGGTATAGTAATATCCTGCACATCCACAATCTCTCGTTTTGACTGATAATTCATAATAATTAATATGGCATATATATCAGAGAAAAAAACCCGAACCATTCAAGCTTATGAAATGAATTATTTCCATCATAGATATATGTGATTTTAAACAATAGCCACATAACAACACTTTGTAAACAATAAAAACTTTTTATTTTCATTTCCAAAAAAGATACCAAAACAAATGTAATTTTTATCTAAGAAAATGTATTTACAAAATGGTAAATATGAAGATAGCATAAAATAAACTAATAAGTAAGTAAGTAAATAAATAAAAAAATAAATAAAAATATGACATCAAGTAAAAACAGTTAGTTCTGGTTAGGAGTCAGTGCCAGGATACAATCTCAGCATACATCACAAAAACATCACAGAAATCAATTATTTATTATTATTATTTTTTTGGGGTTTTTTTTGCCTCCTTTTCTCTTTCATTCAGACAAAACAGGTTGAACAGGTATTTTTTAAACTATAAAATTGAAGGAATAACCAGTTTATGTTGAACAATAAACTAGATTTTCATTCCCTAGTATTTTAGAGTTAGCCTTGACACTGTAACTGGAAAGTACAACATTTTACCTGATTCTGTTTCATGACTTGGCAATGTATTATATTTTATAGCAAAAATAAATTTAAAAAAAAACAAAAACCCACCTCACCTGTTATGATGGTCTGTTTTATCCCTATTATTAATCTGAAACCCCCACTGGAATACAAACCACAAGCTTAAAGAAATGTGAGGGTATTGTGTTTCACTTGACCGAGTTGCATTATAATTTTTTTTTATTTGAGGTTTTAGTTCATACATTAAAAAAGCTAAATAAAAAAAATAATAATAATAATAAATAAAATCATATCTGGGTTGCTTCCAAAAGCTGAAATAATAGTACTGATGCAATACATGTAATATAATAGGCCCAAGAAGAACAAAAAAATGTATATATATTTTTTTTTTAAATGGTCACCTTACAATGCAAATACAATAAAAGAAAAATAATTTCTAATAAGCTTACTCTTCTCTTACCTTTCTCTAATCATAATTGTAACTGTAAACCTAAACCTATAGCTAATGTAGTGATAAAATGAAAAACATTTCTTAAACATTTTTTAAAGATAGGATGACACATGTATTCTGCTAGAGAAACACCATAATATATGATATACTAGGTATTATAAATTACAGCATGGGTTATAAATAGATGTTATAAGACATAATAAGTGTTTATAAACAGATGATATAAGTTCTGTACTAACATATAGCTTGTATTCTTCTTACTGTGGAGTGCATTTTATTTAACAGGAAGATTAATCATATTATCAGTAATTTAATTTTTGTTAATTGGTTTCCCTTAGACTGTAGGTACAGGAGGGTGTGTGTGTGTGTGTGTGTGTGTGTGTGTGTGTGTGTGTGTGTGTGTGTGTATTCTCGTAACAGTAAATGTTGTATAGTTTTTCTTTAACTATTAAAATAATGGTTTTAAATATTTTTTAAAAAGAAAGAAAGAAAAATTTTGATTTGGGAGGAACATTTAAAATATTAATTAATTTACTTATTCCAAAATCACACTTCTAATTATTAATATTCTTTTGTTCATTTGATTTTGTTTTGTATTTTCAGGTGTTCATATGACTGGTATGTACTTGCATCCAGTAATGGCATCAGGCTTGACTTTTGGTTGCCATGGCACCTCTGTGTTAGAACACATTTTTGTTTACTGGGTTGGGGGATTCCTTGGTACATACATTGCCTATATTTTACACAAATTAACTTATAAATCAAGCAAAAAGAGCCTTAGCAATGGTGTGCACAGTAAGAAGGAAATTACAAACAACAACAAAAAGAAAATAAAGGAAAATGCTAATTATGTTAATCATACTCATAACAAAAGCAGACGTAGAAAAGTTTAAAAGGAAATCTTATTTTCACAAAAATTTAAGAAAAAGAAAATTTTAAAATACTATTATATTTTATGACATATTTATAAATTATATTTTGAAGTCCATTCAAATGGCCTCTATTTTCACTTTTGATTGCATGTGATCTCTTTCTGGCTATTAGATATATTTTTCTTTATATTTGAACCATTACAGGCCATTATTGTTATTTTAAATTGTTTTCTCTTTTGACAACCTGTACGACAGTTATAAACCATTTGTTGTTTATTTATATGTGCACATGCTTTTGTGTGTTCATTTGTACATGCACATATTTATAGATATATGTATATCTGTATCAATGTTGACATATTTTATGTGATGAAACCTTGCCATAAATATTTTGAAAAATTGTTTTATGTTAAAAAGCAAATATGTGTAATTTCACTGAATATTTTAATACTAATGGATTTTTCCTTTTTAACTTGTTTTTAAACAGAATAACATTATCCAGTTTTATGTATTATATATGATTCCTGTCAGAATGAATTTAGTTTTTATTGTAATCTTTTCATACATTGCACACATTAAGCCAATGACAGATCTTATATAAAATTTAACCACTGTGTATGTAATCAAAGATTGTCATTCTATTTGTATTATCAAAAAAATTTTAAAATTAAAAAAATATACACAGCAAAAATAAAATTTAGTGATTATTTTATACATTGTAAATTCACAGAACTGAAATACCATTGTAATTATATATTACATACATTATATGGAGAAATAAGTATTATTCAGAAAAGAGTTGACAATTTGTTTTATTTTTATTGTGTAACCATTATATCTCTTTATTTCATGTTTTGATAAAACATTTTCTCAGTATTATTATCGGGTAATAAATTATATAATATTTTTCTTTTTTTTATTATTATTATTTTTTTACTGATATTGTTCTTCTATTTGGACCAAAACTAGCAATATTCCAGCATTGCTACAATTATCAGTCTGTTAAATAAATTGGAATGACAATTTATTTAATCATGACATTTTAATAAAATCTGTACCTACTGTTTGTTACAGCTAGGTATTTTCATTCAGTATTTTCATGAAATGTCAAGGGAAAAAAGTGCTCTAATATTGTTTTTATTGATTAGTTAATGATCTTCAGCAAGCTGTTATGTTTGCAAGGGCTTTTTTGATACCCAAATGCAGAATATCAGTATATGTACTGAGAAGAACTGATCATACAGATAATAATTAAATTATAGTATGTATGTGGGTTTGATAATTATGTAACACATCAATATTCTGATATATAATGTAAATGTTTATTTATCAGAAAACTGAAACCATAAATAAATATATTCATTTAATCATCAGTTTAATTTAATGGCCAGTTCTGAATTAATGAAAATAAATAACATAGCCAAAACTTTTTTTTTTTTTTTTACATATAACATATTAATGAGTATTTAAAATTTTATATCAAAATATTTAATAATATTTTGGTGTGTTCAATTTTTAAAAGAATTTTACCATTGTTTAATGGCACAAAGTTTATTTATGTATATTCTGAATATTGTATATATGTTAAGTTGAATGTTTGTTGTGTTTGTATGAATTAGTGGGTTTTTAAAATATATTGTCAGTTTTTAAATGCACAGCTGTTTGTTAGGGACCATAATGCTATACACAATGCTAGTCTGTGATGAAATGGTATGCAATGAACCAGTCAAAATGGACACATTATTTGTATCACAAAGATACAGCAGGTGGGAACATATTCTGATAAATATTTATATTATAATGATTACCTTTAAATATGGATATTTTTGTTTCAGTTTATTTTATTCAGTGGGTTTGTTGCTATGTTATTTGTCAAGTTTCACCAATTTTTTTAAAATGTGTTGTGCATAGGTTCAAATCTGTTAAAAACAAAATTTATAAAATGTTTCCACTCTTACAAGTATTTATTATTCCTTTGCAATAAAACACTCCTTCACTTCTGAATTTAAAGATATATTTTTTCTTTCTGAGCATGTTTTTAAATGTTCCCTCAGCTATTATTAAAAAGTCCAAATTATTTTGCTTCTGAGAATTTCTGTATATAGGACAACAATGCTGTATGTATCCACTACAGAATTTTTCTTAATTGTATGATTAAAAATTACTTATGTTTTATTTGTTTTAATCAAGTGTGTGTGATATTTGATTGTTGCTTAAACAGTGCTGACATTTTTATTCCTGATATGGATATTCACATAAATTGGCCAATCAGTGATTATGTTGTGACTAATATAAAATAATAAAGCAGTGCATGTAAGGATAATTTTTGAAACTGAAAAAAAAAAAAAAAAAAGGAAAAGAAAAATAAACATTTTACTATGATGCCATTCACATGGTGCCCTGTATTTAATTTATTATAACATTAAATCTAAAAGTGTAAATAAAAATAAGTTTAGACCCAGCAAGACTATTAATAAAAACTGTTGTAAAGTATGTCATTTTAGTCTACATTAAAATCTTTTATTAAAAATATGCCATTTTTTATTCTTGATATGGATATTCAGATAAATTGGCCAGTTAGTGATTATGCTGTGAATAACATAAAATAATAAAGCAGGATGATTTTTAAAAGTGTAAAAAAGAGAAAAAGGAAAAAAAAGAGAACATTTAACTGTGATGTCATTCACAAGGTGCCCTCTGTGTAATATGTTTATTATAATAAATCTAAAAGTGTAATAAAACTTTTTTTTTAATGAATTGAATGTGCATTACATTTAAATAACATTTTTTTTTTATAAGGTTTTATGTGTTGATATTGTTTTGTTTTTCAAAATATTATACTTTAATTATATTTGCTCATTATTTTTTAAATATATCTTTCTTTTCTGTTTTCCTCTCTTTTACAGGGTTAAACCATGCACAAAAAAAATAAAAAAAATTATGCATCTGTTGTATACATTCATTTGAATGTTAAGATCTATTTTTGTATTTACATACTTTCTGTATTCACATTTTTTGGATTACTTTTTCTTTTTTTTTTTAGTTGATTTTTTTTTATATTAGTAAAATGTTCAAGTTTTATAATAATAATAATAATTATTATTATTATTATTATTATTATTATTATTATTATTATTGTTATTATTATTATTATTATTATAAAAATTATAAAAAAATTAAATTATTTTTTTATTATGAATATTTTTATTATTTTCTGCATTGTAATTAAAATGAATTATATAATTATGCCAAACTTGAGCATAACCATATTATATAGATAAAATGGAGATCAAAACTGAATTTAGCAAATATATTTTATAAATAACTAAATCTGATGAATGTATGTGGGTTTGAAGATGACTTAACAGAGTGCTTCTTAAACTGGTGAATAGTTCATCCAGAGGTTTTGAATTAATTATTTTAGATGCAAATGAAACATACAGGATGACTGCCTTTTTTACTCAGATATTTGTAAATTTTTTTCTGTACTGTAGTAAAGAAAACATTTTTCCTAAATGTCTAAATTCTAAGACTACTATATTATATTACTTAAATGTTAAAAATGTTTCTGTTTCAAATTACTTTTTTCAGATTGTTCAAAGATGTTTAAAAAATGTGAATAAAATATTTGCTATTAAAATGACTAAAACAAGGAGATTTAGTCATGTGTGAACAAAATCATGTGATTAAAAATTCCAGGGTGAGCAACACTCAAATACTTGCTTAGCACATTTTAATTTGAATAGTTTTTCGCTGTCAAAACCAAATATTGCTCAAACAGACTGAAACTGTTTTATTTATTCATGATATAAGTGAAGAACATTACTTCCTTATATAGACATTTCATTTTGTCTAGCAGTGATAGGTCTATATATGCATCTACCAACAAACAGGAAAGCACACAATCTTATTGAAACTCTGTGTGTTATCAGCAGATTTTCTCTGGTACCAAATAGCTGTTAAATTAAATAACAAAGAATAGCTGTTTTCCATCAGTATTAAACAGATAAACAATTATTTATTAAATGAGATAAATAAATAACCATATATACAAATGCAGACATACACACACAACAAAATGATTTTCACAAATATTTTGTAAACTATAATTTGTTATGTTCTATTATTAAAGAAAAATCGAAAAATCTGATAATAAATTGAATAAATTTTTGTTTTAAAAATACTTATTAGTACTTTTTTAAAGTTATTTTTCTGTGATTATTATATTATAGATATATCAATTTGTTTTAATAAATAACTCAGTATGTATTTATTCAGTTTCTGTACGTACATTCAAGTATATTATTATATAAATTGTTTGGTGTTCTAAATCACATGGTTTATGGATGTTAATTTGTAAAAATTTATAATTTTTTTTTTTTTAACAATATATATGTACACTAATGCATGTTAGTTTAAATTAGATATATACAAGATAACAGTGTGAAAATTGTTCAAGTTTTAATCAGAATGTCACCTGTCTTCATATTTTTATCTTTTTTATCAACATGTTTTCAGAAGTTATTTCACCATATATATTTTTATTGGTCTGGAAGTTCATTAATCGTACAAAGCAAAAATCATTTGATCTATACAGATAATACATATATATATATATATATATACACACACAGATACATCTTGTTAATGCTTAATAAAAAATATTTTATGTTAGTACTTTGTTTTGTTTGTGTATATGAACATCCTATGAATGATATATTTATTTAGTATTTGTATTATTATTATAATTATTAGGTGTTGTTATTATTATAATTATTAGGTGTTGTTATTATTATTAAGTAGTGCTAGTAGCATTTATTACTGATAAATCCTCTAAATCCACTGAATCAAACAAAAGACTAATAACTAATAGAGGTAAAATTACTATACTTATTATTACAGAAAAGGATTATTGTTTTGTCACCCATAAAATTAATCTTGTTCTTCCATAAATATTTTTGACATGTGATTTTATATTTGTGATTTTAATCAATTCACAATCAGTTGATCAGCAGTATAAAATGTTCTTAAATTAATGTTCAGTCCAGAAAGTAATCCAAAAGCTCTATTTTCTCCATAGAACAGCACTAGAAGATTCTTTACACTGCAGGATACTTACATAAAATATCACAATTTGTTCTCAGATACAAAGCCAGTGTTTACCTGTCTAAATCCATAAGGGTATTTACATCTACATCAAAATGTGTGGGGACTGTCTGATTAAGAAAAGCACTGGGGTTGATTTGCCCAAAACACAAGTATAAATTTCTTGTTTTGTGAAATTTTCTCATTGTTTTTCCCTCTGTTAGAATAGTCACCCAATGAGTTGAACACCCACTGAAAGTAAAAACAGGGTTCGTTTTGGAAAGTCCTGGAAAGTTTTGGAAGTTTTTCCAGGACCTTAAAAGTTTTGGAAAATCAGGTTTTGTTACCTTGGTTATGGAAAAGTTATGGAAAATGATGTCTTTGCCGTAAATAAAATGTATCAAAAACTGGTTTGTTTCACCAATATTTAACCCCAACTCAACGCCCCGTTTTAGCCAGTGTAATGAGGTTCTGTTTTAGCCTAGGCAACGAAAATATGGGGTTTTTCTGACTCTCTTTTTAGCTCCCATTACAAAAAGCTCTAGTCCCATACTTGTGATATACAACTTAAAAAAATAACAAGAGCAACAGTCCGATTTAAAATTATTTATTGACCAACAATGCACCGTCGATTAACACTTTATATCATCTTATGTTGCATCAGTCACAATAAAATTGCAGTATATAGCTGTTTCCCTTCTGACTGAGATTCATCGGACCTACAAGGTCTATGCCAATGGCGTGCCAGAAGATGGGAGTAATAGGGATGCTATGTGTGTGCAATTTCCAGGGGGGGGGGGGTCTGTGATTTCCAGGAGTTTGTAATTAACTGCTACCCCGGTTTTCCAGTTTATTTATTCTATGTAATTATGGTATAAACATGCAGACGCCACATAATTAATGATTCAATGCAACGAAATCACTTAATCAGCTGTTCCAACCAGTTCAAGTTTTTAAATGCACTAACGCATCTTTCTTACAGAAGTGGCTTATACATTATTTGAAATTGATAATAAAATTCATATATAATGTGCATCGTTATATAACCCCACCCTCTCCGATATGAAAACAAAAGTAGCGGGTTATAGTCTGAAAAATACGTTAATGTATGTTTTTTCAGGTAAATGTGAACCCAACACAATTATAAATTCAGCTGAAATGCTTTAATACACCAGATATTTTAATTTTTAATATTGTATTAATACGGTGATCTTTTAAAATGGTGCCAGTATTGGAAGGGGGACCTTCGAGCGTTATCTTATATTGTGTGTAATCTAGCGTTACAAGGGTGTGGATGGGTGTTTAATTTTGACAAAAATAGCGTTGTTTGATAGGGTTAGTTTTATTTTATTTTTTTCATTTTTGAGTTGGGGTTTAGAGCGATGAAAAGAGGGGTAAACGTCTCAACGTACTCAATGTATTAGAGACAAAGAGAGCCCGGTTACAAAAAACTTTAATCACTATCTTCATCTTGTCTGCGACGGACACGCCCGCTAAAAAACTTCGAATGATTAGCACGTTAATTTTTTTCCTATCCTATCCTATCCTATCTTCATCTACTGATGAACTGGCAGAATCTGCTGAGAAAAAAGGAAATCTCACTCATAGTTTCAGGAAAAGTGTGAAAGCAAAAAAAACATGAAATTGAGGTCATAAATTGTTAAATAATAAAACAAAGAGAAGTCCAACTGATAATTCAAACCACAAATCCATAAAAAGTAGGATTTAGGGCATTTTTTTCGTATGGGTTATTAATTGAATAAGGAGAAAGGAACACGACAACTTTTTGTGCAGCAATAGTTCTGGCAATCTGCCTTACAAATCATCATAGTCATGTCCACTCCAAGAATAAAACTGCATTTTAAAACACCAAAATATATATTATATTGTTTTTTTTATTACTAGTAATCCTACATTTATACCACACATCCTAGTCAAGGCAAAAGTTTTAACTCTGATTGTGGACTATGGAAAGTTTTGGAAAAGTTATGGAAATTTTTACAGCTGAAGGTGAGCGAACCCTATAAATAGTTTTATAACAAATACAAATGTGACTGAAGGATAGTGAATGAAATAATCTTTAGACATCTATTTCATGTGAATCATTAATAGGTGTCAGATGTATTGAGGCTGGTAAATAATGATTGTATAAGTAATCTTCTTATTGATTAGAAACAAAAGATCTCTAAATGCAGTTCCCTTAAACATGAACACTCTCGACAGCTTTCGATGTACCAGTTGTTGAGCAATACTTCAACTGATAAAAAGCAGTCAAAGGATGACCTGAGGATTGATCAAGTGACTCATTATATCAGTGATGTAACCAACATGCTTACATCCTGTTTCTAAACTTTAGAATGATAAAAATAACGGGGTATATTGAAAAAATATTTTTTAGCCTAAGGATCCAAACATTAAGTGCTACTTCCAGAAGTAAATTTGTTTTTGTTTTTGTTCTTTTTATGTGTATTAACCTTTCTTGCATGAGTGAGCTACTTTAATTCTAGATAGTTTTATTTTTTTAATTGATATACAACAGATGACAGTTTTGAGTTAACTGTGTTCATGGCTGATACACTCTAAGTATGTGTCAGGTTAGCCATTTTTAAGAGAACGCTAATTAATTAGTTCATTTTTAACAAAAATGTAAAATCTGAGGCATATGTCCTTGAAATAACTAAGTGTTTTGAATGACCATTTTGTATATTTAATTATTCAAAAGCGTATCACCTAATATGACCATTAAAATGATCTCAGTACGAGTATCATATAGTAATACAAAATGACATTACAGCATTTAAAATCAAACAAATGGTAATTGCCAGTATTGTTTTTGGCACATTAAAGTATTACTTATACGTTAAAATTAACCTTAGTAATTTAATAAATGATATCAAATTATTATGGAACTTGAAAAAAGAAACCAAAATGTGTAATTTACTTTATGTAACTGCGTATCTGACATAAATGAAGGGTACATAATACATGATTTTGAAAAAAAAAAAAATAATAATAATTAAACAAAACAGAAATTCGCTGTTGTTTGAAATCAGAATTTGAAAACTATAAAATACACTGTTAAAAATATTGTTTCTTGTTAGTAAATCATAGTACAAATACATATAACACAAAATTTTAGTTGTGATTGAGGAGTATTAAAATAATTAAAATATGTCTGAACAATAAAGTACAATAATAAGCAATGGCTATAAAAAGAAATTTAAGATTTTTAAAATTACAGTGCTTTATTAAATTATCATTTTAAAACATTTGCGTCTCAACAGATCTTTCGTCAACGGATATCTCTTCGCCTCTGTTAATACTATTAGCTGAAGTATCAAATTCGTTAAACGAAGTTTATTTTATTGATACATATATTCTCGCAACATCCAGCTGTTAAAATAATGTTTTAATTAGTTTTAATTTTTGCGTATTCATTATTTTTTGAAAATAATAGTAATAAATAAATAAAAATAAAATAAACAGAAACTGGCCTATTGCATGAACTACACTTTACTCTTACAGTGTATGCTGCAATATTTTAATTAAAGTAAGTCAGTATACAATTTTTACTAAATTTTAGTACTTTGAAAACTGAGGTCGAATATGGTTTTATTTGATTAGACTTAAGAAGTTAATTTACGAGGAAATTACTACTGAAATCATTTCTATCACTGGGCTGATTTGAAATACAACGACGGCGGGGGGAGAAGAAGAAGAAATACACATTTTTATTTTATTTCTATTTATCTGGATGGCTTAATTCAAGTATCCATCGCACGAGGTGTATTTTTATTTATTTATTTATTTATTTTAACACAAAGCACTCTCACAAACAACGATCACGAAGTTACCGCCCTTGATGTAATGGCGTTTTCTAGCAGACGATATATTTATGACTGACAATTTCGAAAATGAAAAAAGAATATATATTGATATATTTTTAATGATCGTTTACATTAATTTGAGAACATATATCAGACTATCTTATAAAGAATTTTTTTAAAGATATAAGCAGGAGCTGTTGAATATTCTCACCAGTCTGATGATCAGCATTATTTAACATTGTACTATGATGGATTCGAATTAGTATGTGGAATGTTGCTCTCTTTCCTTTCTTCTTACCTCTCCAATTTTGTTGTAGTTTTGTTTTATTTTTAAAATGTAAAACTGATGTTTATCGTATAAACTAGGTTTAAATATTTAACCAAGAAAAAAAAAAAACAACAAAGAAATAAAAATAAAAATAAAATAATAATAAAAAATAATAATAATAATAATAATAATAATAATAATAATAATAATAATTAAAAATAAATAAATAAATAAATGGCACAGTGAGATAGTGCTTGCATACATATACAAATATGTACACTGATATGTGCAGTTTTCTGTAATAATAATTCACTTAGAAAGGTGATGAAGAAGTAAATAAAATACAGCAGATTGTAACTTTTTAATTATTATTATTATATATATATTTTTCAAATAGCTAAATATATTCTTGAATAGTTAACTTATTAATATTTCAACAAAATAAAAATATGTTATTTTCAAAATATATTAAAGCAGTATTTGAATTTGATATTGAAGGAAAGTAGTTTATTAATTTATTTATTCAAAGCCTTAAGCATATCTCAGTTTTTAATATTCTTTCATTCCCTAACATAAAAATTTCCTGATTTTTCTTCTTTTTGTATTTTTCTTTGATTGATTATTTTTATCTCATTCTCCCATGCTCTTTTTTCTTTTTTCTTCCATTCACTGTTTCTTTTAAATGTCTGATTAAAAAAATCAAAAAAAAAATAAAAATAATCAGTAAAAACAAATCCCATTTCCTGAGTTTGTAAGCAGAGGCTTGTTAAACCTTAATTTTTTTACATTAAGTACAATTATAGAGCTGTAAATGTTACTTTATAAACAATGAATAATGTTTCCTTAGCTACTTTGAAGACTGATCGTTAATATGTTTGCTGACATCTGAATGCATTTAGATAATGATTAAAAAATATCAAAAATAATGTTTTAAAATTATTTTAATAATGGTAATAATTATAAAAGGAGATTTGTTTTGTATACAATATGTATGTGTATGATTTTTGATATCTGTGTTAATGTGTGTTTGTATTTATTTTTATCTCTATGTGTGCATATATTCTTATATGATATGTTTATGTGAGGGTAATTTTGTATGTATTATAATATGTTAAATATTAATAGATTTCCTAATTTCTAAACACACAATAAAAGATTAATCCTCATATTAACTAAGCTATAATTTGTCAAGTTGATATTAAGTCTTAATCTTGTTGATCTGTGTCTATAGCCCTGTGACAGTTCAGTTTCTCTAAACAAATCTCACAACCCTTTTTGAATGCTTTTTTTATATTTCTTTGTGAATGAAGAATGTGGCTGCCAGGAGTGACTTCCCATTATCGAGAGTGTCTGCATGTTTGTTGTCATTGTTGCTAAGTGGTCAGTATACTCACCTCATGAGTTGTTTGATGAATAAACAATAACGTTAAAAAATGGTGGTTAAGCTAACCAGATCTGTAACATGTTGTAACCACCAAGAATTAAGTATTTAATACTAGGACTTCTTTTGTGTATCACTTACATATGTAAGTATAAGGTTGTGACATCTGTGTGTTATCTCTTATTATGTATTATTATCAGACTGTGACAAGATTATTGATTTTATTGAACAGTCTTAATTGATCATTAAAGTGAATTCATTTAGGTCTCCAAAGCTGTTTATTATTTACTTATTTAATCCATTAAAGTATTGTACTAATGCTGTTTTCATTTTAACAAGATAATAATAATTTTAAATTCTAGTCTTCACACAAATTAGTAAACCAGTCAGTAAACTGTATGGAGGTTTGCAGTGATTAAAAGTGTTTTTTCTCTTTCATTCTTTTATTATTATTATTATTATTTATATTTTTTTATTTCTTTATTGTTATTATTATTATTGTAATTATTTTCATTTAAAATATGGAAGTGTTCAATGTCTATTAATTATTATTATTATTATTATTTATATTTTTTTATTTCTTTATTGTTATTATTATTATTGTAATTATTTTCATTTAAAATATGGAAGTGTTCAATGTCTATTAATAAAAAAATAATAAAATTAATTCTTCTTTGTTTGCTTACATTACCATCAGTTGCAACAGCAGGGAAAACAATCATGACAACAATAAAAAATTAAATAATTATTCATTAATTTTTTTTTTTCAACATTAAAAAATAAACAAATAAAAAATTTTAAAACAAGATTTGTAAATTTTTTTTTTAAATTATTTTTATAATATTTTTTATTTATTTATTATTATTATATTTTTAGATATAAACTGTATATTTAAAGTGACAGTTCATTATTTTTCAGCTTATAATCACTATTTCATAATTAGATATAAACATTGTATAAATAATATTTACATCCTATTCTGATTTTTTATTAAGACATTTTATTTCCTTGGTCTTTTGACTGACAGGATCATACTGTCATACTGGTTGGTGTTGATACTGGTTACTGATAACAATTATCATCATCATCATCATTATCAGTGTTTGTAGTAGTAATAGTAGTAGTAGTAGTAGAAGTAGTAGTAGTAGTAGTAGTAGTAGTTGCAGTTATTGACTTAGATCTTCAGATTATTTCCCATTTCAGTTCTCAATGATTGGCACGACAAAAGTTAAAATCGTCATGAATGTGTTATCTTCTGTCTGCAGGAAAATCTATTCTTAAGATTCCTTGCAACAGTAAGTAGTTGCAGAGAAATTCCTTTCCTTGACTTCGTATTTATAAAAGAAAAGTTATTCATCCCCTTAATCAATCCATCTAGAGTTCATTCATATATCTAATGTTTCCGTATGATTTTTCTTATTTCACAGAAACAGTTAAATATCTTTATTTTGAAAATTTGCAATGGGATGTGTACCTTCGTCAGAGAGCAGGATATATGGCACTGGGACACGTGATGCTGGACCAAGACCCGTACAAGCTCACAGAGTGGAAAGTGTCACTCGATCACGTAAAGTGGCTTTGAAATATGTTAGTGATAAGGTCACTGGATTGTTTGAAACAAGGTTAGATTTTCGAACTAAAAAACATTTACGAGAGGCTCCTCAAGATCCAACAAGACAAGGAATGTTGTTCACTGATCAAGACTTTCCATTGTATGTAGCTATTGCTGAGTACAGAAGAGACAGAATTGAATGGAAGAGGCCTATGGTAAGAGGAGAGAGAAAAGAAAGAGAGAGAAGAGAGAGAGAGAGACAGAGGGGAGAAAGATTAACGATAATATAATTAAAACACCCAAAACATTTCTGTAAAAATTTATTTTAAAGAGCAACAGTCATGACAAACATACTTGAGTATTGCTTTGTATACACATCACATTTATAATGAATAACAATCCTTCAAATTAACAAAATAATTGAGTTCACCTTTTGTCTTGTCTTTTAAAAATCATCAATGCTAACAATGCAAAATGCCTAGCAGTGGCCTTAGAGAGTTGTATCATTTATACAGGTAACACAGCAAATATTGGTACCTGAAAAAAAAAATTCACCACATTGCACCATCTTTCTGTTAAAATGTGAATCATAAAAAAAATATAAATTAGTTGACAATACCTGTAAAATCAGTTCAGAATTTGTTTTGCCAGCAGTGCTTTTACCTGTCAGTCATCTTGCTAATTTTCATTCTCATCTTAAAATAAGATGAATACTGCTGAAATTATTAGGAAGTGCTAATGCTGTGCCAAACTACAATTCAGAGGACCAGTTTTATAAATAAGTGAGACAATAGCTTTTTAAATATATAAATATGATTTTAAAAAAATAAAATAAAATATTATCTGATTTTGACAAACTATACAGCTATCACAGAGTTCTATTCTGAAATATTAGTTCATGATTCATGAACATTTGACTTTTAATAAGTAAATGAAATGTGTTTATTTATTTATTTATTTTTTAATTATATTTTTTGTTAACAATGTTTTTTGTTTGCTGTATTTTTTTTTTATTATTTTTTTTATTTACTTTTTTTACTTATTATTATTATAATTATTATTTTATGTTAACTTGCCTGAAATATCTGGTATTGATGAAAAAAAATCTCTATTTTTATATCAGTCTGTATTCTCAGATTATAAGGATGTTAAAATTTCATTTGCTTTTATGTTTTTATAATGTTAATTTCTAAGAGAAGAAACCTATCTTAATCAGTGAAACTAGCATCACAGTTGTGTTTGCATGTTTCCTGTTTTCATCAGAAAAAAACACAATAACCCCCTTTAACAAACCCCACTAAAACTAATAATAATATCAAAATTTAGCTTTAAAAAAACTACTACATTTATGATGTTTCTAAATTATTTAAATGTTAATGATATTAGAATACCTTAGATATAAAACAAGAATACAGATAAATGGTTCATGTTGCTGTAGTCAACAGAGAAGCCTTATCAGTCGTTTGTAACCCAGAATGTGTATCTCTCCTTTGGAAAAATAATCTATAATAACTGAGTCTATTTTCAGGTGTGGGAATGGTGGTATAATATGGTGCATCTAGATTATATACTAGTAACTGAATATCTCCTAAAACCATTTTGCTTTCCATTTTAATTCAATAGTTGTTCAAGAATATAGTCATTGGCATGACAATTCTGTCATTAAACCTGAATGACATATTTTTAAAGTAAAAAGTTACTTCTAAATTCTTGTTTTCACTGTTTGCTAATTGAATGAAAAATCAATGTTGGTTTGATCAATGACAACTCAGCACATTTTGATTTAAATAATTTATAGGTCTAAGACTCTTTGGAAGATGCATTCTTTTAATGCTGTTGTAGTTGGCATTTGAATATTTATTAATTTAAATTATTTAATTACTTTTATTTTATAAAAAAATTTTGTTATTTTTATTTTATTTTATTATTTTTTTAATTTTCTTTTTTTTAAATTTTTCAGGAATTTTGTCAGAATCCTGTCCTTTTTTCAGATGGGACAACACGGTATGATATTGGGCAGGGTTCAGCAGGAACCTGTTGGTTCCTCTCTATGCTTGCTAGTGTGGCTGAGAAACCTGATTATATTTACAGAGTAAGAAAAGAAAACATATTAAATAAACAAACAAACAAAACAGAAGTAATATACCTGCAATATAAAACAGCATGTTTCTAAATCAGTCAAATCAATATATTTAAAAATAAATGAAATACAAAAATCTCTAAAATTGGTAAAATGTATGACTGATATAATAAATTCATATTTTCCTAGATCATCCCTAAAGATGGCTGGAATCCAAATGCCGGAGTTCTCAAATGTTGCTTTTATCGTTTTGGTCAGTGGGAGACAGTTTACACAGATGATTGTCTCCCAGTTGTGTATGGCAACAAACTCTGGGGAGCCAAATCAGCATCTGATGACAATGAGATGTGGGTTGCTATGGTGGAGAAAGGGTTTGCAAAGTAAACAAACATTCTGTCTCTCTGTCACACACACACACACACACACACACACACACACACACACACACACACACACACACAATCATACACACTTATCTCTTTCTTATTTGTATATTCTTTATCTCCTTCTGTCATTCTGTCCCTCATTTCCTGAAGTAAAATAATCAGGTTTTGTTCACTTTCAGACTGTATGGTTCCTACAATGCTATATATGGTGGTCAGGCTAGTGATGCTTACCTGGCTCTGACAGGTGGGGTAGCAGAGAAGGTGGACTTAGAACAAGATGTTCCTGACCCCATGAAGCTCTTCAGACGAGTCCGAAATGCTCTTCGATCTGGAGCATTGGTTGCTTGTACTGTTCCTGTATGTAATTTTTATATTGTTGGCAAATATGAAATAGATATTTTTAAAGACACAAAAACTTTGATAGCTATACAGATATACAGATACAGACATGATTGTTTTCATTGTTTATATTACATAAGTGTATTTCTTCACTTATTTTAAATATACTGATGTAATGGTTTTTCAAACTTTTAAATAATAATTACAGCCTGAATATGACAACTATGCTGGACTGGTTGGTGGACATGCATATTCCTTAAATGGCACAGGAACAGTAAGCATAATTTTTTTATTTAAAATAAACAAAGGTTTAAAAATGTGTGTGTGTGTGTGTGTGTGTGTGTGTGTGTGTGTGTGTGTGTGTGTTTGTGTGTGTGTCTAACACTTGCAAATTATCAAGATGTTTCCTTCATTTTATATTGCAAACCTGTTTAATCAGTATATTTATTTTTTTACACTTTATCATTTTTTCTAAATGTGTATTCTTAGAGGGATATATGTTTTTTCTTATCATTTTCATAAACCTGAAATAAAATATATATCTGCCTAAAAAATTAAAATCTTTGGTTAAAGGTTTTCATTAGGCAGATATATATTTTTATTAAAAGGTTGACACTAGTGATGGCAAAGAAGTTCATTTAATTAGAGTGAGAAATCCTTGGGGACATTATGAATGGAAAGGCCCCTGGAGTGATGGGTAAATAACATGATATTACAAATCTTATATTTTTAATGATTTAACACCAGTAATACACTACATATATCTTGTGATTTAAGTATTTATAAATTTAAATAGCATAGGATTTAATTTGATTGATAGCCCTTATATGGATTGATTTTTGTTCATTTCAGTCACATTTTCTAGTGTTAAGCTAAAATTATATACATGTCTGAGTATTTAGCATTAAACTATTTAATTCCTATTTTTTTTTTTTTTTTCATATTGTTTTATAATGATTTCAATGAACTTAAATTTAGTTTAGTTTTAACATATTTTTATGGTAATAGCATTCTCCAGAATTTATGATGTCATTGTTAAATTTAGTTTAAATAGTTTTCGATTTTCTATGTTCTTATCAGTCTATTTTCCATTAGGATTATCATTAGTTTTATTCTTATTCATTTAATTTTTGAAATATGAATTAATTTTCTTTTTGAATTCAATGTTTTTAATTTATATATTTATTTTTCAGGAGTGCAGAGTGGAGAACAGTGGTAGGGAGATCAGTAGATAATCCAAACATTGACAATGGTGAATTCTGGATTTCACTTGAAGATTTTCTCACCTACTTCTCACAGACCACAATTTGTAATCTCACACCAGACTTTGACTGTGATGGCGTCAGTGATAACCTATGTGAGTATTTAGTCAGCTATAATAAGTTATATGAGTTGTGAACGATTGTTTTAGCAAGTAGTTTTAGATAACGAGTTATACTAATCCATAAATAATAAGCAATGAGTCATTAATTTGTTGCACTGTGAGATGCAGGTACAGTGATTCCTTATTTGTATTCTCGTAAGTTGGCAATAATAAATTATCCAATAACAGTTGTATTTAGTGAATTAAGAATAATGACAAGTAATTATTTGACATGGTGGTGATGATAAAGAGGTTAAGATGATCTTTTTGTGTTAATAGAAGCCAATATTTTCTAATAAGAAAGAGTGTGGAGATTCACAGAAGTTGTCACTTTTCTATCATTTTTATCTTAATTTGTATTTTTTTTTTTTTAATATTGATAGACTAATAGATACTCCAGCTTATCAGTGAATTATACTTTTAATAGTTTAGTTGGTTAAATGTAATTAAATACTCATCAAATTGACAAAAAATTATTGGTATTGTATTTATTTATTTGTAGATTATGTTACTTACATCTATGGAGCCTGGGTGGGAGATAAAGCTGCAGGATATGAAAACCGTCTAGACAATCCACGATATGTCTTCAATCTCCCAGCAGAAGGTAAGATAAAAGGAACTGTTTGTAGCAGTTTTATTCAAGTGGTTATTATCTCTATTCAAAAATATAGTTATTTTTATTAAATAATCCAAACTCTATGCAGTTTTGTTCTCCGAAAATGCAATTTAGAAGCTTATAATAAAGTCTTGAACAGTTACACAGTGAAAATAATAATACAGAAAATGATTATACAGTGGTACCTTGACTTACAAGTTTTGCTCATGTTTTCTATGATTTCATGCTTTAATTCAATGGACATCATCCACTTCTTCTTCTCAGGACTGTCCATTTCACTTACTTTCTCAGGATCCATGGAAATTTGGCAAAGTGCTGCACATAAAACGAACACAATACAATAGAGATGCTTCCAAGGCAAAGTAACCACGTGAAACAGATGAGTAAGATGTGGGATGCTGGGCAGATGTTGTGTTGTTCGTTGTGCAAAATTAGCAGCAGCATATCTGAAGCTCGCTTATAACTCAAATTTTGGCTCGCAAATCAAAGCAAAAAATCAACAGATCGGCTGCTCATTAGTCGAAAAACTCATAAGTTGAAGCACTCATAACTTGAGGTACCACTGTAATTTATTGATGAATACAACTGCAAAGCTGCATCTGATTAGGCATCAAAATATTTTTCAGGAATGACTAAAGAAGGTTTCATTCCACTGGTTGTTCAAGTAATTCAGAGAACAAAAGATCGGAAACATGACAGACTCAGCATTAGATGTGATTTGTTTAGAGTAGGAATAATTTATTTTATTTTCCTGTTTTTCTTTTCTTTTTTTTCTTCTTTTTTTTGGAGAGAGCTATTATTATTTTTATTGCATTTTTTTATTTAACTTTTTTTTTATTATCAATAAGTTTTCTGTGTTAGCCCACAGTTATTTTCTTTATTTATGCAAACATTTATTCATCTCTTTTTCATTGTTTTCGTTATTATACATTTCTGATTACCCCAAATAATAAATTGAATGCTCTACTGGGACTTTCTGAAAATGAAATGTATTTTCTAAAGAAAGAATATAGCATAATTCAAATTTTTTATTTTTTTTTTTTTAACATGTTTTTAAAATTTATACTCCTTGCTGAAGAATATTTTAATTTTATCATAGGAAATTTATCTAAATATGTTTATTGTAAAGACTATAGGAAAATCCTCAGGAAGGAAACCAGCATGTAATATTGAGGTTCTGGGAAAAAATACAAATGTGTATCTGGGTGAGATTCAGGCTTCATTTCGACATCGTGTTGATCCAGGTGAATATATGGTCATACCTTCCACCATTACAGAGGGACAAGAAAAAGAATTTGTCATTCGAATCTTCACTTCATGTCCTTTGGTGAATGTGAGGCAAGTAGTTTTAAAGTGTACCTTTTAATGGTCTATATATGTATTTTACATTCTTCTTTGTGATTTTTGTATGTATTTGCCGATTCAGACTCTCTGTAATTGTAGGATGTTTACATTATAGTCAAACACACTGAATAAAAATCAAACTGTTGCACTGATAATGATTGAATTGATAACCATTTCAGAGAAATGGAGAGTGGAGTTGTGTTGCGATCATGTGAAGAACAGAAATTTTTAGTGCACTATGATTATCAGTATCCTCTGTGTAAGTAATATAATTAGTTTAGTACATTATATCAAATACAATTTTTAAATTTAGAATTTCATTTTATCATTGTGTGAAGAACAACAAATACCATTATCAGTGGTTTAAGTTATACAAGTGTATTTTGATGATAATAAAGTCAAAGTAGTTATGTTTGTTTAATGAAGATAACAGAGATTACCTACTCTCTCCATTCCACAAAATAGTAATGACAAATTTTGCATATTTCATCGACAGGAAAGGAAGGCACCCCTTAGGCTTTTTCCCATTCCATGATATATATTTTCAAATGTAAAATAAGAAGGAAAAAAGGATACTGAGAAAAGCAATGAAGCAAAATGAATCCTAGCAAATAGGATAAATGGAAAAAAGATTTTTTGTAGTGATATATGCAATAATTTATAATACTCTTTCTGTATTGTGATTACTGATATTATCATTATTTATTTTATTTACATAGTTGAGTTATATACATTGCAGTTCTAAATATTTAACATTTAATTTAAAATACAGCAGAAACTGTGTCTCTGTTTGGTGAATGGATTCGTGGTGTTAATTCAGGAGGTCAAGTCTCTCATCGGGACACTTTTGCCTCTAATCCACAGTTTGCCTTCAGTGTCCAAAGCAGAGGTAGGTTTCTTTCAAGTATGTCATTAGTCAACAAAATGCATCCATTAATCCAGATGATGATTTTTTACATTTATGGAAGAGGCATGTCATTAATCCACAAATTGTATTCACTATTCATTGGTGAGTTATAATATTAAACTATAAAGTACATTCAGTGTCATTAATCAAAATAAATGTATAAATGTATTGTGTTTTCTTGAGTGAGGATTGTCATTAATCCATAGTTTGAACACAGAGTACAAATGTATTTAGCTTCCATAAAATACCTCAAATGTATGGAAAATAAAATCTGACAAATTAAGTTTATTTTTGAGTAATTTGTATTTTTATTTATTTACTTATTTATTTATTTATTTATTTTTTTATATGTTTGAAAATGTTTAAAATTCATACCAAGTTAGATACCTTCACAATAGCAAAATAGTGAACTTACCAGAACTTTTATTTCATCCAAGATTATATATAATGAAATGTTAAACAAAAAACCTATACAAAAATAAATGATGAATTCTTTAAATTGCAGAAGAGCCAATTATTTTTCATGTAATGCAGGACCCAGAGGAGAAATATCCAGTGGGAATTAGAGTCTTTCCAGTATGTAATTTGTTTTTATATTTTTGGGGGTTTTCTGTTCACTTTATCTTTAATTTTGTTTTTCTTTTTTCATTAATTCTTCTTTATCTTTTAAATCTTGTGTTATTTATTTTCAGGTATATTCACCTTTTACTGTCTCTTCTTTAATTTTAATTTTAGTTTTAATTTTTAAAAATAATTTTCTTCTTTTTTTAAAAATATTTTTTCTTTCTTTCTCTTTTTAAAATATTTTACAGCAGTAATAAATATACACTGTTCATTTAGAGAGTATATAAATAAATACATATAAATTAGAGAAAAAACCTCAAATTTAAAATAAAAAATAAAACAAAAAATAAAGCAAAAACATAAATAAATGTCTGATTAAACATAGTTTTACAAGATAAATTGGGTGGAATTTGGCTGCCATCATGTTTTATAATCTTTCCACAGCTGTACACACGACCACCAGTGGACATTAATTATTTGTACAAGTATTATGACAACTGTCCTAGAACTATTGATGGTCACCAGGGTCAATTTGTGGTTTCTCATGATGTTGAAGCCAAATACTTACTCCCATCTGGTGATTATCTAGCTCTCATCTTTCTGGATAACCCTAGCATGGAGACATCATTTTCACTGCTT
Organism: Chrysomallon squamiferum; assembly: GCA_012295275.1. Lineage (NCBI taxonomy): Eukaryota > Metazoa > Mollusca > Gastropoda > Neomphalida > Peltospiridae > Chrysomallon > Chrysomallon squamiferum. Next base: position 8,267,313 of record CM022673.1, on the reverse strand, counting down.
GTGAGGTCTAATTCTGACATCAGTCTTAGGTAAGATGAAGCTGAATGAATCTTGTTTTTAAAGCCACTATAGTACATTTCTGTATTGAAATATTTTAAACAAAAGATTCACATGAGTAGTACAGTATATACAGTTATTAGTGTTTGTATATTTAGCTTATGAATTCAGTATTTTGTTCAAACTAAGATCAGTCTACAATTTTCTTTCCATATCCTTGTCCTCGATAGAGATTATTCATGTATGAATGTAGAATCTGTCAGATAGATTCTAATATATATGAATTCTACACATTCTAATACAGTGTCTTATCTTTATATTTCTTTCTCTTTATGTTTGCATGTGTGTGTGTGCATGTATATCTCTATCTAGCTTATTTGTTTTTTTTCCAATTGCAGAGGGTACCAAACAGGTTAATAATTTCAGAAAAATTGGAGTTCTGAGGAGACAACATTATGGACAAGACTTTCTGCTGTGTAGTGTTAAGCATTACCTGTTTAATTATTGTATAGTATTAATAATTGTTCCAGAATTGTTTAGTAGTATTAAACATTAACTGAAACCAGTATTACATATAAATTATCAAAAAAAAACAACATTTTATTTTATATTATATTATATTGCATTTAATATTATAAGTAAATTATTCAAATTGTCGTAAAAATGAAACCACCATTTCACCTAAATTATTCAAAGCTTTAAAATAATAAAATTATTATAAATTAATTTAAATTTGTAATTATTATATTGTTTAATCACAGTTTATTTTAAGCTGCCTGTTAAACAAATTTATATATAAATAACAGAATTTGAAATATATTCTTCAAATAATTATACAATGCTGAATTGTTAATTAATATAGTGTATTTAAAATATTATACTTATAATAGTGAAATAGAATAAATTATTTAAATAATTATAGTAAGGATATAGGTATTTCACATAAATTATTCAAATGATTACTGTAATAATACCTCTAGTTATATAAATTAATAATGAAACCAGTATTTACAATTACTTATGCAGTAGATAGTGTTTAAAACACTTTTTTTGTTGTTATTAGAAAATAGTGCTAAAACTGTATATAGAAATAGTTCTAATTTATTTTGTTACATTGTTTTGTAAACAGTTTGTTATTTGTATCTTAGGCATTCCAAATGTACATTTTCCAGTGAAGCTAAGTATAATGAGCACATTTGTCTAATAAATAGTTTATTTCAGGGATCTCTCATTATATTAACATGTATATAGAAAGTACCTGTTTTAAGGCAATATAATTAATTTTTTTTTTTTTTTTTTTTGTCTGAAAACAAAGGGGTTATTTTATATTGTGCTAGTGTGAGCAATACTGTGATATTTCAGTTTATTTGGTGGGAATTTTAGGAAATATATCTTATTTTTGTTTATTTACGATTTGTTACAATTGTTATATTAATTTTATTTTCTTGTTTCTTGTTTTTGTTATTTATCAAAATGTCTTGCATTTATTTATTTATTTATTTTGTTAAATTTTTAAATATTAATAATTCTATAAAGTTGAAACAGTCAGTGTTGCTGTTTTACACACACACACACAATCAAACACACAAAAACAAACACACACTTTAACACACATTTTAACATAGAAAGAAAAAGCATTTGATTCATAAAATTATTATAGTATTTGACAATGGTTTGTAGTGGGTTATTGTCACAGAGTGTACTGGAGGAATGTCACTGACACTTCTGCCTTATTTTTGTCACCTCCTATCATTTCACCATGTGTCCCATGTCATATCGTGTAGAATGCTGTCTCAGAACAACTGGCACGATATTTTTAATTAGTTTTTCTGTTACGATTCGTGATTATATTACTGAGTGAATTTAATTTAATCATGAATTTATTATCGTTGGTGGGTGTGTATTGTTCTTACAGCACACACAAACACACACACACACACACACATTGTACCTGACCATACTACTTCATTTATCAAGAAGGTATTGTTATAATTTTTTCAAAATTTACAATATAAGTCATTATCCATTATAATAAAATGAGATACAATTCTCATTTCTTCCGTCAGAGCAGTATAAACATGATGGTTGTGATATTATTTTTACAAGTAAGAGTTACTATCCAAAATTAATTATTTCTTCTTTTTTTCTTTCAATTCTGATATGTCTGATTTAACACACATCACTTTAATAAATTTACAATTTATATTTTTTTATTTTAATGTATAATTTTTTTTTCTTTCTATTTGTTAACCACTAGTATTAGAAACATCTATACAAAAGTTTGTAATATTCCGTAGTTAACACGAATGCCAAATAAAATTTACAAGACGTTTGTCAGTTTGAACTGTCTTTTATGCTTATTTGTTTTATAATTATGTACATTCGCATGTATTTGTATTATATTTGATGTGAGCAATCATTTTGTTTTTCCATCTTCTAATTAATAACAGTAGCAGTACATTCTAATATATTTAATTATCAAAGAGGGATTACCCTGATCATTGAAACTGATGAAACAAAATATTCTTCATTCTGTTTAATTTCGTACTTCTATTCTTTCTCTTTAACTCATCAGCTGCAGCTATCATGAATAAGCAAAGTTTTCGTATGTAATCGTAATTGTTTAAAAAAAAAAAAAATGGTCGTTATATAATCTATAATTATGTGGCATGTTCCTGATTAAAATAATAAGATATGCACCCATTTGAATTCTTAAGATAATTAATTGCATTTTAAAAAATATGCCCACAGAAAACCTTTTTTTTTTTTTTTCCTTTTTGAAATATCTGCCTAGAAAAATAAAAATACATAAATACATAAATAAATAAATAAATAAATAAATAAATAAATAATAAACACATATAAAAACCAACAGAGATCCCCAAACAAACAAAACAAAAATAATTTAAAAATCCAGGACGTTTATAAAATTAAAAAAACAACAAAAAATTATTAAATAGATAAATAAATACACATAACACGTTTTAACAGTAAACGCGTCGTTTTTTCGTTGATTATGTCTAAACAATCTCTTTTGAACATCGCTGACAGAAACTGTCGGATCAGCCACATTCATTTCAATTATTTTTCGGAGGAAAGGTGTATTCACTGTACTTTCCGTTTTTAAACATTTTTAATGCTGCTCCCAGACTCTGCAAACAATAAATATATATATTTAAGTAGTTGACGGTATAAATGGTGGATATGGAAAGCAGCTCTAATAAGGAAACTTGTAAGGTATAACAAGTTACTCAGCATCGGCAACGTTTTAAGATATGCATGCGCAACAGCTTGATCCGAATCTTAGGAAAACTGAAATAAAACGAAATACATATAGCTAAATACAAACATCCGATAAGTTATGGAACAACGTTAGTTATCTTATCATATCAGTAAAAATGTTATTAAATAACTAAATTACAAAATATTTTTGGTAGACTTACCCTGGATCTGTTTTTAGTATCAGGAAATTCTTTCACCGACTCGACACTAATGGCTCGACATAATGGCGTCGTGACGTCATAATCATCGCACTCGACAGTTTTCGGCTGCACCGTGGCTTGTTCGGATTTTGGAAGAACGGAATATGACGAACAATCCTACAGTAACAAATAAAATTCACATCAACAGGACAGTTAACGTTGTCTTCTCGTGTATGTTTACATTCTAATATGCACATATCTGTTTGCTGCAGTGATGTTTGCTTTCCTCTCCTGAAACTACGTCACATATATCTCATAACTGAATCCCAGTCTTGAAACCTTTGCCGTAGATAGTTTCGCTCTACCAATATAACTAGTGTATTATATCTTCTATTTAAAATAGTCTTAAAGCAAATCTAAAACATTGAAAATTACAATACAGGTCCCTTTAAAACGATTTAATGTGTGTGTGTGTGGGTGTGTGTGTGTGTGTGTGTTTTCAGAAGTCATTAAGTGAAGATAAGTGTATCAAAGGATACACCATTAATTTATTGCATCTGCTTGAATATGTGTTCTTGAAACAAATGCAAAGTTTACCAAAGACGACTACAACAACATCATTAACAACAACAACAACTGACCTTTAATCGGACACGCAGTATTTCCTCTTCATGTTTCTGTCGATAATGATCTTGGAGTTTTTTCAAAAAGCCGCTGAAATTCAAACCAAATTAAAAACTGCATTATTATTATAATTGTTAGTGTTTTAGAAGTAACTGACATTAAAATAAAAACAAATATAAGTTATAAATTTTGAAAAAAACAACCACAAAAACCCCCACAAAAACGAACAACATATATATTATATATATATAAACATAAAACACTGCTACTATTACTACTACTACTATTACTAATAATAATAATATATAAATAAGTGATAAAAAGAAGAAAAAATGACAAGTATGTGTTTAAGTATATCAGTGTCTGTCCGCCTATCTGTTACTTACTGCCAGCAGATATGATCATGCTTTATTCGATCTTGTTCAATATGTTCGACTTTTTCTTTTGATAACTAAAAAAAAAAAAAAAATAATAATAATAATAATAATAAAAGAAAAAGAATATAAGAAAAAAAAAAAAGAAGAACAGAAGTATTTTAAATGTTTAAATTAAAATAAATAGTAAACCTATTTTTTAAATTTTAAATATTTATACAAAGTTCTAATGTTAATCTAAATTTACTGATTCATTCAGTCTAAATTGACGTTAAAGGCTTCTAACAGAAAAGCTGAATAACAGAATTGATGTGCAGTTTATTAAATAAATCTACGTACTTTGGAAAGTAGAAAGATAATGATAATGAAGAAAACGAGAAACACGACACCACCAATAATAAAAATATCAATCTGGTTGCTTGTAAATCCCGGAGCTGTCTGAAAACAAAACAATAAACTATGTAAAAGTATCAAATGCACCAGTTTGGTACCGATAATAACTTATAGTATACACTGTTAAAGTCCCTGACGACTTAAAAATCACAATACTATCCTGTCCTGGAATACATTATCTGCTATTTTAGTTGTTTTGGGGAAGTATTCAAAACATTATCTCAAAAATAGAGAAAAGAAGGAAAAAAGATTAAAATATTTACTAATTTTACCTGCTTCAGTATTGACATTTTGACGATAACAAATGTAAACAATTAGATTACGTCATTAAACTCTCCCGATAATGACGTAAAAAATACTAATTTACGAAAATTACCGAAACAGGTGAAATAATATGGAGACTTGATTTATTATTTTTAATGAAATTTATAATTATAGCATAATGAAAAATGACATATTACGCTAAATTAAAAAACAAAACAAAAAAAAAACATTTTTTATTTTATATTTGAATTTTATAATTAGCAAGTTAGGGAATAAGTTAATATAAAAATCTATAAATCGCTACATTTTACCACCTTTTTATTACAATATATTTGTTGATTACTATAAAGCAAAACTCGAATCATTTCACATCCCATTAAAATATGGTAAAAATAAATTATTTTATTTCATCCGGTATAATCTGATGAAAAAAAAAAATAATAATAATTCTGCCGAAAAGGGATTTAAAACAATTTAAAAACCATCAAAAATTACTTTTGTTCAAACTGTTTAAAATAGCTTCTTTTTGTAACGGTTAAATTATTAGATATGTTAACTTTCTGTATTTTCAGTTCCCCTAACTATACTTATACATTGCCTTAATGAATTTTATATATCTCCAGTTGTTGTTCTTGATGATGCTGAAGTTGTTGTTGTTGTTGTTGTTATCATCATCGTCAACATTACTTGAATGTTATCGTTGTTGTAGTTTTACTGTTTGTTGTCACTGTTATTTACTTGTTTGTTCGCATTGTTTTCCCTCATTCTATCTTTTTTAACAATTTTTAATTTACCAGTCTTTGATAACCAGAAGTTCATATTATGCTAATACTGCAATTGTTTATTACAATACAAATAAGAAAACAAGACAACTGATGTTCTTTCTGTTTATTTGTTTAATTTTACATTTTTGCTTTCTTCTTGTTAACGTAATTTTGAAAGGCCATGTTTGGATATTTTATAAAGCCTGAAACGAGAAGAGCAAATGTTTTTTATTAATATTTACAAAAACAAATATGTATGTAAATAAGTAAATAAAATTATTATAAATAATAACGATGATTATAAATAAGAAATAAGAAATAAGTAAATAAAGAAGTTGATAAATAAATAATGTTGCCAAAAAAAAAAAAAAAAAAAAGAAGCTAATTACTTACGTTTTTCTTTTTAAATATATAAAATGTATTTAAACTCGTCCCACTTGGTACATAAAAAGTTCTCGATGAAGCTGGATATATATTTTTTTAATTATTATTATGTGTTTAAATGTACATCTGTGTCTGCGTTTGCGTGCGTTCAACGAGATTAAAATAAATGCAAAAACAACCTTTTAAACTATCAACCAGCGTCTTCTTCGTTTGTTGTAGTTTCTTCCTTCCTCACCAGTTGCCATGGACGTTGATTCTGAAAGAAAAACAAGTAAGGAATTAGTTTACTTACACAGACATACATGCATACATACATTCATACATACATGCATACATACATTCATATATACATACATACATAATACATACATGCATACATGCATACATACATACATACATGCATACATACATACATACATACATACATACATACATACATACATACATACATACATACATACATACATACATACATACATTCATACATACATACATACCTAAATACACACATATATATATATAAATAAACATACACCCACCCACATACATACACGTAAATGCATATACATACATACAACATATATATATATATCCACATATATAGATACGTACGTACAAACATATATACATACATACGTAGAAATATGCACAGAGAGACAGTTAACGTACCCTTTTAAAAATCCAGACAATGATGACGATGAAGAGAAGAAACGCTGTGCCACTCACAATAATGACCTCGACGTAGTTGTCGGCCACGTCACCAGTTATTTCAGGTGTCAGCTGAAATCAAACAACATCTCAGCAGACAATTTCATCAGCGTTGTGACTATTTCTGTATTCGTGTTTTGTTCGTGTTCATTTTTTTTTTTTTTCCCATCGTGTCTGAATGTCTGAGTATTTATGGAATCTGAACTTTTCATGTATTTTCTTTATTAACGGAATGAAAGTAATTATATATTTTTTTTTTTAATGAGAGAAAGAAATAAAAGATAAAATAAAACAACAACAACAAAATAAATAAATAAATAAAATTATATATATAAAAATTAAAAAGAAATCTTAAAAAGAAAGTTTAAACAGGTTTGGCTGTAGTTCAGTGTATGGTTATATGTGTGGGTTTTTTTTTATATCTGGCTGTACGTGTCTCTCTGTATGTATATGTGTTTGCGTGTGTGCGTGTGTGTGCGTTTGTGTACAGGACTAGATTAATCCATCATACTCAAATTAAGAGAACCGGAGTTGATTTAGGTGACTGACTATAAATCTAGATTACTAATCAATATAAAAATATTTTTGTTTAAATCGAGCCCTATCATACCCTTTTCTTCATTCACCTTCTCGGTTTGTTTAAAGATTATATGGTGCTATTTAGTACAAAAATCATAAGAAAACGGAAATGCCATCTACCTCACTGCCTAAAGTTTAAACATTGAAGATATAATAATAATAATAATAATAATACAAATTAATAAAAAATAGAAAAAGTAAATAAATAAATAGCTTTCTCACCTGCTTTAAAACAGACATTTTGAAGAATAATAATTTTATAAGAACAGTAATATTACGTCATCAGTGACAACGGGGTCTGTAGCAATATCATTATAAACTGACAACAACTCGAATTAAAGCTTTTTTGGGTGCATTTTGTTTTTCTTAACTAACGAAAGTTATGTATTGAAAAAACTGTATAAAATTATAAAATATCATTATATTCGATTAAGATGTACATATCCTAACTTTCGTTTTAATCATTAAGTGAAAGAAGTCTGTGACGTATTTTCTGTCTCGTGCGTGACGTTTTTAATGGTGCGTGCATGAACTACATTTATTACGTTTAAATGTGGCCTCTTTTAAAATTCATTATTATGTTTATGTTACAACAGAAAGGTAGCAACAGGGTCACCATCACCAACAAGGAAACAACATCAACAACGATAACACCAGCAACAACACGAACACAACAACAACAACAACAACAACAACAACAACAACAACAACAATAATAATAATAATAATAAACACAAATTAACAAAATTCAAAACTGTTAAAAATATTTTAATTTTGTAGTATGTGTTTGCATGAACTTAATTTATGACGTTATTTTCTCAGTCTGTGACGTGTTGATTGTCGCCTTGGCTCCATACTGAAGGTAAAATACACAGGGAAGTGGTCGCTGACATCTAAAGCCTGCATAAATAAATAAATAAATAAATAAATAAATAGATAAATAGATACACATTTAATAAAAACTAACAGGTCTTACGCTAACAGGAATGAGATCACAGAGACGTCTTTGGAAGAGGAGGAAGGAGAGGCAGAGAGAGTAAAGAAAGGTAGATCTAAATTTAACGAAAATTTTCCTGTGTTCTAATTTAAATAAATGGGAGTTTGACTCTGTAAGAGGTTTTTTCTTTCTTTGTATTTTTTCGTGTTTCTTTTTTTCTTGTTTATTTCTCTTACAACATGTTCTTGATTCTTACCTCGTCATTTGTGAGAAGCAAGTTCTTTTCAAAATCGTCTACGTCTGCTTTAACAACCCTGTTTGTTAACTGACGTCCGTGAACATTGATTCTGAAAAGAGTTTCAAGATTATTCAACTTTTGTTCCAACGTATTGTTCTATTTAAGTATTTATTTATTTATTTATTTTTATTTATTTATCTATGCATAGTTCTAATACTTGGTCTATTGATGTTGGGGCTTTTTTGTTTGTCTTTTTTATTATTATTATTATTATTATTATTAGATTTTTTTTTTTAGATAAAATGAACACATACACACTATAACTGAATTCACTATCATTTTTGTTATTAATACTTGAAAACCAATATCACTATTTTTAATGCTACCTCTAACATTACAAAGACTTTATGCTTTTATAAACATTAAGTCAGAAAATAAGAAAAAGAAAGAAAGAAAGAAAGAAAGAACAGAAAAGAAAAGAAAAATACGCAAATCAAGGATTAGATAAGAAAAAAGTGGCTTCATAAAAATGTAAAAAAAAAATCACTCACCTGTCATAGGCACATGTAGTTGTTGCTTTGACGGTTGTGTCAGCATCGTGGTTGATCAACGGAGTGAAATCTCTGAACACCGACGTCGTGTTCAGTTCTGATTCTTTAGCGTAGTTGCAGGCTGCGTTTAGATCTCCAAGAACAACCAAATTCTAAAATACAAAAAAAAAAAAAAAAAATGATATTTATGGCAAGAACAAGATTTTTTTTTTTTTTAAAAAGAAGACTTCGAAAAACAATATAAAATAAATTAAATAAACAGAGAGACTACAAGACAATGATAGTAGAAGACTGATACAAATAAAAATTAAAAATTAAAAAGAAAGAAAGAAAGAAATAGAGAAGGAAAAAGAAAAAAAAAAAAAGAAAAAAAGAACAGCACTAACCCCTCATCATCATCATCATCATCATCATCATCATCATAATAATACTTATTATCATTATTATTATTATTATTATTATTATTAATTATTATTGATAATTTAATACGTTTTGAAGTTGCAGACACAACAACAATACCTCATTCTGCCATCGAGCCAGAACAGCCAGGATCACGTGATCCAGCGCCTTGATTTCTGCTACCGCGTCATCTGGTTTGGCGTGAAGTCCGACAAGAACTAGGTCGTGGGTTGTAGCTTTGTTAAACAAACGAACGAGTATACTGAACGGTTCTCTTTCAAATACGTCATTATAGTTAGTATCATTAAATTGATACGTATCCAACAACTGCACTCGATCTTTCCTGTCAAATATAATTTTTAATTGTAAATAATTTGTCAGTGATATTAAATATTTGCCTGCCGTCTTTCAGTATTTTCTACAACAAAGACCAGTTTTGTTTAACTTGCTATATATCAGTTCGTTAAGGATTTGTTTTTTTTCTTTTAGTGTAAGTACTAAGTACACAGACCAATAAGCTTAGGAAAAAACGGACCTTCAGGAACAAATAAATACACCATTCGGCCATTTATATTATTTCAGATTTAGCTTTAAAGTAGACAAACTACTTTTAGGGTACTATAAACAGCAGTGACCTTAAAACTAAATGTAAGTATTTCAAATAATAAAGAACTTTTTTTTTTTAATAATAGATTTTCAAGGCTGATATAGCTTAGAGCCTTACCAGATCTAAATTCGACACTATATTTAGGGCCGTTATATTTTTAAATATTGACTGTAGAAATAAAATTGTGTTATTATTATTATTATTATTATTATTATTATTATTAATAAAACACAAATGTAGATTTATTTTTATCTCCCTTTTAGTACACAAATACATTCTAAATTTAAAAGAATAATAATAATAATCAAAAAAAAAAAAATAATAATAATAAATAAACAAACAAACTAATAAATAAATAGATTTTTTTTTTTTTTTTTTTTTTTTTTTTGGAATAACGAATTGTCATACCTAATAATTATTTTTACCTTCATATACATGTATATATATATATGTACAGATATAGATATCCACTTCATTTTTTTCCCTCTTCTTTATAATAATTAATTTCATTTTAAATATTATGCATCACAATTTTGATATTCCCTTTTTTTCTGAACTGTCTGGTCCAGCAAGACAACAGGTATATGACAAAGCATACTTTACTGTTGTTAACCTTCGTGTCACCGATGTTTCACTACACACCTGTACATGTAGACGTACTGTTCTTTATAATACTGACTTCTTCCTAACGGCTCACTGGATGTGAAAATAAACACATCGTTGTTGAAGTCACTAAAAAAAAAAAAAAAAAAAAAAAAAAAAAATTAACCTTAACAAAACAATAAATCAGTTGTATTTAGAAAATAATCTATTTGTATTCACTGTCTTTGTACAGATCCATTTCAGTCTAAATTTAACGATGAGTATATATAAAAAAAAAAAAAAAAAAAAAAGAAAAAGCCACGCAAATAACACAGATTTAATCCTAATTAGGTTTTGCCTATTTACTAGTTATGTAATAAGTGTGACTGTAAAATAATGAAGTGATAAAGATTCTGATGGAGAGCTAATATAACTACAAAATTAACAAACAATTGATAACATCCTCAAAAAAGAAGGAAAAAATGCCTCTCTACATATATTTGTTATTTTCTTATATAAAACAGTCTGAAAGTTTACTAAAAGTATTTATGCATTTAAGATAGTGAATAATTTAAGTCAAATTTAATCTCTCTCTCTCTCTCTCTCTCTCTCTCTCTCTCTCTCTCTCTCTCTCTCTCTCTCTCTCTCTCTCTCTCTCTCTCTCTCTCTCTCTCTCTCACACCAATACACCACAGAAAAGCTCACAGATAATAAATATAATTTTGTACCTGTTCAACAGATTTTTCAGTTTTATAATGGAACTTTCATCCTTGTCTCTGACTTCTTGAATCAAAATCAAGTCATACTTGTTTACTATCTGAAATATTTAATAATTTACTTCTTCAGAGAAAAAAAAAAAAAAAAAATTTATGTTATAGAATACCTACTTATTAAATAGAATAATTCATGGAGAGACAAGGAGAGGAAAACAGAAGATACCTGCTTATTAACTAAAATATGTAATAATATAATATATTAATTATTCGGTTAAGCAGAGAGAGAGAGAGAGAGAGAGAGAGAGAGAGAGAGAGAGAGAGAGAGAGAGAGAGAGAGAGAGAGAGAGAGAGAGAGAGAGAGAGAGAGAGAGAGTTGTATAAAACCTGTGTTACTGGCCTTTTTGATGTCGTCTGCAATAGTAGGATTGTTCATTTTCGTATCACCAAATGACTTGATATTGAAGGCTCCAATTTTCGCCGTGGAAAAAGCAGATACAAAGTGTACAGAGCAGCAGACGAAAACCACGATCAACGTTACAACAGACATAGCGAAGTCTTCTGTATAACTAAACCAGTAGATTGACGAGCGAACAAATATACCAATAGATAATATAATATAAAAACAATACATCGTAAGATAACGTAATACAGTTTAACATAACTCTGCATCAGCAGAGTACAGAACAGTATGATACAATATAACACAATTGTTATTACGTCACGTAACAAAACATTACATAATATGACATAAATATAATTATAAAGTTAAATAATATAATATGATATAACACTATATTTATTTAACATCATAATGTTATGATTAAAAATTGAAAATATTATTAAAATGACACCAAAAAAGTTTTAAAAAAAAACATTTTAAAGCGAAACTTACGAAATATGTTCAGATTATTTGTGAATATCACTCATAGATAAGAAAAGATCTACAAACTCAGTACTAGAAAAGTATTTAAATAACTTTGAGAAAGGAAGCAAAAACTTTAAACGTTTAAAAATAGAGAGCCTTAAGCTGTTAGAACAGAAATTTTATTTTTATCGTTAAGAATCTGAAAATAAATTTAAACTGTTTATAAAATACCTTAGATAACAGTGCTACCTCTGTATATCTGCTCCTAATTCAACGGAAAATTATCTTCGGTATCGGATTTTTATATAGTAATATGAAAAATTTTCGTGAGAACATTCCATATGTTTTCAGATGTATAGTAACTTCAAACAACTGCTCAGTTTAAAGGGACTTTGATATACAGTTAATGAGAATATCACTCCACACGTTAACAGAATAATATGACAGGTATTACATACGTTTATATATTAATAAATAATTCCTAAGAGCTGTACTCCCAAAAATTAAACCCTTTTTATGATAGCAAATGTCACTGTAGTTTGTCAAACTAGTATGTACCTATATGCTTGGAATGTGTGTTTGTGTCTGTATGTGTGTGTGTGTGTGTGTGTGTATTTATGTGTTGTGTATGTCTGCGTGTGTGTATGTGTGTGTATGTATGTGGGTGCGTGTGTATGTATGATAGCTGATAGCTGATCTAAGATATAAGGTTTATCAATAAATGTTTCTGTGACTAAATTTTAAAATAACTTTCCATTAACAATGATGATGATAAAAACAACAACAACAATAACAGCAACAACGACAACAACAATAATAGTAAAGTGTTTGTGTATGTATGTGTGTGTGTGTGCGTGCGCTTATTTTCGGAAATCAGTCTGTAGCGAAGTTTAAATTTAATTCTGCATACAAAATACACACACACACACACACACTAAGAATTTTTATATTCAGATTACATTCTGATATTCATAAGAGGATTTAACCTCACTGTGCCCGCAGCCTGTACGGATTAGTAAGGGATTAACTGACACGGCTGACCCCTTCAGTCGCTATAGTCAGTGTCATTAAAGTGAACACTTACTCAGAACCCAAGCCTGTTCCAACTTACATGGTAATATATGTACACATCTGTATATACATATCATATGATTGTTCAGCCGGTATAATCAGCCGGTCAAAAAACAAATCATACAGAATATCAAACGCTCAGGTAAATGTTTAATTTGTGTCAAATGCTCAGGATGGTGACTATTTGGTGTACTTTGGCTATAAATTTTGAATAAAAAATCGCCGATATAACGGAAAGTTTTACTAGCGGGGTTGCCAAAAAGATCATCCAGCTACCATCATCACACGGGAAAACATAATCACAAGCTGTAGAAACGTACACGACAATCCGACAGATGACTGCAGCATCACAGCTCAAGAATTCCAGGCAAATATAAAGTTCATGACTCGGACAGAAAGCAGATCGGTTCCGTCCATATATCAAGAGGAACTGGGCAGGTAGCTATACTTTTTTTTATTATTTTTTTTTATTATTTTGACATGCTTGTTAAACAGGAAGCAGCGGTTATCAGTTTTCCGTTGGTTCCATCATTCATCATCACTGACTTCGTGGTGGCAGACCAGAACTCGGCTGAGCAAGTATTCCAATGTGAACTCGCCTGAGCAAGTATTCCAATGTGAACTCGGCTGAGCAAGTATTCCAATGTGAACTCGAAGGAAGTATTCCAATGTGAACTCGGCGGAAGTATTCCAATGTGAACTCGAAGGAAGTATTCCAATGTGAACTCGAAGTATACCCATTCCACTTTCGGCAAGCCATTTGGAGAAACCGTCAACGAGTTGGTCTTCAGTCCTTCAGTCGGCGTTTAAAATGATCCTAGGTTGAATTGATTTGTCAGACGTGCCTCCTCTCTCCCCTGGTTGGATGGTTTGTGGATGAACGCACTGACTGAGTCCGATCTAGAGGATCCACAAGTTTTAAGGTTTGCGGACAACGTCACCGAACAGTGGGTTGAATCTCCCGGCAGAAAGGTCTGGAACCGTTTCGAAACAAATGGTGACAGAACTACGAATCACGTTGAGGGATG
>CM022673.1:8185310-8247810 GCA_012295275.1 Chrysomallon squamiferum | reverse complement strand
AGAATAAATATGTTTCTGAGTTTTGCGAATGTCGTCGGGGACGTGAATCCAGTGGAACATCATGTTCCAGTAGAAGCCGCCGATCTGTTCGACGTCAGCCGAGATGTACTGGAACTCGAACGTGTCTTTGTCGATCGTGGGTATGTTAGGCCAGGCCACGTGATTCCAGCCCAGAGCCACCCGCTCCAACAGTGGTTCCAGCCAGCCTGAACAAACGAATACAGAAATGAGACAAAGCTAAAGCTGATGTGTGATACCGTTAAGGCAAATTATACTATCTTCATTTTTTTTTGTTGTACTTTTCCTGTTTGATTGTAATTTTATGTTTGTTTTAGTTTTAGTTTTAGTTAGTATTATTAATAATATTTAATAACACAATAACAAATGCATTATCAACAATCACAGTGCTGTTGTAGTATAAAAAGTGTAATATTATATCACTAATTGCTTCATTATTACTAGTATCATAAATAATAGTATTGTAGAAGCATTAAAAACTGTAACAAGGCCAGTATAATCACAGTATCAAAATGTGCTGATAACAAATATATCTAACACCATTAAAATAATTATTAATTATGTTTAACAACAAGAAAACAATTAAACAGACTTTACTCACCGTTCTGACACTCGATGTGTGAGTCAAGGAAGGTGAGTACTGTCCCCGTTGCTGCTGTCGTCCCCACAATTCGTCCTCGGATCAGTCCTAGCCTCTCTTTCGCGTGGATGATCCTCACTTTGGGAAAACGCGCCATGTACTGGTCAAGAGGAGCGCCTAGAAAATCTAAACGAAAGAAAGATTAATATATATATATATATATATATGTAGAGAGAGAGAGAGAGAGAGGCAGAGAGAGAGAGATAGGCAGACAGAGAGTCAGACAGAGAGTCAGACACACAAATAGACAGAGAGAGACACAGAAAGTGACAGAGAGACAGAGAGGGAGATTCAGTTACTTCAGTGTAATTATTTTGAGATTAAAATAAAATAAAGTAAAATAAATAAATATAAATTAATGCAAATGATTCTAATGAATATGTACGTACGTATGTATGTATATATGTATGTTTGTATGCCTTTATATGCCTCTCTCTCTATATATATATATATGGATGTATGCATAGAGATACATACAAACATACAAGTGCATCCATTAGCATTGCTGTATGTACATGAATGAAGATTATGCCTCTTTGTGTATTCATGTGTCAGTATATCTGCCTTTCTCACCTAAATCAGAAAAGTCATCAACAAGAATAATTTCCTTAAGAAGATTTGGCGGTGACTTGCTGATCACGCTGTGCACTGTTCTAAGAAGCACGCTCCAAGCCTCGTTGTGGAAACAGACGATGACGCTCGTGTCGGGAAGGTTGTCTGGATACTGTATTTTTTTACATCTGAATTGCAGAGCTATTTGGTTAGCACGTTATATTTATCATTAAGAATAATATAAACTATAAAGGAGCATGTTACATTAAATAGTTGTTTTTAATGTTTGTTATGCTAAGTAAAGTTTGGATGTTACGTTCAAATTAGCGGTGAATATCGACATTAAATACAATAAAGAAAATAAAATGGCAACAACAACAACAACAACAAACAAACAACAACAACAAAAATAAAAATATAAAAATATAAAAATATATACATAGAAACAAGAACAAGACCAAATAAAGATATCTACGGACGAATAGAAGGTAACACGCTGAACAACTGACTACAGATAAACAGTATAAATAAATGAAGGGAGACAACCAGAACAAAAAAGAATAATGATGGGAGACAACCTGAATTTTTTTTTATTAAGTAACACGTGAAGGGAGAGATACAATAGTTATAACGATGTATAAAATATTAACTTCAACGGTGGACGTTACAGTAAATATAACGGTGGATTAAAAGCACATTAAAAACACATTAGACAGAGGATTAACGCTGAATTAAATACACTTATATATGTTGCATTAAATAGACAATGTGCATTACATTAATTAGAACATTATAATTATGTTTATCAAATAGACTTCTAAATGTTGTATTAAACATTATTATATTACATTAAACAGAGGGTTAATGATGGATTTAATATACTTGTGTGTATGTGTGTGTGTGTGTGTGTGTGTGTGTGTGTTGTGTGTGTGTGTGTGTCTGTATGTGTGTAGGTGTGTATACTTTCGTATATTAAACATACGATATACATATATACATATATATATTACGTTAGGAAGAGAGTTAATCTTCAGTTATATACTTATATATGCTGTATTAAGTAAATAGTGCAGGTTACTTTAAATCGACAAAGAATGTTACCCACTCCTCTCTCCTGTGATCTGGGACTGATCGATCTACTGGAATGAGGTCGCTCACAAACTGGTTGAAATGGTGCAAAATAAAACCTTTGTCATACGCGATTTGTTCACTCGGCGACAGTTTGAGTCGATCAATGATCACAGCTGTTCCATTTTTACCTGTAGAAGTTTGAAAAATCATATCAAAAGTGAAACTTCATACATATCCACTATTTCTAGAAAATAAACCCAAATGTGTATTATTATCTGTAAGTAGATTTTATGTCTTTTTCTTTGTGTTTTGTGTGTGTGTGTGTGTGTGTGTGTGTGTTTGTGTGTGTGTGTGTGCGTGTGTGTGTGAGCCCTCCGATTTAAATATGTGCATCTTTGTTCATCTGATTATACACTTATTTCTCTGTTGAATCATTCTGTTTGTAATTCTGGCGTTAGATAACATAGAAAATCATACACACATTTTATCTGTGCTGGTTTCACTGCAAATACAACTGTCTTAAAGCTATGCTAAGTACAACTGCAATAATAATTTGAAGAACAGGAACTACATAAACTATGAACATTGTATATAACTTTACAGCATGTAGTATGTATGTATTTGAATCCGGAATGTCACTTTTAAGAATATCAAAAACTAAATCTCTTACCCGGATAATTTGCGTTTTCATCAACAGGCCTCATCTTTACCTCTGGCATTTTAGCATAAACCTTTTCCTCGTTGTCTTTCTCCAATGTTTTATTCTTGTTGGTTCCGTTCATTTCTTTATTCTGATTATCTCCCTTAGCCAGTGCATCCAGATTACCTCCTATTATTTGTTTATTCTGATTATCTCCCATAGCCTGTGCATCCAGATTACCTCCTATTATTTGTTTATTCTGATTATCTCCCTTAGCCTGTGCATCCTGGTTACCTCCTATTATTTGTTTATTCTGATTATCTCCCTTAGCCTGTGCATCCTGGTTACCTCCTATTATTTGTTTATTCTGATTATCTCCCTTAGCCTGTGCATCCTGGTTACCTCCTATTATTTGTTTATTCTGATTATCTCCCTTAGCCTGTGCATCCTGGTTACCTCCTATTATTTGTTTATTCTGATTATCTCCCTTAGCCGGTGCATCCTGGTTACCTCCTATTATTTGTTTATTCTGATTATCTCCCTTAGCCTGTGCATCCTGGTTACCTCCTATTATTTGTTTATTCTGATTATCTCCCTTAGCCGGTGCATCCTGGTTACCTCCTATTATTTGTTTATTCTGATTATCTCCCTTAGCCTGTGCATCCTGATTACCTCCTATAATTTGTTTATTCTGGTTATCTCCCTTAGCCTGTGCATCCTGATTACCGCCTGTTATTTGTTTATTTTGACTGTCTGCCTTCATTTGTTCTGCCTGCTTTTCTCCTTGAAGGTGTGAATCTTGATTAGCGTCAGTTTTATTTTTATTTTGGTTGTCGTTATCTTGATCACTTCCTTTCACTTGTTTATGTCCCTTAACTAACTGAACCTCATTATCTCCCATTACTTGTTTAGTTTTGTTGTCTTCCTTCATTTGTTTATTCTGATTTTCTCCCTCCAGATTACCCCCTATCACTGGTTTATTTTGGTTTATTCCCTTCATTTGGTTAGTCTTATTTTCTCCTTTAACTTCTGAATCCTGATTACTTTTTATTACCTGATTATTTTGCAGTATTTGTTGATTCTGGTTTTCTAACTTAATTTGATTATTTCCGTTAACCTGGGAATCGTGGTGACCCTCTATCACGTGTTTGTTCTGGTTATCTCCCTTTAACTGTTGATGCTGTTTATCTCCCTTAGGTAAATTATGGTTATCTCCCTTTAACTGTAAATGTTTCTCTCCCTCAGGTAAATCATGATTATCTCTGATAACTTCTTTGTTTTTGTTATCGTCCTTTAATTGTTGATCCTGTTTATCTCCCTTAGGTAAATCATGGTTATCTCCCTTCAATTGTAGATCATGTTTGTCTCCCTTTAGTTGTAGATCATGTTTGTCTCCCTTTAATTGTAAATCATGTTTGTCTCCCTCAGGTAAATCATGATTATCTCTTATCACTTCTTTGTTTTTGTTATCTCCCTTTAATTGTTGATCCTGTTTATCTCCCATCACGTGCTTATTGTGGTTGTCTCCCTTTAATTGTTGATTCTGTTTATCTCCCTTAGGTAAATCATTTTTGTCTCCCTTCACTTGTTTATCATGATTCTCCTCTTTCTGTTCAAGTTCTTTCTGGATACCATTCTGCTGATTTTGCTCCACGTGGTTTTGTTTGACTTCTTCAGCCACAATTGGTTTTATTTCGTCTTCTGCCTTTGATTTGCGGATATTCTTAACAACTGATCTCTTTGCATTTTTAAGTTTATCCTGTTCCATGCGTATTACGTTTTCATTGTGGTCTCTTTCATCTTGTTTTACAACCTCTTCACGCTTGATTTGTACATTTTTATACTCTTTAACTTTAATCTTCTCGTTTTTAACGGACTCTGGTTCGTTTTTCTTTCCTCAACTCAGTTTCATGACGCTTCCCACGCGTCGCAAAATGTTTTTTGTCAAAAGCTTCCATGACCCATTCGTACTCCTTTAAATCTAGATCGTTCATTACAACCTGTTTGATCACTCGTTCAGCTAGCCTTTCGTTTCTGATGCGACGGTCAATTTTAGATTCCTGAGTTTGTTTAAATGGATCTTTATTGCGAATTTCAGACTCAATCGTCCTCAGTAGATGAATGGAAATAACTAGAATGCTGATTAAAATGATAAGGACTGTGACTCCGAATAATCGGAATCGCTTCCTGATTTTCCTGATTAGCATGATTCAAGCTATGAATTTGGTTATTGGCCGTCTGATTCATGTTGTCGCTGAAATGAAATGAAGCGAGAAAAACTGTTATAAAAAGTATAACACACTTCGAAATAAATTAAGATGCTTTGCTGAAATCAAATGATGCTCAAAATCAGGAAAACGTTATTCAAAGATAAAGAAAAATGTTCAGCTGTTTTTATAAAATAAAACAATTAGTTATTTTATCAATAAAAAAAAAGAACTTTATAAAACTATTTATTATTATTATTATTATCATCATTATCATCATCATCATCATCATCATTATTATTATTATTATTATTA
This sequence comes from Chrysomallon squamiferum, assembly GCA_012295275.1. Taxonomy (NCBI): domain Eukaryota; kingdom Metazoa; phylum Mollusca; class Gastropoda; order Neomphalida; family Peltospiridae; genus Chrysomallon; species Chrysomallon squamiferum. Next base: position 8,242,367 of record CM022673.1, on the reverse strand, counting down.
TTATTATTATTATTTTCATTAATTTTATTTTATTTATTTATTTATTTATTTATTTATTTATTTATTTATGTATTTATGGTTTTATTAGTGTATTTGTTAACGTTTATTACTGTTATTATTATTATTATTATTATTATTATTATTATTATTATTATTATTATTATGTATACGGTAATTTTCCTACCTTTTTAAATCTTACCGAAACTGAATTCGACATATGATACAGTTAAAGGAAATTAATACAGTACAAATCGATCAAACAGTTTGGATGTGTGTCACAACTTTCAACTCTCAATTTAACTGTGCTTCGTTTTGAGTCAACACGTCAGTGACATTTATCTCATTTTTCATCTTATATTGCTGAATAATATATATTATTAAACTGCTTCTAAATAATTAAAAGTGGACATATTCCGTCCTTTTACTAAAACTATTACCTTTTGGGAATTATTACTTAAAATAATAAATTTTAGAAGTTACTAGTTTCATTATTATCTATTTAAAATTACTATTATAATATTATTTCACTGACGAACAATACGTAATGAAAAGATTACTTGTTGGCAGTTTCGTTCTAAAACATTATCTTTTTAATGTTACTAGTTAAAATCCATGGGTAACAGGTAGAACAAAATATTAAATGTTTGCAATTTAAATCTGTGTTATTACTAGTAAAATGCAGCCGAAATGAATGAACAGAGTTTAAAAGCTGTAATACCAGTATTGTTTATTTTCGTAAAACCAGAAATATTTATTTTATTAGCTGATAAAAATTCATATGTTAATATACACACACACACATATTCATATATACATACATACATACATACATACATACATACATACATACTACATACGTAAATACTAAAATAAAATACATATATGTACATATATACATTCATAATTATAGAAATGGCTTACAACGTGTTTAATACATGTAAGCAAACCAAGCATTATAACAGCAAATAATACGGCGTGTACACAAACACATGTGCCCTGGAAATTCACACAGAATCAATTCCGGATTATTTCGGTTGCTTTTAACGACGAAGGTTTAGATATAAATTTTATCCCTCTTGATCTACACTCAGTTCAACTTACCTGTAAACATTTCCATATTTTAAACTAATGCTGAATTACATTGCAAGCGTCCTTTTTCTGTGTCCGTTTCAAATGTCCCACAAGTTATCTGACATAGTGCGGTGATTGTGAAGTCGTCTTATTGAAATAAGGACAACATATGTTGAAATTGATTTTTGAAATCAACAATAATAGAGTATTCAATTGTTAGAGCTAGATGTTTGATTGGCCACTGACCTACGTATATCAAAAAAAAAGAAAAGAAAAGAAAAGAAAAAAAAAAAAAACAGAGAAGAAGAAAAGAACGGCTGTTAACTGTACCACATATGGTTAATGCATGATTATTGCTGATTATTTTTATCTTCCTATCAGTTAGGTCAACTGTCTAATATTAAAAGCGATTGCTGTAAAAGATCCAGTTTTCCCTTTACAACAATATGCACAACAACAAACACTACTACTACTATTACTACTATCATTACTACAATACTGTTATTTCTGCTACTAATATTCCTTCCACTACTACTATTAATTTTTACTGCTACTATTACTGCTATCTCTGTTACTAATAATACCACTACTACAACAACTACTGGTACTATTACTACTACTATGATAATAATAATAAGAAGAACAACAACAACAACTACAACAACAATAACAATAGCAACGCTTCAAGATAGGCATGTGTGTTATGTTCTCAGCCAGTTCGATGTAGTAAATAATGGGCAGAGCGTTCAGTAACATGGAAATATAGATACTTACATATTTATACACACACACATACACACAGAGATACTGGATTACTCATAACTAACATGGCAGTGTACGATTGCTGAATTTTCACTGGAATTCTCTTCTGAATAGGAACGAGTTTAAAGATGTCTCGAAGTTAATGGATAGCACTTTGTATATCGCTGATAAATACACCGAATGCATTAATGTATTATAAGCCTTTTCTAAATTTAAAAATGTTTGTATGTATGTAAATCATGGTTATCTCCCTTTAATTGTAGATCATGTTTGTCTCCCTTAGGTAAATCATGATTATCTCTTATAACTTCTTTGTTTTTGTTATCTTCCTTTAATTGTTGATCCTGTTTATCTCCCATCACGTGCTTATTGTGGTTGTCTCCTTTTAATTGTTGTTTCCTCTTCTTATGTGTATGTGTGTGTGTGTGTTTGTGTATGAATGTATGTATGTATATATGTATTTTTGTGTGTATGTATATATGTGTATGGATGTATGTGTGTATGTATGTATGTATGTATGTGTACGTATGTTCGTAATAAAACACTATCCGGTTACTTTCTTAGCCACCATGTATAACAAATAAATTTAAGAAGTAAGACAAACAAAACATATTTGAAAGAATCAATTTATTGACAGATAAATTTCGGTAGTGTTAATATTTAATATGAACTGAATATTGTTTAAATATTAGATTATTAACAAGTAATGAAATTATTGTTTGTCGTTTTTAAAAAAAAAAAATACATTTTACTTGAACCAGACATTAGAAGTTGTAATAAGTAAAACAAGAAATATTTATTTAAAAAGCTGATTAAACAACTTTGTTGATATAAATGCAAGTAAGTAAATAAAGATATATACATGAATAATTATGATTTACTGGCTGTTTGATTTTACATAGACGCTATTACATTCACAAGAACTATAATTCGTAATAAAAATCATTAGTAATTGTAAATGTTTAATTTTAAAAATTTATGTCGTGTGTAACTGTACATTCGATGAATATTCCAGGATTCATTTATTGTTAATCGTCAACAGTAAATGCAAAACATCACAAAAGACTGAGTGATATTATTATTACTATTATTATTATTATTATTATTATTTTTATTCATGGCCGTAACCACATCGAGGCAAATGAGGCAAATGTTTCACACCGAAATTGACGATTTTTTTTTTCTGATTTTTTTTAATACAAAGATTTTATTTTAAAAATATAAAATATAAATCTTTATTCCGATAGAAACGATATGCACTGAATGAATTCGTTTATGTCTACGGTATATTGACACATATTGCGATGAAAGACATAACTGACTTCAAAGACGTCATTTTTTGCCTCATTTCAAAAAGAGTCTAGTTACCGCCATGTTGTTGTTGTTATTATTATTATTATTATTATTAGAAGCAGTAATAGTAGTAGTTGTTATTGTTGTAGTAGCAGCAGTAGTAATAGTAGTGGTAGTAGTAGTATTTATTTATTTATTAATTGTTTATAGATTTATATATATATATATATATATACGACAACTACACATATAAGCTTGTTTACGTTTTTATTATTTCGTTTTGGGGGTTGTGTGCGAATACAGTTCTTAATACTCAGATTAATATAATATTCACAGATGAACTCGCATTTTTCTTGAATGTTTCATTTAACCTGCAAGTGCTGCTAATAATTTGAAAAGGCTTAATTACATAATAATATCGATCTTGACATTCATAACCTACTTGGATGAATACACATGGACAAACTAATACATGTAAAGATTTTTCATTCCAAATATAAACTGAAAATACATTAAAATAAATAATGCTGTAAAATTAAGACTTCTCTTTATTTAGAATAAAACATTAATTTATATTTTCAACGAAAACGTGCAGGTAAAAGGGCTTGTTATATTCTGCTATTTGACCAAGAATAAGTTTACCGAGTGCAACAGCTTAAAACAATAAAAAATTTGATTCTTAACATACTGGCAATTCAAACAAAATTCAGACGTAAACTAACTTGGTCGTTTTTATTATTATATTGATATTTTTTCATTTACAGCTGTTCACACTTGTCTACCATTGACTTGACGTGGTATAAGTGTTATGCTGTTTCATGTAATGTTTTCATCAGGTTTTCGAAACGTCATAATACTTAACTGAAACGACAAAATTCGTTAAGTCTCCAACGAAATTCCCCAGCATTGTCTGGTGTCAGTCTAAACATAATACTGCATTCATGTCATGACAAATGATGTTTATTAAAATGGTGTATTATAGTATCTTATCCTTATAATCACATGCAAATCATTTATCCAGCTGAATGTCCTAATAAATTTTTCTAAACGAAATGTTATATCCCAATGAATTAATACATAAAAGTCACTGTATAGTTTCCTAATCATGTATTTTTGTGGTTTTATTATAAATATTAAGTTAGAATGAGTTTCAAAACATCAACAAATAAATAAATAAATAAATAAATAAAGATTTGATAAAAACTATGATAATTGTCTTGGTAACAAAATGACTAGCAACCTCAGTACCGTTTTTTTTTCTTTTCTTCGTGAAATAATCTTCCATTGTCACACGTGAATCAAATCTTACAGCCGAGTACACACATTTCCTAGTAATTGGTAACTGATTTAATATGATTCAGAAGTATTAAGTTTGGTACATTTTAGGGAACATAAATATTTCTTCTTTTTTATTTATTTATTTATTTTTATATGAAAATACTAATACATAAATTAATAAAGAGAAAGTCACAGCTTTTCCTTTCGGAAATAAAACTATGTTTGATTGCCAATTTCTTTACTGTTTTTAATTTATAAAATTAAGAAACAAATGAATTAAGTGCCATTTTATTAATAAAATTGTTATAAAATATATGGTTATTTATGAGATTTTTGTTACCACGTAAATTATCAATTTTATGATGATGTGTATATCTTCCAGTATTTCAAAAGAAAGGATTATCGTAAACATTATTTAAATAATGTAAATCAAAAATGCATGTTTCAATACAAGCTTAAGAAATACAAAAAAAAAAAAATTGAGCAAGTTTTAAATTGATTTTCGATTTCAATTTTCCACTGGTTACCAGTCTTTCAGCATTTTCAGTTCTTTCGGCAACATCAACTTAACTGCGCGCATCTGCATTGATCGCCACGCCAATAAAATCTTAACCGATTGGCCATGTTAAAAATTCATCACGCTTTGTAAACTGGCTCTGATTTCACAGGTAAAGGAGCTGACCCTTGTACCAGGCAGGTCGACTGTGCGTTTCCCCCGTAATTTTACGACCGCCGACGCTGATCTTCATAATACGTTTCACTCATAAATCTGCAGTTTCCGAAATCCATTACTTTTTCCAGCATCGCTTTTGTGAACTGGACCGATACGCCAGTTTGAACCTTTTTGCTACATTAGTGATATTACAATTATATTTTTAATTTCGTTTTAATAGCGGCCCGCTGTGACCGAAGTATATTTCCACCATTAAATACTTCCATAGCCGCTTTGATGATCTTGTTCGGCTTTTGAAATCTTGGAGTGCAGCCGTCTGCTTCTTCGGGAGGCACGTGCGTGCACGCGCGGTCCGGTCTCGTGACTTGCGCAGAAGACAATTATGCGAAGAATATGGCAGAGGAATTATCCCTGACTTGTCAGGTGAAAAGAAAGCATAATGCATGTTCATCTTAAGCGGCACGTGCAAAACTCATTATTATTGATAGAAAAATTTGGGGACAGAAGATTCACAACCGCGTCACGTGATTTCGAGTGGCCTCGACATGGTTGTATTTCAAAACAGGTCATCAAGATACCATGAATGCACCGTAAAATGGACAATCCAATATTGATTAGTTAATACGTTCATAAGTTAATACCGTTGGTTCTCTCTCTCTCTCTCTCTCTCTCTCTCTCTCTCATGAAATTCTTTATGAAAACAGTGAACCATAACTCGAATTTATTTATACTTCTGCTACTAGTATTAATTTGTCTACCACTGTTATATATCTATTACAACAAAAACAATAACTACTACTACTACTAATAATAATAATGCTGTTGTTACTTACACTAATACTACCACCATTATTACTATTTCAGTTACAAGACTCACAGAGTATATCAAAAGACACTACTTCTGCTACTACTACTTCTTAGATTTTAATCTATGCACTAAATGATATTAGTATTAGATATTTGTTAAGTGTAAATTTACCTATCTCTGTTTCTTTGTTTCTACATAGTCTCCATCCATTCGTCAGTGGCATCGAAAACGCAATGGTCTAAATACTGATCAATAATTTATATTATTTATATTTTCTATTCTGTTTGTTTTTTTGTTGTTTTTTTTCTTCTTAAACATTGCTTTTCGTTTGTCTGGAATGAACGTAATATCCTAAATTTATTTTATTTTTAATAGTAAAAACCTTTGCTAATAATAAAGCAACGCAATCATATAATAAGCTGCAGGAAATTCACTGAGATTGCTGCTTTTACTTTTTAGTGACATCATTTTTACATAGAAACATTAAGCTCAGACCTGACAGACTGAGTAGATCTTTGATACGCGACAGTACTCTCGAGTTTGTCGATGACAGTTATTAGTTCATTGAATTTAGTCCTTAGAAAAGAAAAAAAGAAAAAAATATTGTTTTGTTCGTGGAACATATTCGTTAAATGCACATCCGAGAAACGTGTGTTGTTATGAAAAAAAAAAAAAAAAATATACGAATCTGTGGATATTTCGAACAAACAATAATCATCCAGTTGTTATATATAGTTTACAAAATGTCATCTCGTACACTCTTTTTCTCCGTTTTGTTTTGTACGTATGTGTATATAGGAACGTGTTTGCGTGCACATGTATATGTCGTATGCAAGCATGTCTGAGTGGGTGTGTGTGTATATACTTAAGAAAACATGTATGTGTATATATATATATATATATATATATGATGTATTAATGTGGTCGTGCGTTTATACGGTTTTTTAAAAACTTATCAACAAAAACAAACACTTTACTAACAGTTTATAAGCAACAGTTTTAATTCCAGATAAAGTCAGTACAATATAAAACGAGAAAAATGATGACCGAGTAACACAGACTAAGCAACAAAAAAAAAAAACACGAGGTAACAAACATTACAAAACATCATAGAAGTTGAACACCAAAATAATAAAGTGGGATTGAGAACGGTGCTAAAACAAAACAGTTTCCACCCATTTATTTTTATCCCCGTTCATAATAATTTATATTTATTTTTCCTCTCTCTCGTGTATGTATGTGTATGTATATATATATATATTTATATATATACATACATATATGAAAGAGAGAGAGAGGAAAAATAAATGAAAGAAAGTATATATATATATATATATACCTGTTTTAACATTAGCACAGTTTTGCCTCTTTTTTTTCTTTTTTTTTTTTTTTTTTTTTTTTTTTTTTTTTTTTTTTTTTTTTTTTTTGAGAATATTAGCACAGAATGTACAAATGTACATCCATTTTTCCGGGGAGGTTATTTCCCAAGGGGAATAACTCAGTAAGTAGATCAGGGCTGTAGTGTAAATATAATTATTATTTAAAAAATCAGTGGGATAATGCAATAATAAAAAAAAATAATAATAAAATTTAAAAAAACAAAATAACATTGAAAGAATTTTCGAAAGAAAATATGAAGTATAATAATTAGTGGCACATTCAAGTTAAAGCTTAATCAATTTTTTAAACTTAAGTTTATAAAATCTCTCGGAAACAGTTAACTTGCCATCTAATTACTAACTTCAGATTAGAAAAAATACTAACTTAATTCTTGAACACATCAAGTCCATGTAACAAATACTGTATTCCTTTTTAAAGAGATTAATAACAAGAGTTATTTTTTTTAATTACAAAAACAGATCCATTCTAATATTCGAAAAAAAATATCTGCTTCCAGTTTTTTTGTTTCATATTACTGACATAAGCATTGGCTTGATATACATATTCAGTATTTAGGTGGGTCTTTTTTTTTTTATTTTTTTTTTTTTATGCCACTTTCAAAATAAAACTCAAAAACAAACAAAATTGCCATTTAAATTCAAAACAGTTCCTAAATATATTATTTCTAACTGCACTTCTGCAAGTGAATTATAAACTATTATCAACACATACATGTATAATATTATTAATATTCTTGTATAAAAGTACCAAAGCAATTTCTAGTAGAAATAGTGTAGATGATAATAAGTAAAAAGTTGTCATTTCTTTCCTTACTAAAAAATTATCTAAATATGAAGTGTAAATTCCAAGATTTAGTATAACGACTGCCTTCCACTTCCATGGGCTGTAGAGTTTACCAGTGTTTTTTTTTTTCTGTTTTCAAAGTTCACTGCGTGATCTGCAAAATAATAATAATAATAATTAGAAGAAGAAGAAGAAGACAACGACGACGAAGAATAAATAAATAAATAAATAAATAAGATATGTATACATTTGTTACATAATTAAGCAGCAATCTTTTTTTATATAAAATATTATTCAAAAACAGTTGAGAAATTTCTTATCAAAATTGGTTCTAATGTGTTTTATTTTGATTTTGTTTCAAATAATGCTCATAATTTCATCCGAGGATGCATTAAATAATAATAATTACTGACAATTTATTTCTTTTAAAACAAAGATAATGTTCCCTGCTACCATGGCTTTTAAACAAGAAAAAAAAAAAAAAAAAACGAGAATAATATAAAATAATACTTACTTTACGATCCTTCTATCCGCAGCCGGTCTTTAACTAGAAGTCGAGTCCGTGACGCAGGTCCGGTTGTACGTTCAACAGCGTATTGGCTGAAAATGTCTGGCAGTGTTGTTACTCGATGATGGACGGTGATGGTGTCAGAAGAGTTAAGTTGGTTTAATAAGAGGAGTGGGTGTTACTAGGTAGTCTTTGTAAATGGTGTGTTGTCTCCACAAACAGAGCACCATATCTTAATATCACAGACGAGGATGAATATTTACATATGAGAAGATCTGAAAATAACAATAACAATAATAATAATAATAATAATAGTAATAAAAAGTAACTTCACTGTTAATAGTATTTATAATGTATATTACGCCATCAGTGTAATAGTAGTACCATAAATACTGAGAGAGAGAGAGAGAGAGAGAGAGAGAGAGAGAGAGAGAGAGAGAGAGAGAGAGAGAGAGAGAGAGAGAGAGAGAGACCCTAGCTAGTTAGTGTATTACCTATAAGGCTAATTATCTCTTCTCCTCCGTTTGGCCAGGAAACTGGCTCTCTTCTGTTGTTTTTCAAAGTTAACTTTGGGCTGGGACTCGAATCGCATGGATCGAGGCATCATTTGATAGACGAAGTTTTTCACAGTCTCTTCAGCAATACCCACAGCTTGGCAACCTGAAAACAGAGCAAGAGGAAAAAAATAATTAACAATCAGTAATAGCATAAGTGCAATAAAAAAAAAAATTATTAAAAAATAAAAAAATTAATTGATAATGGAATTCAGATATTCGCATGTAGCCCATCATGATCACGTTCGTCGTGTATTTATTCCGTTCAAGCCTCGCTGGCGTGACCTGGAGTTTCCTCCCTTGTTGACTGCATCAAATAGTCATTAGCATGAAGAATTCCCATAGCGGACGCAACATGAATGCATAGAATGTTAAGTATTTCAGCTGAACAATAATAAACAATATCATGTCTCGGATCTTTTATAAACACTCGGGTAGCCAGAGGCAGCGAGACTTTGCAACAGCTGGTGTTTCGTACAAAGGACGAACAGTGAAAAGTTGTCGGCAAATAAAACAGTCTCTGTACCACAGGTGCGCTAATCCTCATGGGAACTAACTACAGCTCACAAAGGTGATGCGTGAAACGACGAGGTGAAATATGCTTTACATTTTTCACATACGATCAGACAGGATTAACGACTGCGAGTGTATGGGTAGTTTTGTTTGTTTGATCGCGCGTTGAACAAAACTAGGTATTTACATAACAGCTCCCGTTTATTTTCAAGCATAAAAGTTTGATTAACGTTTTGTAAAATTCTTACAAAAAAATTTTCATAAAGTAAATGGTAACAAATAAAAAGAAAATAATTAATGGACAAAATTCACATTACATAAATAAATAATGTTATTCTTATAAACTTCATTTCTTTGTATTCAATATAATAAGGATGAAAAAAAAAAAAAAAAAAAAAAAAAAAAACACAATCATATGTAGAAATCGTCAAATACTATTTGAATAAAGTTTTGAATAAAGAACATCATTAGCAAAGTCGAGAAGAAATCATCTGTACGGTCAGACAGAGACGGGTGTGTGTGGTGGGGTGGGGGGTGGGAAGCCACGCCTGCATGACACGCGCACGCCACGCGGTGTCATACCAAGTCCCGCCAATAACTGCCAAAACTGTGCGTGCGTTTGTCATCACCACTTCATCGATCGGTGTCTGGCTGTCTCGACGATGACCATCTGTGACTGCAAGTCGAGGCACTGCCTGCCTGTCCGGCTTCTTGGAGGTTACAGGAAGAAGCCCTCCTTCTGGAGAGTCAAAAATGTAACCCACCATATGGTGAATTGTAAAAAATCTCCATTCGTGCCCATTATCGTCGTGATTGTTTCCCCTTTACCGAGCGCGTTCCCAGATTTTGCTCCTCCTATTGAGAAGAGCGATACAGCTGTTCATGTTCCCAAATTGGTGTACTCCGTTTCGAGTCAAACCATGTGTCGTGTGTGTTCTGCTCGACAATTAATAGTTTGTAAATTGACTTGCCTTCTGTCAAGGGTAGTGTCACTGCAATATGCGATATCGCATTATTGTTTCTTAACTTTTCTCTTTTTTTTTTTTTTTTTTTTTTTTTTTATCAACAGAACAAGTTGTTCCTAGTATTTCAGCTCAGAAATGAAAGCCATATAATGGGAGCCAAATCCCTGACTAATTTGTTGGATTATTTTATATTCTTTTTTTTCTTCTTTTCTTTTCTTTATCTTGAAACTTATATCCGCCCTCTAACGTATTTGTTTCTGAAATCTGAACCAAAGATGCAAGGTTGTGTTTCACTGTAAATTTTCTATGTCACACTGTTGTCGTCGTTAAATCGTTACCGGTGTGCCATTTGTTGACTTATGCACGGGGACAGAGTGCGTTTATTAAAACTTTTCACAACCATTTTTTTTTTTTTTTTTTAAACTGTAACAACGCCACATCTACAAAATATTTTGAATATTAAGTCGTCGGTTTTTTTTTTTTTTTTTTTAGTTAACAAAAAGGGTAGTATAGGATTACGGATACTGTTATAAATCAGTGCTGGATCAGCGAGGTTATTAATCAGAGCATGGGGTAAATTGGCTAAAGAAACCCATCTGCCCTATAATCGCCATTTTGATCGTATCGCAGTGTTTCCCACGACGATAAAACACGAGACATCCGCGAACATTTCTCGCTCCTCCACAATTCGGGAATAATAAAATTTCTTTAGAGTCACCGAACAAAAAAAAAAAAAAAAAAAAAAGTAAACTCTGAAAGGTTGATAGAGGCATTGTTGTGCGAACAAAACAGTCTGTAGTTATCTCCCTTGTGAAGATACTCTCATTTCTTGCGTCGTTTGTTGAAAGGAACAAATCTGGAGGACGCGGGTTGCCAATTACAGGTAACTAATGCAGGCCGTGATTGTATGAAAGGGGGCGTGGCTAGGAAAGATGATAGGCGCGAGGTAACAGCTGCAGGGAAGTGTCAACCTGGTTATGAGATTTACGATTTGAGATAAGTTTTTCTAAATTCTTTAATTTTTTTTTTTTTTATAAATCTCAACTGTTACTAATGGCATTGTTGAAGTTGAAATATCCTCTACTTGAAGTTTCATTTTTTTATTATTATTATTATTATTATTACTATTACTATTATTATTACTATTACTATTACTATTATTATTATTATTATTATTATTATTATTATTATTATTATTATTATTATTATTTAAAAGTGTTATGATATTTATTATATTTAATTTTTATTGTTTATAAGCTATTTATTTATTTATGTTTATCTCGGTTTGTTTTTTTTTTGTTTTTTATTCATTAAATCATTTATTAAAAACAGCGTTATTTTTTAAATAGTCTTTATGTAAAACAAAAACAAAAATGAGTGAACGAACAATTAAACAAATGAATAAATAATGAAAAATTTACATGAAACAAAAGTCGTCGCTAGATGTATCACAATTCAGACTGAACTACATTTCACCTGCAACAGTTGCAAAGCATCGATTAGCCATTGCTTCATTAATATTCATTTACTAACACAGCTTTCAAGCTGATCATGTTATTTGTGTTATCCTAATTATAATTACTATTATTATTATTATTATTATTATTATTATTATTATTATTTTTATTTTTAATTTTTTTTTTTTTGTTTTTATTTATTTAGTTATTTAGTTATTTTTTTATACTCCAGTGTGTTTAATATCATTTTTTTTTCGTTTCTTTTTTAATTTATAATTTTACCGATTTCATGTAATACAAAATATAATTTTATTTTTTTTATTTTTTTTTTTTTAAAGTAATAATAAAATAACAATCAAATTTAAATATTTTAGATGTTTCCGAGCCAGCTGTGTCTGAAACGACTCTCTAATGTTATGTTAAACATATACTGGGACATTGCCAAGTCAAAGGTCGCGACCTAGAGCTGTCGCTGCTATCAGCGTGTTTGCAGTGTATCGTAATACACAAGCATGTCAAACATTTGCAGGTGTTGATATGTTACCAAAACACGAAACTGATAGGTCCACCTTGTCACACCAGATGTTACCTTATCTGTTTCGTTTTTCGCCGCACATTAAATTTAAAATCATATTTTCTTCAACAATGCATTTAACAAGTGAAAAAAATAAACGTAAAGGACATTTTTTTTTTTTTTTTTATTAGTATTAGTGTCCTAATTCGTTTGTTAAAGTGAAATGTTATTTCTTCAGTTTAAACATTATTAAATTAACGTTCGCGTTTATATTGAAGATTATTATTATAATGTTTGTAATCAAAAAATTCAGTATAATGTGGAAAGGTGATTTATGAAATGCATTGCCGTCCAGAAAAGGGGAATAACGTAGGAGTATATATATATAAGTTTCATGAAATAAATTATGGATTGAATCTCCTATTGATTCATGTACAATGTAATTTTATAGCCAAAGCTTTTGTACTATCGGCCATGAAACACATGCTTCATGGAAACAAGCCCCATTAAGCTTAAACTCCAGCTGGAATCCATAACACAACATGTAATTAAAAAAGATAACCAGATAGTACATTGCATACCACTGGGTTTCGAAATATACGGTAATATAATAAACGACCTACCGTGTTTTTCTCTCAGTCGTTCGAGCAAGGTCTTGTGAAGTTCATCAATGTACCTGACTGCTTCTTCGATGACCTGAATCTGAAAACGTACAAAATTAATTAATTAATTAATTACAGCTGAAATACGACAAGTAACTAAAGCTGGCAGAACAATTAAAAACTATAATTTAGAGAGGGTCGAATCATCAGAAACGTTCTTTGCAAAACATGTCTTCCAGTAAGAACAAATATACTTTTACTTAGTCGTAGTTAACCGTAGCTGCCGTAATGAATTAAAGATAACGTTAATTAAAGGACAGAAATTAAATTACACTGGTAAAGCAATGCTAATGAATAGTTATTTTATTCTATTAATGCTACTAATGCTTAATCAAGCCTGAGTCAACCAGTACGAGTGGTGTACTGTATCTGGATTAATTTTGCGATGAAATTTGGCGAAAACAAAAATCAATTTTACCTACGAAAGTCTAATACAAGAAGACTAAGGACAAACAAAGGTTTTTAGTTTTTTTTTTTTTTTTTTTTTTTTATCTGCCTAAACGAATTAAAGTTACTCTTAAAGATATATTTAATGTAGCACGTTAGCTTGCATGGTCTTAATCCTTATTTAATTAATTCATGAATGGTCAAAACAATTTCTTTGGCTAATCTGCACTTTGCATTCAGATACTTAAGCAGAACTTTCTAAATACATTTATAAACAATTTTATTTAACAGGAGACACCAGTAATTATAAAACAAACAAACAAGTAAGTAAGTAAGTAAGTAAATAAATAAATAAATAATATACCTTGGTGACCTTCTTCTTGGAAGCAACTGCCGGAATAAGAGCTCTCAGTTTGGAATATTCTCGTTCCCTGATTCGTTTGATATGTAGTTTCAGATATTTCTTTGCGGTCACTTGGGTGGGAGAGGAGGGGCGGCAGGATATGCGGGTCATCTGAAGAAATAATAAATATCAAAATTAAATTTATTGAAAAAAACAAAAACAACAAACCCCAGCTAAACAATAAACAAAGAAGAACAAAAAAAAAAAAAAAAAAAAAAAAAAATTAGAATATATCCATTTTATTATTATTTCTAGAAATATTAAATTTTCCTTACGTTTTACTAACAAATACTCCTGTATGGTTTTGAGGTTATTAAAATGATTTTAAACAAACACAGCTAGCTATCTTTCAAAAAATGATAAAGATGCTGCCTATTACACATCAAGGAATAGGTTCATTACGGCTAGCGAAACAAAAATAAATACTGAATAATCGATGTCTTTAGCTCTGCTAGGACGCTTCGTTGTGATTGGCTGAGAAAAACCTGTTTAGATTGTTATACGACATTAGTTAACGCTGGATCGAACCGTTATTAGTAAAACGTAATTCTTCTGCTAGATAGATAAGATACGTGTATATTCCAAGTCGGGTCAATTTGAATGTATGATGATAAATTGAGGATTAAAATGACCGATGTAATTAATGCCAGAGGAAAGGAGAGGACCTGTGACTAATTAAAGTATCGCCAATGGTGTTACGTAATCTGATTTATTAAGTCCCAGACATAATGAAGTTAATCTGCTTATCCAAAGACTAATCTCTATAGACAGTTGATGTTTATGTTAAAAAAATAGTTCCAAATTTTGTCTTTAATAAACCTTTTCCCATCATTACAATTTTTTTTTTTCTTCTTACAAATTAGATTCAAATAATAGAGGATTAAGTAAAGTTTCTTAAAGAAAATATCTTTGCTTTCGAGACTCTGCAAAAACTGTTTAAAGCGTTGTCTAGACTCGGGGAAAAGGTTACAGTGGGTTAAGACATCGTGAAGTTAAGGTTCAAACACGTATATATAATTATCATGTAAACTAGCCAAAGGACTCAAACACACAAAGTTCACCTTTGCAGACGGTTCGTTATGTAGTTGTGAATCCCTTGAGCGGTTTACTAATAAATCTTTTCAAGCATCTTGCAGAGCTTAACAACACATCTCTCGTTCTTTAGTGACTATTGTGAAAGATGGTGATGGACGGGTGTTGTTGGGAGGGGGGGAGATAAAGTCTCTTGAGGACACGAAATAACGAGCTAGGCACCTATTTGTCGGCCTGACAAATAACTCCGATTTGTACCGCGCTTCGACGAACACTGACGAGGAATGTGTTGTCTGCAAGCATCCAATCGTCTGCTTAACGCAAGTATACTCCCCTCTCGAATATATCCAATTTTTACAAAAATAACTGTACATGCAAATGGACGCCTTAGGGTTCGCATTATGGTGTAAAACAAAAGGACACCTTTGCCTTTTTTTTTTTTTTTTTTTTTTTTTTTTTTTACTTTCTGAAGTAGTAGTATTATTATTATCTTAAATGTGTTTCTGAGGTTCTTTATTGATCCGATAGCCGGAAGACCATACTGATACACCAACCGACGTCCACGGAGCAGCTGCCTCTGCCCCTATTGTACAAAGTAATGTCATTTTATTTGTACGTCTTATCAACACCGTGGGCTACCTGGGTTCCAACAAATGCAGCTGCCGACGGAGTGACCCCAGATTTACCTAGATAAATATGTGATTCAAATGGTTGACGTCGATTTGGGTAAATGTCAAAATCACAAGGTTATTTGTTTTAATTTTTTTTTTTTTTTTTTTTGTTGTTGTTTGCGGGAAAATTATTATCTGTACATCATTTGTTTTTTTTTAACTAATGCCTGTTTAAATTGTGGGGGTTTTTAGTGGTTTTTCTTTTTCGGATTTTTTTCTTGTTGTTGTTGGGTTTTTTTTTATCTTATTTTTAAATTAAGAAATATATTTCTTGGATAGATTATTCGATATAAATAATATTACTAGAGTTTTACGAAGTGAAATAAAAAGCTAAATGTTCTGTTTAAATTGAAAATACTTCTGGAGGCAAACTTGATATTAATCGGACATCGTTTTCGGTTTCACCAATTTTAAAGTTACTGAATTAATCAGAAACCAGTGTAGTTTTAGCTAAGAGAGAGAGAGAGAGAGAGAGAGAGAGAGAGAGAGAGAGAGAGAGAGAGAGAGAGAGAGAGAGAGAGAGAGAAATTCATTTGAAACAAATTATTATTATGTGACTTAACACTACATAATATTTAATTAATAAAAGAAGATACATTAATAAACCCGTATATCACTTATAATGCTCCTAAAAACTTCCAAAATTCTGTCAAATATATATTTTTCAACAAAACAATCAATTTTTAACACAAACATATGGTATACTTTAGTCTACTGCAAACCTGTAAAAACGACGCAACAATATTATGTCTTGGGCTGAATCAATACACGAAGACAGTTAGCCGAAGACTGTATCTGCTGTGAAGATATTTGAGCGCGAAAACATCACCGTGTCGTCTGCTTGGCGAATCAACCGTACCATATGGTCACTGTCATACAAAGTAGGGCGTATACTGTGCTGTTTACAAATAATGGACTTTCTGTTTGCCAAAGCGACCAGACAAGTATAACTTTTATTTCACAGCCAGTCAATACATAACGAATATGATTCAGCCCATTAATGATAATTAATACATGTCCAGATGTACATCACCTGATAACTATATGAACCATATGTTAGCATTTCAAATGGTAAACAAAGTAAGCAAAGGTTGACCCCTTACGCAATTTAGCTGGGATATATATATATAAAGATAACGCAGCGACAGCTAAGAAAACTTGACTCGTTTTTTGATTATTATTTAGTATCGATATCGATGCAGGAACGCACACTCGTGTTAGTGCGGACATCACATCACATGACTGGCGACTCGAATATCTGCGCGGGAAAATGTATGACTCACTGGCAACCACTCTCAACATATGGCAGTTGTCAACGGCGAAAACAGATGTTTATTAAAGTCTAGAAATGCTACAAACGTCTGTTTTAAAACCCAGTTATTAAAAGATGTAACCGTGTGTACTTTGTTTGGCTAGTAACTGTTCAGTTATAAATACCATATGTTGAAGCTACTTCGTACAACACATCTGAGAAATGTACGTAAAGTATCAGAACCAGAATATTACAGCTCGGAGACAATAAAAATAATCTTTCATGCAGAAAAAAACAAACTCATCTTTGTAAATTCATTTTAAACAATTTATCAGTTAAAACAATTATTACTGAAAATGACGTTATACATGAAAATACATAAGTACATATGACAAACAAATTCACGATAATTTTATAAAGTTTATATATAAAATATATTCCACTTAACAATGTATCAACCTGTTTTTATTTATTCCGTATGATATGATAACTAATATAATCACCATATGGTATTCGAGTGTAACTCGTATTGTAAACAAAGCAGTGTAGCGTAAACCCGGAAATAAGCAAGAAGCAGAAAATAGTGCATTTATAATAATTATGCAAGTCAATGATATAACACCAGTCAAAAGCAATATGTTGCTATAGCAACAATCATCGAAGAAATCAAGTTTTCACAAAATGCAACACAGATATGTACTGACCTTCTTAGCAACAAATGACAAGAACAGCTACTGCAAATATTTACTCCTTCGAGTCGTCTTTGCGGACAGGCAGACGGCAGTAAACAATTCTTTCGACATTGCCGTAATATAAATGTTTCGGCCGGCCTAATCACAATCGTCCACATCCGCGAACGCTATATAGTGCGTTAATGAAACCTCATGCATTTGCAGCGGACAAATAATAAAACAATTTTAATACAACGGATACAGTCGAATTGTAACGGTTTGCTTTCCTTAATAGATTTTTTTATTTTTTTTTAAAGTTATATTACGAGATTGTGAAACTGAGTTATCTATAAAAGAATCTCAATGGCGCATCAATACACTACGACAGCGAAGAGGCCTGTCAGGTGCGCATTGGGTGACACCGTAGCGTGGGAACTCGTTTGTTGCCAGCCGAGCTGGTGTTAATTTAAGGTATTAAAAAAAAAAAAACGTAAGACTTTTGTCACTGGAGCTCGCCGCTGCTGGGTTACCCCATACACTAAACAACTGTCGCCATTTTCGAACGCGGGCACCGCTGAACTCGCAAGATGGCTCCTTTGCACCGGCAGAGTAGTTGTTTCACGCAGGAACCGACCGCTTTGTTTTTAATAATTTAGGCGAAAACATCTTGTCGATGTCGAAAACGTGTAAAAAGTTAACATGTTGTTAACGTAACATCTTGAATGACGTTAGCACTGAAAACGATTAAACCACGATTTAGCTTCGTGGTTGTTTTTTTTTTTTTTTTTTATATCTGCTTTGACAACATCTGTTAGCATTTGTTTATATAAGTGTACAACAACTACACAGAAACACGAAACCGTAATTTTGAACTACATCATTTGACACGAACAAACGTTTTGTTATACTTTTAATTTCAGTTATACATGCATACGTACACAAATACAAACGTACACTGTGTAAATGTATGCATACATATATTTGCATACACACACATTGATACACACGCATAAACATGCATGCATCGGAATAGACAGGAAACCATTGAGGAAGGCAAGCAGAGCATAAACAAAACCAGAAAAATTTTTATTTTATTTATTTATTTATTTATTTATTTATTTTTTGTTGTTGTTATTATTTTCCTTTTTTATATTATTATTATTATTATTATTATTATTATTATTATTATTATTATTATTATTATTATTTCAATCATTTTTATACACATGATTTTTAAAATTCTGTGTCCCAGTCTAGAGGATTTCAAAGAAATCACGTTTATAACGTGTTTGATAACATATTATACGTATATGTGTCAAAGTTAGATTAAGTGCGTTGTAACAGGTTTGTACATGTTTCCGATCTGTAATCGCGTGATAAGAATAAGACATATTTAAGCGATTGTGTTCATATATATATTTATATATTTAAAAACCCAACAGCTTACTGCGTACATGTTTGTGCGTGCGCGTGTGCGCGTGTGTCGTGTGTATGTATTAAAGACATGATTGTCTGCCTGTATCTGACTTTGGATAACTATAGATATATATTTATATATTATAACTCACTGATTAATAGACAGTTTAACAACTTAATTATTTATAAATATTAATATATTTGTAACATTTGTGTCAGAGAATTTTTTTTTTTTTTTTTTTTTTTTGAGGTCTTATTAGTTGGGGGTTTTGGATGGGGTTTTGGGGGATTATATGCAAACTGTATATCTGACCTTTTTTTTTTTAAATTGAAAATATGTATAGCAACGATAACAACAACAACAGCGTTTATTATTATTATTATTACAATAAATAAAATAATAACAAAAATAATAATAATTTTTATTTATTTATTTTTTTTTTTAAAGAAAGAGAGTAAAACAACAATAAGATAAGAACAGCAACATCAAATTAACCACTGCTCATAAATGAAAGAAGCACAGAAGACTCTAATAATGACAAATAACTACCAGCGTGATTCAAGGCTGTAGGTATTCGAGTACGAAATCCTGACCCGCGCTTCAGTAAATATCAACGTTTATTATTAAAAAAAACAAGCAAACACAGAATTCAGTCATTTTAAAATATCTAATTTAATCTCTTGGCTATCACACCCTTACGTACTGTCATATTCAGTTATATATTATCAGTTATATAATCAGGAAAAAGATTATTAAAAAATTAACAAGTTCTTACGGGTGTTATATATTTTGTAACCAATGAAGGGGAAAACCAATACTGGTTTCATCATCAGAAAACAAAAAAATGAGTGTTGTAGGTTTTCTTTTGTTTAGCTTATCTTCCTTTTTTTCTTCTTCTTTTATAATAAGTTTTTTTTTATTTGCTCTATTTATTTATTTATTTGTTTGTTTGTTTTCTGCGGATTCTCAGAACCTTTGCTGTTTAGGGAAAAAGGTAAGGTAATGGATTACGGATACATGTACAAATTATTTATTTTGAAAAAAAACAGAACAGATAATGTAACGAAAGGAAATTAGTATGAAATTAGGCAAGTCACCGGGAATGGGAATATTTATTTGTCTATTTATTTATTATATTCTTTTTACAATAAATAAAAAAAAAAAAAAAAAAAAAAAAGTCTATCAGAACAAAATAATAAAATGAAAACGATGTAGGAAACTAAAGAAGCCACCGGTAACAGAAATATTGCTTAATCAAATATCGATTTTTGTATTATTTTCTTGTTACAACAGAGACAGAGAGAAAAAAAAAAATATAATAAAAACAGTTATAAACATATAAAATAAAATAAAATGAATTGAAATGAAATGAAATGAAATAAAATAAAATAAAATAAAATAAAATAAAATAAAATAAAATAAAATAAAATGAAATAAAATAAAATAAAATAAAATAAAATAAAATAAAATAAAATAAAAATAAAAAAAAATAAATACGAATAAACAAACAAACAAACAATAATACTAATTAAATAAATAGGTGAATTAAAATGTTTTAAATTACATTCATCTTAATATTCATATATATATATATATATATATATAAAATCTATTTGTAATACATATATTTGTACTGCTTACAAAATTTATTATTTCACAGCGATCTATTGTTGGTGGAGATATATGATTATGCTTCCTTTGTCCGTAAACAATAACACAGAATGTACAAAAGATCTAACTGAAATATTTATTTAATCTGAAACTCTGTGCCTTCCATCACCTATGTTCATCTGTTGTTAGTTTGAACCGTACTGTATTCTGTTGTGTTGTGTTTTTGTATTGATTTGTTGTCTTATGTTGTTTTCTAATGTTCGTGTTGTAATGTATTCATGTATGCATGTATGTGCGTGTGTGCCTCTGTATCTATGTATATGTGCATGTGTGTGTGTATAGTATATCTGTAAATATGTGCATGTATATATATACATTTAGGTCTGGTTGCATATACGTATGTATGCATTTCTTTACATATATGCTTATATGCATGAATGCACGTATTTATATATATATATGTACACATGTATAATTTCTGCATATCGTTAAGAAGATAAGAAGGTGGGTGAGGTATGTAGGTAGGTATGAGTTATGTATATAATGATATGTTCTTGGTTTTATGTGTAACAGAATTTGTGTATGGGCGTGCATTTCATAACCTATATTTGTAATTGCTCATAAAATCCGTATTTAATAAAGAAGACACAAAATATTTTATATTAAAAATAGGTGTTGATGGGTTATTTTGGGTGTTATTGATTTTTATTATTATTTTGTTTTGTAACTTTTTTCGTTATTTTTTTTATTTTTATTTTATTATTTTTTTTTTTCCCCATTCTTTCTGACTGTTGTTTTCATTTTATTTTCCTATAGGTGGTATTATTATTATTTTTTTAATTTTATATCAGAAATTTCTAGTCAAATTAAACATAAATACGACCCAGCTGACCACTGATGTGGGTTTTATGTGGATACTGATCCTGTAGTTAATGAGGGTCACATGCCACGCGACACATGACACGTGCGGCACGCGCATTTCACCCACTTGTCCGCACGCGAGACATGAACAATAGCTGTGGCTGTATTGAAAACTCATAATTATAGCACCAAGCCTCTGAAGTATTTTAAACATGTTTAATGCGCTTGATTATTATCTTGTATCACTGAAATCTGCATCGTAAGTCTCGTTTTATAATTATTATTCTCTTCTTGTTTTTTTTTTTGCATTCTGCCAAACTCTTGATGTCTATTGCAAATAATAATTAGTGAATAATGTGATCAGTGAACCACACACACAAACAAACACAGACACAGACACACAGACACACACACACACAGAGACACACGCACAGAGACACACACACACACACGCAAAATCGTCAAACTTTGTGATTCACGATTTCAGAATTCCGCTAACAATGGTGAAACGAGGAATGTCAAAACCAGTTAAATATATATATCTTAATTTTTTTTGTTTTTAAATAATCATTACACATAAACATAGCTTTCACTCCTCTTAATATCCAAAATGTTTTGAGAAGCGGGGTTCGGAAAGTAACAAATAGATCCAAGACTACACATTTTCTTTAAAAAATGTTGTGGGTTTTCTTTTTGTTGTTGTTTTTTTTTTCAGAAATATGCAGCAATATGATCGCTTAAAGTTGTAGTTTTTAACATTTAAAGCAAGTTAATGTTTCAATCCTTGATTAATTTTTTTTTTTTTTTTTTATTTAGTTACTGTCTTTTGGCAAGAGTTTTTCTTTGTGTATTTTCTCAGTTATACATTATTGCGTGACGATTTTATTATGAACAAAACGTTCCATTCTTCCGCTTTTATTTCAGTGTGTGATTACTAACTACATCAGTGCGTGATTACTAACTACATCAGTGTGTGATTACTAACTACACCAGTGTGTGATTACTGCTACAAAGAAATGCGATCTTTTTTCAGACAAATTAATTGGAACACGTTTTCTGGGCATAAAATGAGAATCACAATCAGATAAGCAAGTTTCTGTGAAATATTACCCATTGTGTAAATTTTTCAACAATGTCCGACAGTTTAGAGCCCGGAACCAGGTTCCGAACCCAGATACCAGCAACCTTGAAATCAGAAAACCGATAACGGCATTGGTAACTAATCTTTATTGTTTGGAAGCATCATTTATAGGAAAAAAAAAAAAAATCCCCCCCCCCCCATACATTTTGTTAGTGGTGGTATAGGGTATGGAAAGAAGCAAAGAAACCGAAAACCAGTCTGTTTTAATTGGGTAAACATGCCTTTTTTGTACTCTTTTTTGTCGAATTAACCGTGACTCGTTTGATGTTCCGCTGATGATACACTGTTACCCTTTTGTAAGTACGCTTAGACGTAATCACGGTAATGTGCGCGCGGGACAGATGGTCCGACACTGTGGTCAACCGTCCGGGCTAATCCCATTCAGAACTCAATTACAGATTTATTTCTGTTTGTGTGAACTTGATAATTTCCAATCATGACGATTCGGGACATTCATTTGTTTCCACCGATTAGCCGCAACAATAACGCGTAGACTGTAAACAAAAATACACTTTCTTCTTGCCGCGGATTACGTCACAATTGTAATGGCGGCGGCGTTTGTTTTTTTTTCTTCTTAGGTTTTTTTTTTTTTTTTTTTTTTCTTCTCCTTTTTCTTTCTTTTTGATGTAACTTGCTTTACTTCTCTGTCAGGAGATTAGACGTATTAGCAGCAACGTCACATCCTTAATTTGTTTATCTCTTTTATCTCCGGTGTGGCAGATGTGATGGTTTGTTGATGGTGAATGTATATTTTAAACATTAATGTGAATAACTTACGTTTCCTTGGATAACTAGATAGACCGACACAGATAAAGACAGACCAAACATGCATGCTTATTAACGGACAGACCTGTTGACCGATGGATGCATGGACAGATGGAATTCTCGACTCTTAATATTAGATTCTGCAATGTGATAGCATTATTATTATTATTATTATTATTATTATTATTATTATTATTATTATTATTGTTAACACTACTACTACTACTACTACTACTATACTGAATCTATAATGTACTAGAAAATTATTTGTAACATTTTCTACAGATGTATGTGTTCAGAATTAGTTTTTTCTATAATAACAACAACAACAACAATAATAATAAGTAACTTTTCAATTCAGAATTTTTATGGCTATTTTTAATGTAATTAGTGTCATATATAATAATTATTATTTTATTATTATTTATTTTTATTAAATAAGTTTAATTTTATTATTTTACGATTTCTTTCTTCCTTTTTTTTCTATTATAATTTTTATTTTTTTTATTTTTATTTTTTTTTTTTTTTTTTTCATTGTTGTATAATCATTAGTATCAACTTCTTGTGGATACAATGCGGTTTTCACGCTTTTATTTGATATTAAATTAAAAACAGTTAATAATATTAACATTAACGTGAACATATGTTTCGAGGACGAAGAGAGAGAGGGAAAAAGGGTGGCTTATTGAATGAAAACATCGGCTGGCGTATTGTAATTTTATAGGTACAGAACTAACCGCATTTCAGTAAACAATGTAACCTTCATTTTTTTTTTGATATTGTGTGTGACCTTTTCATTCTTTTCACACGCCGACAGCTATCATTTCTGTTGCGCGTGAAGGACTCGAGGTGTGGCCAAGATCGACGTCACGGGTGCTCGTCCACCCTCAATAGGGGCACCCACCTGACGCGCGCGCTCACGCGCTGCACAAGCCGTGCAGTGTGCATAGCGTGACGAGAACAGCCGAACAGTCGGTTTCCGACCTTTGAACACGTAAATAATGACTTCTGCAGAGTAAATTCTTTTTAAGAGGCAGCAGCAGCAGCCTGTGTATGAAAAAGAACTTTTTTACCATTTTTTTTTTTTTTTGTCTTTTCTCAAATTTTTTTCCCACCCTATCGGTACAATTTCTTTTTTTTTTTTTTTTTAAAAATCAAGAGCATGAGCTTTTTTTTTTTTTTTTCTTTTTTTTTTTAAAAATATATTAAATCCGTTCCCACGGTATTTTTTCCCTTATTCCAAAACGTCTGCCGCATGGTTCCCGTCACCTAAGATCGATCAAAAAACTAATTCTCGTAACATATCGTGTATTTTATTTATTTAATTTTTTTTTTTTGTGTGTGTGTGAAAACGTAACCGTCATGCCGCCGTCGTCTACCACGGTACAACGGGGTAATCGATACGTACCTGAGTTCGGACAACGATGTCGCACGCATTTTTCTCACCGTACACATTTTCCCCGCAGTCCTCGGAACAAGAACGAGCTCTTTTGAAAGACAAAAAAGCGATTTTCATACTGGGATAACCAGACTGTTGTTTGAAGGAAATTAATCTCTGTGAAGTGTTCTGCAAATCAATAAGTTCAGAACCCTCTCGAGAAACAAAGATGAGAGAAACTGGGTGACGTGTGCGTTACCGTGTGAAAGTGGAAAGGTGTTGTAAGTGCGGCGAAAAAAAAAAACACACACAAAAAAACACATTAAAAACCCCAGCAAACAACAACAACAAAGTTTTCTAATTTCTCCTTCAAATTTAAAGTTTCTGTTTACTTTTTTATTAGAAACTCTTGTTATAGCATCACCTTGTATTACAACAATTCTGCATACTAATGATGCAACTACTATTACTATTAGTGTTTGTGCTGCTGCTGCTACTGTTGTTATTATTATTATTATTATTGCTACTACTACTGTTACTAACACTACCACAAACCACTCACCATCTCCACTAATACTACTACTCCTACTAGTATTACTAGTGCCTATTGTTATTACAGCTAATGGGGTAACTGTTAATACAACTGTCATTACTACTACTACTACTACTGAAGTTACCAATACTACTTCTGTTGCTACAGCAGTTACTAATTCAGTATTATATTTTACGTAGTACTACCGCTGTAATTGTATTCTTTGTTATTGCTAACAGTGAAATTGTTATTAATATTAAATAATTAAAACATTTTGTTTTGTTTATTATTTTTAAAGATAGTTTTTTGCTGAGGTTTTTCTCAGTAGATTAAGACCAAAAAAAAAAATAAAGATAATTATTAGTATAATTAAGTGATACAGTAAATAGAGGCATAAAGAAAAGCTGGGCTGTCATTTAGCCGTCATTTAAAAAGAACATTTTCTTGGTTTTCTTTTATCATTTTATTTCTTTAATATCAGCTATTATTCTATAAAATAACCCATGGTGTCATACACGTTTATAAAAAATAATATTATATATCACTGGCACGTGACGCCATAAACATACATAACATCTGATATTCATTTTTGTGACGAATAAAAGATTTTATTGTCCCTTTAACGATGATCAGATTATTAAGTTTGGAAATTTAAATGGCTTCTTCATTTCAATCGATATCTCTATAGCCAAATATTATTTTCTTTTATTGTTATTACTTTGTAATTGTTTTGTTGAGAGAACAACAAAATACCTTTAACAGACACGTGTATAAAAATTTACGGACCGTTTAATTCGTACTAAAACTGTTTGCAAAGGGTGTACATACGGCTTTGCTTTTTGTTGTTGTTATTTTGATTTAAAATTTTTGCATTTACTCCAGTGATATAGTTTCAGTTGCATTCTTCTTAAAACGTATACGAGGAATTTGATATGAGGAACATTGATTTCTGAATAATAATAATAATAATAATAATAATAATAATAATAATAATAATAGTAATAATAATAATGATGATGATGATGATGATGATGATGATGATGATGATGATGATGATGATGATAATGATAATAATAGTAATAATAATAAGAAAAGAAGAAGAAGAAAAAAAAGTGTAACAAATGATAATTTTATTATTCTAAATTTCTTTAATCAGCGATTCCACATGTTTATAATAAGGACCATTGAAACAGTAAATGATAAACTCAACGCTGCCAAGCAATTGATGATTATTTTTCAGTTAGCAAAAAGTAAGTTTTCATGTAAACCTTCTCACAGCCAGTAAAAGCATACATCACGACCTTTGATAAAACAACACGTTAAGTACTGGTTAAGACGGAAAACTGTGCAACGAACGACCTGAGGAGATTTGATCCTACGAACCACATAACACCTCAACAGAGATCTACTCACAACCAGAGGGGAAAAGAGAAAAAGCCAGAAATTGTAAAAAAAAAATAGTTTTGACATCATAACCAAGAAAGTTTTAATATTATAATGAAAATAAAGATTACAGATTTTAAATCGGCTACATTTTTATGTTTTGTTTTATTTATTTTCGTTTTCTAAACCGCCAAATGGACAACGCTGAAACCACTGATCTATTTATAGTAAAACTCCACCGTACAAAGACGTAGTTCCTACTGCGGCTTTAGACAAACTCAACAGTCACGTGCATGCTAAATTATCGAAATACACTGAACAAGAATTGTTTCGATGTGCATCTATGAATGACCACTGAACCGTTCCAGTAGCTAATTATAAAGAATAAAGATTTTTTTTTTTTTTTTTTGGTCGACAAAAGCCAGTGTTTGGGAAGAAGAACATATGTTAACTTTCCACAGGTATCCCTGGTTTTCTAAAAGATGGTTTAAGTAAACCGTGCAGCATAAATCAAATAGTAATGACACGGACATTAAACTGTTCTGATTGTGCAATATAAGATTTAAAATATAGTTCTTTGTCTTATTCTAAACACAGTTTATTATGTTATATTCAGTCGTGGAAGAATATTGAAGTTTTTAATTGACTGAATAATTATAATATATTATTTATTTTGAAAAAAAAATATCTAATGATTAAACGACGTTGACAACAAAATAACGACGCAAGTTATCACTGCTACTTTGATTATCATCTTCATTATCAGTATCATCATCATCATCATCATCAGTAGTATTTTGATACGAACTAGGGTTTCAGTTAGACAGGAGAGTTAAAATGTTAAAGTATTGTTGTTAAAATTAATGTTCAATATGTAGATAATTTTAATGTAACAATGATAACGATGATAAAGATGAACAAAGTACATATCTCTAACGACATAACAATTGCATGATTTAGAAATAAATAAAGGATACAACATTATCAAATAATGTACGAAAAGTAATCTAATTTTTATGCATCTTTTGCCTGTTTTCAGAACAGCATGCAAAGGCAGTTTAGAAAATGGCAAAAGATACGGCTAAGAAGGTACTTTGATCAATAACATAATGTTTGGCGAAACATCAGATTCCGAAGATTAGACTGTGATATTATTTATATGGACAACTGATAACATTCTCTTGTGATGACATTAATGATTAAACTGATAAAATTTTGCCTTAAATGCATTTCTGTTAGGTAACACAAAATATCAAACGAAACCATCTAGATTCGATCTTTATATTATATTATATTATATTATATTATATTATATTATATTATATTATATTATATTATATTATATTATATTATATTATATTATATTATATTATATCATATCATATCATATTATATTATATTATATTATATTATATTATATTCTTTATGTGACATATTATAGTATCGTATAATATGAGAAATAATTAACTATTGTTTCATATGTCATGTCTTCACCAAACATCATCATACGTGTTGACTGTGTGATATATAAATACATATAAACATTTATATAGACACTTCATTTAGTTTTGCATATAATATATACATATATATTATACATACACATTATACATACACACACCCATATATATATATATATATATATATACACACACACACACACAAAACACGCACATCGTAAATACATACATGCAAACGGACACACATGCATATACATATACAATATTTAATAAACACCTTTTCATAGACAAAGAGATAACGGAGGAGTTTTGCTAACGTATACAATAACATAATAAGCACTCATTACGTAAACCGATATAACAACACATTATATTTAGAGTTAGGTAAGGAATGGATGAACCGTGATTCAGAAAAAAAACAACTGTGACATCTAATTACGGAGGTTATGCAGAGTTTACAAGAAACGTCTTCGTGCTGGAAACCTGAAAACACTGGTAAAATGTCACTTATGTAAATCTACCAACATCTCTAGAATTACGTGAAAAGTGAGAGAGAGTACGTTACGTCCGAGGTATTGTTACAGAAGTGACAGCAGAAAATAGCACTGCTATAGTTTGCACACCGATCTGTTTGTGAAGCGAATTACCAGGTGAGTTCACCTGTCGATTAGCACCGCCACCTGCCCGTGAGAATGAGTTTTTACCTCACAAATAGATTTGCCACCGTGGCTGCTAATTTACCTGTACATTCACAAGACCTGCCATAAAGGTGTTAAAATTATTGTTCGTTTAAGCGCAATAAAAGCTGGTTAAAAGTGAGAAATAAAACGAATACAAAAAAAAAAGAGGAGATTGACACAATTTAAATGTTTGTATATGTATATAATATATATGTGTGTGGGTTCGTCTATTATCGAGAATTTTTTGTTGTTGTTGTTTTGTCGTAGTAGCAATAAAACGGTAACAAAGAGGTATTGTGCGGTGGACAGAGAAAAACTGTGCTCATTTAAAGCAAACATGTTTAGACTATAATTTGCGTGTCAGATACGATACCTTTGACAGTTAACACCGAATTGATTATTCTCAAAACAGACTGAAGGTTTGTTATGACAAGACGTTTTTTTTTTTTTTTATGTTAACGATTTTTCCAATTAACAATAACCAAACACTGTTTAAGAATATCCTCTGTTGGTGGTCAAAAGCTAGAGAGAGAGAGATAAAAAAAAGACATGGTGTCAGTTTAAAAAAGTAGTCATAATTCTATGAATGAAAAAAAATATATATAGAAAAATAAAGAAATAAAGAAATAAAGAAATAAAGGAATAAAGAAATACAGAATTAAAGAAATAAAGAATTAAAGAAAAAGAAAGAAAGAAAGAAAGAAAGAAAGAAAGAAAGAAAAGAAAAGAATAAAAGGAACGAAGAGGAAAAGTAAAAAAAAAGAAACAAAAAGTAATTGAATCAAAGCTACTGAACCAAATCATTAAAATATCTTCCATATAACAAGACTGTTAGTGCCTTGATATTCTGACAGAAATAATAAAAAAAAAAAAAGCAGTATACTTTAAATAACTACACATTTCTTCATACATGTGCATTGTTTACATGTGAAGGAATATTTCATGTTATGCAAAATGTCTGAAAAAAGTTAGTAAATATATATTGTAGTTTTAAGATTCGTCTGTCTATAGAGATGAGTTTACAATAGAAAAATAGAGATGATTTTAAAACAGAAAAATAGAGATGATTTTAAAAACAGAAAAAGATCAGAAAATCAGAATAATCATTAATAATACATTTTTTGTTTTTAATTTATCCTACCGGTAGGATAAATTATAGTATGCATCATTCAAATTTCTTTTCAGATATTACATTATTCAGAAGTTTGTGTAAAATAACCTATAAATTCTTCGTTTGTAATACTGACAAACTACTACTACTACTTCTAGGCAGAGATGATGATTTTGATATGATGATGACTATCACAATGATTATAATGATGACTCACACTATAATGATGATGACGGCGACAATAATGTCACAAAAACATTATCAGCCGACATCTTTTCATAACATTGCGATTAAGGATTTTTCATTCGGCAAAATATATCAATGAAAAAAATCATCTTTTTTTTTTTTTTGCAAAAGAAAACTAATTCACCGGATATAACATAAAAAAAAAAAAAAGGATAAAAGATCAAGCCAACGGCAGATTATTTAAATTTGGCAGCTTTGGGGGAAAATTCATTCACTGAACTGCAATTTTATCAACGAAACGACACATCCCCGTCTGTCACATGTTGTACTTTCTCCACGTTTCCTGTCGTTACGATACAGTCTTCGTCCGACACACAATGTACCAAAATATTTCGGCAAATCTTTGAAGCGAGTAGAAATGCATTAACCATTGTTACAGCTTCCTTTCCCACCACCCTCGTCCTAGTTCGACTTAGCTAACTTGCGTCAGATGGCTGGCGTATCAAATCGCGCGTAACTGGGAAACTTTCATTCAAGAATTTTAGTTCTCAATGGGGAAAGTAGTCCCGCGGCCTGCAGAAATTCACACGCATGAATACAGTGAATGTATAATTTAAAATGGAAGTGCATCATGCATTGCTTTGTAATTTGTTTTTAATGCATCCTTACCCATTTAGAAAGTCATTGCACGATTATGCACATAGTAAACTGGAAATTAATTATAATGTAACAGATTTTTTGGGGCAGATGTTTTTTTCACGTGGGGAACTATATCGTCCTGCGTAGAGAAGGCGGTTAAGGGTAACCGATAATGGGTATATATTTTCGAACGTCAGATTTTCTCTACATTCATCCGAAATCTTTAATCGAGTTTGAACGTTGTTTTTTCATTATTTCTTGTTGATTTTACTCTGCTTTGGGATACACTCACAGCTGTCAAATGTAAGTATTTACGTATTTTTATTACTAGATTTCTTTCCTTGATAGAGTTACGTTTTCACCATACGACAATTTAGAATTATAACAAATTTCTATCAATCACTTGTTAAAATTATGAATTAAAATTTTATAATCTGGTTAATTAATGTTTGTTTCTTTGATCTTTGATCATATTTTTTCTTTTCTTTTCTTTTATTATATATATATATATATTTTTTTTTTTTTCTGTCGTTGTTAATCTCTTCATAACGAAATTAGAGACGGCTGCATGTACGAACTCAGAATTTATCTGTTAACATGTTTCAGCAGGTGTGTTGGACTGCTGCACATCGCACTTCAGAATGTGTTCAGGATAAAGAAAGATAATACTGGAGCTGTGCGGTTTATTAGCGATAATCAGTTTTAAAAATATTTTTAAATCTTATCACGATAGAGAGATAGATGTAATAAGCGAGGTTTGACATCCTGGTTTATCTGAGTCATTTTGAAATGGATCCCTCCGACGGTGTACATAAACAATTAATTCTTATAATCTGATATCAAACGTACTCTGTACCAAAGGGCGGGTCGCCCTCACTTCGCCGCACCCCCCTCTTTTGAGACCCTGGTGTGATGTATTCATATTTTCATAGCCGCACTCATTTTATGCTGTAAAATATGATTAATATTATTTGTTAATTTCTGTTATTTTATTTTTTTTTTTTTTTTTTTTTCGAAAGTTATTGTTTTAACTTAGAATGCGGCTGTTTTAATTTATTTAACAAGAACAACTAATAATTAATGAGAGAGAGAGAAAGAGAGAGAGAGAGAGAGAGAGAGAGAGAGAGAGAGAGAGAGAGAGAGAGAGAGAGTGTGTTTTATCTTTTAATCATGAACGGTTTCTTTCGAAAACACATAAAATCACAGCCCTGTCTCATTTTACGTTTGTGTTTCCTTTGTGGTCTCTGTTTGCACTCCATTAACCACTGATAATAAGACAATTCTTTCGTTTATCCAACAGATGCTGGATGTGCGAACAAGTTCCCACGGATCTTCGGCCCGACGTCAGATGGCGCGCAAGTGTATCCGCCGTTACGCTCGACTGCAGCGAAAACACGCCTACAGGAGACTGAGAGAAATAGTTCCTTCAGTGGCGAAAATAGAACAGGCGTCAAAGGTATACAGATGTTTTGCATCAGTTTTATTATTTCAATGCAGGATAAGAATTAAAAAAAAAAAAAAAAAAATTAAATCTCTTTTTTTTTTAAAAAGAAGAAGAAATAGAAAAGAAAAGAAAAGAAATTAGTCATGAGTAAAAAATCTCATTGTTATTCTAATTAATTTCACTCCTGCTGCCCGTTTGTGTGAATTTACTTTTTTTGCGTTGAGGATGTAGAGTTATGCCGTACTTTAAGAGTTCACGTGTCTAATTTGATTTAAGGCTTGATTTTAGGGTATAATTTCGGTGATAAGACTGGTGACTTTTTTTTTAAAGGAATTATTGTTATTATCATTATTATTAACTAGTTATTTGTAACTGATATGATCCTACAGTATTTTGATTGGAGATACTATATTGACATAAGTGCTTTTTTTTTAATGAGTTTTTATGATTAATTCTGGACTTAGAATACACCTCTCTTTCTCTTCTCTCTCTCTCTCTCTCTCTCTCTAATCAACCATGAAAAGAAAAAACACACATCCTCTGTTCCTCTTTTTCTCACATATGTTACACGTACAAACTTTACAGACTTGAAAAAATTAGATGGGAGAGGGGGAAAAAAATTATAAAAAAAAACCAGGTCGAAAAAGCAAATAACTGGAATAATCACTTTTAATTACATTGTTCGTATGTCAGTGAACACGGGGCCGTCTGCTATCAGAAACAAACCCGCTGTCGGTTCAAGTTAAAGCGTTGACGAGCATAGTCTAGTCAAAATTAAAAAAAAAAGAAAACAAAAAAAAAAGCTTGTGACATTTCGCGTCCCGCGCGCGTGTCAACTTTAAGTCCGCAGTTGGCGCTGATGTGTCCCTTGGAGACAGTTGTTTAGAAGACAGCATCGGTCGACACGTTACGCCGCGCGCGCACTCCACCACGCCCGACTGCCTCGCTTTCACCTCCATTTCGCAGGTAGTCGTCATTACCTAGAAGACAGGTCGTTTTCAATGCTTAATGGGGAATCCCTGCCGTGAAGTAACTCTGCCTGGTTAACGGTATCATTGCGCACGATTGGTGAAATGCGATCTAAATGCGATGTCGTTATTACTGTCTTCCGAGTCCGCAAATGAAATCGTAATAAAAGATGGCGAAGAGACGCGGTCGAGAAAGGTTTACTTACGACGAGTCTGTGCAGTTAATGTAAAACTGATAGCGTAATTAAACTAGGAAGTCGAGTATATATGCGCTATGGCTTTTTTTTTTTTTTTTTTTTCGTCGTGTCTGCGCACGTGTTCGACACTAGGTCAGATGTCTGTCGTCTGAGTTAATTAATGATGTCTAGTTTCTGTTTTTTCACAGCTTGACCTCTTGTAGCTTTTGTTTGTTTTTCTATGTCATGAAATAATTATCTAAAAAAAAAAAAAAAAAGGGATGTTATAATAATAATAATAATAATAATAATAATAATAATAACGCTTTCCATTGTTTCTAATTCCACTGCAAACAACAACAAAAAAAAAAAAAAAAATAAAAAATTAATTTTGAGAACCTAAAGACAAATTTGTTATAATTAGGGAATCGAAAGCAGATAATTTGTATTTATATTAAATACAACTATAACAATATGATGCTTCTTAAAATTTTGCATTACATTAGTTTAAAGGATTATTTTGTTATTTCTAGGTGACGATTGTGGAAGAAGCAGTCAAATATATAGATGTTCTGCACGAAAGATTTATGAAGAGATTTAACAGTCCTGAAGGTGAGATATAAAAATATTTATTCTCATATAAATATAACAACAAAAGATTAAAAAAAAAAGGAAGAAAAATCCAACTAATAATTATTATATATGGATAAAGCGATCATGTTACCAAAATAACCAGAGAGACAGACAAATCTCTCTCTCTCTCTCTCTCTCTCTCTCTCTCTCTCTCTCTCTCTCTCTCTCTCTCTCTCTCTCTCTCTCTCCTTTATAACACTGTAATCTAAGTGAAAATTTATATTAAAGTATGATGATAAATATTGTTAACAAAGGAATATATATATACTGTTTTCTGTCTATCTAAACTTCATTTCTTTGAATGATAATAAATCTCACAACAGCTTTTACGTGTTTATTTCAAATCGTAATCTATTCACTGGTTCGGAAATCTTAATTACAGCTATTACCAGTAAACACGAATAACCTTGAATACCTACAGCCCATTTTTTCACACCACCTCAAACTGATTTGCCCCGTCGCCTTTTCGTCCACGTCTTTACAAAAGTTAAACAGCCCGTATTCATTACCTTTTAACAGACTTTTAAGTAGTATCAGGTTTGCTTGTAACACTCTGATCTGCACGGGTCATTCAATCGGGTAACATATTTAAAATAGAAGAAGGTATTCCCAAGCCTGTGAAGGCGAGCCATTGTTGTACTCGGTCCAGTGTTCCGAAGCTGAGACGAGGAAGAAAGTGAAAGACAGAGAGAGAGAGAGTCGCGAAACAGCGAAAGCTGTAAAAAGCACCAACAGATGGCGACACTGCGCTAATGAACGCTGCCATACCTGCATTCTTTCCCACGCTGTTTCCGTACAGCCACCTGAGTTTCATCGTTCTCTCCCACACTCAAATCTTTAGGAAGGTTTTGCTTTGAAAACATTTTTTTTTTTTTTTTCTTTTGTTTACGTAAAATGGTTAACTGCCCCATCTGTTGCCAAACGCCGGCGAGTAAGCCATCTTGCATTTTCCCACGAGGTTTCCCGCGTAAAACGTCTCCGACATAAAATGATACGTTCCAGCCACCTTTATTATTTGCGTACATTAATTCACCTGGCCATTAAATGCTATTTAATAAATTATTTTAGTAATTATATTATTTAGTAATTAAAAGTAATATTCATTTATCGCCAATGAAGATCAGCATTTAGGAAACGAAATAATAAGATTTTATTATTTCAAAAAAAAAAAAAAAATCTTTAAATCCAAAGAAATTGAAAATACAAGAATTATCAGTTGAAGTTTATAATTAAGATTAATTAATATCTATATAATATAGTTATTTATAAATTTTATCCATTCATTGAAATCATTAAATAAACAATTTGCAGTGAAATTCTCCGTACATTTATTAATAAACTGATCGATATATTTTATTTCTAACTACAGAAATTCCTAAAGCCAGAAAAAAAGTAAAAAAAACCCAGACAGAAATAACAAAACAGTTTGAATTAAAGGGAAACAATAAACTCGAATAACAAACAATCGACAAACTATAATTGCCAGTTACAGTAGAGCCACAAAGTCGTACAGTATCGAGTTACCAACAAACTCATCAAATCGTTGGACAGATCGACAAACAAACAAATATACATGCTGGGTCGCTCTAAACTTTTTGTTTTTTTCATTGTTTATGGGAAAAAAAAAATAATAATATGAAATTTGTAATGTTAAGCCAACTATGACAAATATTAGCAAAGAGAAAATCAATTTCAAAAATTATTTATTTATTTATTTATTTATTTGCTAAAATTCATTCGAATGACTCCGTACATCAAAAAAGGTGTTCAAAAAGACGCAAGAAAGTGCAGTTTGCAATTACGATGATTTATAATCGAGTGTGGGTTCATTCGTTGTGTGTGACTAACGTTCTGTAAATAAACGCATCCTGTTGGTTGTTTGCACATGCAAAATGTTTGTAACTAGATATACGAGCCCGACAAGGAGTCACGCGTTGGCAAGTAAAATTATCTTACGCAGTCCTCTAGCAGTAGGTCAACTGGTATAGTTAATCCATGACAACAAGATTGCGCCATTTTTAAAAAAAATATATATTTATGACTCGAGGGGTTAACTGTTCTCGTCTAGGATGCGTTGCATGTTTTTAATATTGCCAGCGTATCTGTAGCAAGTTAATTATTTTCTGTGATACTTACCACGCAACACAGTTCCACATTCCCCGCAGTACTGGTGTCACTTAATACAAAGAGGCGCAGACTGATTTACGTTTATTCCAATGTATAAAACATTTAGACTGCAGATCTTTCGTTTATAAATAATTTCTATTAAAATGCATAAATTTTGTCTATAAAACCACTGACAGAGAAATCTGTTGCACTTTTCTAATCCAGAGTGTTATCCATAAACACAGTTCTAAAATTATTTTCGTAGTCGCCAGTAGATTCCAAGAAGATGATCTTATCAAAACACAAAATATAACTATTAAAGTTAATTTTCTATAAACAGTGACATGATATTAAAACATTTTTTTTCTTTTTTTTCTGTTTGTAGATATGGACAGCGTGAAAAAGCTGGTTCTTTCTTTAATGTTGCAAAAAGAAGCCGAGGATCGTTCCGTGACGTCACAGGTTGAACTTCCGGTTCCTCATAAAAAGGTGTCACAAAAACCGGAAGTTCCGGTTCATAAACGAGCTCAGTAGAGAATAAGGTGAGAAAAACAAAAGAAAAGAAATATAATAATATGTTTTAAATTTAGCGAAAAATTAATAATTGACTTTCACAATGCTCAATTTATGTTATTTCATCTTATCTTTTTTTATATATATATAAATAATTCCTAACTTCCTTTACTAAATCCATTTTACATCGAACACTTTGAAGATTCAAAAACGCATTATTCGCTAATAAAATAATAAACTAAAATAAACCGTCATATAATATTAATATAAAAATTACAGAACTGTATGCATTAGTATAAAAAATACTATAATTCATAATTGTGATACATGCATTACAACGATAACTTTTCATTTTTCAGATAACATATCTTGCCTTAGTCACCAGTGCCATATATATATATACACACACATATATCCTCCAGTCAGACGAAAGGATACTCCAGTCACGAATGCCTTTATTCTGGAAGTTAATAGTATCCTACAGGATACAACGACCAGTTTAATTATTGTTTTAAAAAATGTTCTAACAGACACACAGCCGGATTGACAGCTGAGAATCAAAATTGCAGAATCGTGTACAGAAGATGATTTTACTGATAAAATAGACAACTGAAGAACAACGATGAACTATCAGCTGATTACAATTCTGTCAGCCTCTACATCTACATTCCATTTATGTTTTAATCAAGTCAGTTACATTCTGATATATAAAAAAATACCATATATTATTTCACTTATGTAAAAAAAAAAATTATACCATTTACTAATTTTTGTTAAAATTTGTGAAAAAAGTAGCAAGTATTTAGTTCTAAATGGTTGATTTTACTTTGAAAGAAAAAAAACAAAACAAAAACAATAGACAAAATATTGTAATTTTTATGAAACGAGCAATTGTATACATGTATATGTTTTTTAAAAAGCAAGCTGTGATTTTTGAGAACTTTATCAGTGAGGATGCTGTATAATAATGTTGAGATAATGATGGTCTCGAAAAGACTATCAAGGTCTGTTTTAATGTGTATTTATTATTATTATTATTATTATTATTATTATTATTATTATTAATAAACAATTGGATTGTTAAGTATCCTAACAAACAACTGAATTTTGTATGTATGCTTAAAAAAATGTACTCGGTATTTTGCCATATAAAAAAAATTAAAAGTTAACATTCCTGCAAATGAATTCGTGTGACAGCATCCTTATCTGCATAATAATACTATAAAGGACGTTAAACCGGCAACTTACCTGTCATTAGTCAGTTTGGTTTAATTCTGACGTCATCATGCCAATAAAATTGTGATATTTGTACATACCTTTTTATATACATATATAAATATATTTGCTTATGTATACACCATTTTTGCATTAATAAACTAATTATCAGTAATATTTTGAGTTGCTTGTCATTTAATATAATATTTATTTTGTAAACAACTGTACATGGAATTATTAATATATTACAATAAATGTCAGTAACTTGCAAATTCGTAAGCACACATGCACGACACACGTACACACATATACTTTGGATTTTAAATATTAAAATAATTATAAAAAATAATGATTGATTGATAATAATTTTTTTTTATTTTTTTTTTTTTTTTTTTTTTTTTTTTTACATTTATAAGTAATTTATCTATTGATTAATAAGATTATAATTAACATCTGAATCACGGATTCCAGTTTAAATATTTATTATTATTATTATTACATAGTAATATACGATATCGTGGATAAAAGTTAAAAATCTTAATTGATCATCATCACTAACCATTAATCTTCATTTTGCAGTTGTAATGTGTCGCTGTATGATGATAACTTCATCATGTTCTTGTTGCGCTTTTTTACATTTCTTTTCCATTACTCATCCAATACATCCCTCCGTCATAATTATGACAAAGACTTGTAAATATTAGCATATATGACATAATGTATCCTTTCTTTCTTTCTCCGTAACCTGTCACATATTTGTCAGATTTATGAAATCAAAGTCTGCGATTTGAAAGCTTAAATCCAATAAATTAACCAAGCTTTTAAATGAGTATTGTCCTTGGCATTTTTTTGTATTTGAAACTGATGGTTGTTGATAATATTTTATCGCTGAAATGATCTACCAGCTACGAATTTTGTCGATTATTGTGTCAGTATTTTGTCAGTAAAATTAACTGTCAGTAGAAAACATCTTTTTTTAATTTCTCAGTAAAATTACTGATGACGATATTTTATATGAAAAATGAATTATTGTCATTGACTTTCCATCTCTGAAATTGACGACTGCTGTCGATATTAGTTTCTTGAAGAAATTACTCGGTCATCGATGCTATTTTGCCGATGAAATAATGACCCTGTTATCGATGTTATTTGATTGTTTATTATCCAATGAACTTGTTATCGATTACTTTTTTTGTCAGTGAAATTACTTTTCTGTGTCAAATTATATTTGTCATTAACTGTGTAACTGTTGTGATTTTTTTATCGTTGTCATTAACGTTTTACCGGCGAAAAATTTTTACTAACTACAGTCGGTAAATGGTTACCGGCGAAATTGGTAACTGTCGATGACTTTAAATGTTTTTACTGACTACAGTCGATGACTTTAAATGGTTTTACTGACTCCTGTCGATGACTTTAAATGTTTTTACTGACTACTGTCGATGACTTTAAATGTTTTTACTGACTCCTGTCGATGACTTTAAATGTTTTTACCGACTACCGTCTATGACTTTTTTAAATGTTTTTTTGTTTTTACCGACTACCGTCTATGACTTTAAATGGTTTTTTTACTGACTACATTCTATGACAGACAGGGTAATATATTCCGTGGCACGATATCTTACATAATAAACATTTCACATTAGACTTCTCGACAGGAGATTACTAAGACGTTCTCGTCTTTAAAACTCATAAAACTGGCGGTGTCTGTTTAATTTAATACGTTCGTGAAAAGATGTCAGACGTTAACTAAACACAGGCGAGCAGGGCCGTGCGTGGAAGTCAAATTAAAACGCGGACAATGACAAGAGAAAGAGACATCTGGTTTGAAAGAAGACCTCAATTAACGCGAAGTCTTGTCAATAAATTTGGGATAATTTCTCCGTGATTATTCAGACATCACTTGAATAAACACAGATAATCGCGTGCTAAAATTAGTCTTTTTAAAACTTGTTCGAGGGAGGCCCTGAAAAGGGGAACGTTTGTTACGCAAAAACATAACGTACGGTAAACCTTCTACTAATCTTCCATTAAATAATCAAAATACTACTAATAATAATTTAATATATATATATATAAATAATACACTTTTGATGTAATACTTGAAGAACAGTTTTGAGAAATATATATATTTTTTTTTATGCGATACTGGATTCTACAGTCTCTCCTAAAGAAGCCCATTGCCCAGGGTCCGGCCTTTGACCACTGACCAATTGACCAGTCCGTCAACGGAAGCGCATATTTCAAGAACAATTAAACCATATGCCGTTCAATTTGTCCACTAACAAACAGGACAGTTGTAATCTGATGAAGAAGGTCTGTTGAATAATGACGAACAAACCCATTCTCTTCTTGCCTCCCTTTGTCTTGTTTCGGGGCTTGTCAAGTGTAACGACAACACAAACGGACACCAAGATCATTGAGGTTATACGTTATTGGACAACATTGTCCTCATCACCTCGGTGTCATGGGCCAGAGGGCAAAGGGGGATAGGTTAAAACGAAGACAAAATGATATGTGACTTTAGAATTATTTTTGGAGTTTCACGCGGGGCTTCACCACTCGGGTATAACAGAAACGTTATGTTGTTGTTAACGAGCAAATTGAACGTAATGACGTGTTCACACAAGGTGATTTTTAATAACGATTTGCAGCAAGCCTTAGAACTATTTGAATTAAAAATAGATAACAGTGATGGCGAAATTGACTATTTATGAACACATCAAAACCTTCTTATCACCATTATAAAAGTAATTAAAAAGCGATCGTCAAATGGACATGATTTCGAATCTTAGACTCAGCTTCAGTCCAAAAATTATTTTAAAGATTGACTTCTAAAATTATATAACAGAAACACAATCTCTTAAATGTCAGAAACCATTTAAAACTTTGCCGTTTCTACGCTCAGAATTCTTTAAAACAAGCAGATACTTCTAAATTCAAAACCAAAGATGCTTCTGAAATATATTATTATTACTATTATTATTATTATTGTTGTTGTTTTTGTTGTTATTGTTATTATTAGTATTATTATTATTAATCTGTTATTCCCAAAAGAAAATAATTATTCAAATGGAAATTAGATGACTACAAAATGTGCAACATTAAAATTATAAATAGGCATGATTTAAATTATTTATTATGCATAATTTTATTATTTTATTCTGACGTTTTATTTTTATATCTTTTCATTCTTCTTCTCCTTTACATTATAGGTAAATTTCTCTTAACTCCTTTAACAATGGATTACGATAGCTTACACTTTAATTTTACTCTTGTGCATGCATTATGAAAATCTGCCTGTCCGTGGAAAATTAAAACTAAAACATAACATTAAATAAAAATAAAAATAAAAATAAAAATAAAAATAAAAGAAATAAAGAAAGAAAGAACAAACGAACGAGACTTAAAAAGAAGAAAATGATAATCACTACAAAAACCTGGAAGGTTCCCAACAGTAATTAAAAGTAATAATTTATTCCAGCCAAGTAAATGATTAAAATAATAATTATTTTCCTGGCAACCACTGTGGTCAATTAAACTGTACTAAGGGGGTCTTCGCGACGCTTCGTCACATGTTTCTTCTCCCAGTGACGACAATCGATTCACTTTGCGGCATCAATCAGAACGCAAACAATGCCACGTCAAAATTATTTTCGCACAGGAAGCGATCAAATTGGACGCCATGAAAACAACAACCATCACTTTCAGTTAACTGGGACGTTTTTCGCCGGGAAGCGGAAGCACAATCCAAGGACATTTTTCATCGTATCCTAGGAAACAATGAAGTTCCCTTTTTTTTCTTCTGTACAATTATGTGTGCGATTACGTGCTGACGCATCGTGCACGTGCATCCTCCCGGCCGCCTGCATCTGATTGGTGTGTTCATACAGGCGGAAGTTACAAACAAAGGCGCGCGCGTTCATCACGTACATCTTGGCGCTCAGTGATAACTTAATAGTGCTTTTTTTTACACATATGAAGTGGACCAAGGGTGGGGTTTCCAGTGTGAGCGCATGCGAATATTTTTCACATAATTATGCCACGTTTTTTTTTTTTTTAAACAATATTCCTCGCTGCAGCCATGTTGCGATAGTCAATACTCAATTTCCTTTTCAAATGGAACATAAATAGTGACGTTATTCTTAAATGGTGAAATGCACTTAATTTTAACATGGGGAAAACTGGTCTTTTATACGCACGTTAACCGTTATAGTTGAAGATATAGTTACATCAATCAAACAAAGACGATATTTTATTTTTTTATGGGTTTTTTTTAAACGACTATTGTTGTTGGTGTTATTGTTATTGTTATTGTTATTGTTATTATTATTATTACTACTACTACTACCACTACCACTACCACTGCTACAATTATCACTATTATTAATTTTTCTAAAATCTTTGAAAACAAAATAAAGCTTATTATAATTTTTTTAGAAGTATAACACATGATCTGACATCTTCATTAACGAAGTTGTTGTCATATTTCGTGTTGTTATTGTTGTTATTTTTGTTTTTATCATCATCATCATCATAACTATAATAATATTAATAATAACATTATTATTAATTTTTTTTTTTTTTTCATCATTATTCTCTTCTTCGTCTTCTTCTTCTTTATTATTATGACTGTTGTGGGTTTTTTTTTTTTTTTTTTTGTTTTTTTTTCTAGTGTTGGTTTTGTGCTTATGAAGCTTAGAATATTTAAATAACAAACTTATGTAACAGAATATACTGGATGGCACGAATAGTTATAATAACACCATATTGTATCTTTTGTATTTTTATGGTAATCGAAAGATTCTTTTATACTTAAGATTACAACAAAAGTCACATAAAGAAAAGCAACAGTTATATAATACACTGAGTTTCAGATTTTCGTGAGAAAATAATATATATTTTACGTAACTAACTTAAATGTTCAGAAGATGCCGATAACACCAAATTTAAGTCAATTAGAAAAATCCATACACATGTATAAATTAAATCTTTCTCGTCTGTTTATGTAGTTTCTAGGCTGGCTGCAGTTTGTAAGAATGTCTATGGGTTCAGTTGTAAAGTTGATGGAAACAGGGTTGAGAAGAGATTGCCGTCATCAAATGGTGGGATTCAGAATAACTTAATAGCACCTGTATGTAAGGTTTCAAGTAATAAATTGCGGTAGGTCAGATCCGGATTTCCCGAAGAAAAAAAAACTCTCTCTCTCTCTCTCTCTCTCTCTCTCTCTCTCTCTCTCTCTATATATATATATATATATATATATATATATTTTTATGTTTGTTTGTTTATTATTTTTTTTATTTTTCAGACGGAGACATATTTTGAACAAAAATAAATTACGCGTATTTCAGATACAATCTGACAAAG
Organism: Chrysomallon squamiferum; assembly: GCA_012295275.1. NCBI lineage: Eukaryota > Metazoa > Mollusca > Gastropoda > Neomphalida > Peltospiridae > Chrysomallon > Chrysomallon squamiferum. The sequence goes on along the minus strand of CM022673.1, from coordinate 8,199,120 downwards.
GTACGCTAATGTATCCACGCTGAATCTAAAAACAGACACATCTCTGTGTTTGTACAGATGAAAATTCACTTGACCGTAAGTAAAACGACTTCTAAGTATATTCTGTCGCTCAAGGCAACACGGCGGAAAGCCACGCTATGGCAAATTTGTCATCACTTCAGCGAACCAAATGTCTATATGAATTAATCTGCGCACCAGGTGACAGTAGAAAATTAAGTTAATTATATACGATGTCAAAACACGGCGCTTCGCCGTACATACTAGACAACCGATGGTGATGAAATAAACTGTTAAATAAACTGAGAAACAAGAACAAGTCGAATGTGCTTTTGCTGCTCTCTCTCTCTCTCTCTCTCTCTCTCTCTCTCTCTCTCTCTCTCTCTCTCTCTCAATATGTGTATTTATTTGTATGCATATGTATATATTTACATACATATATGTTATTGTGTGTATATGCATGCAAACCGTATATTTGGAGAGAAAAAAAAAAAATAAAATAAAATAAAATAAATAAATGCGACAGTATTAGGTGTGTTTGTAAAACAAACAGTTAATTCTTAGTTCAAAACGCCACTGTGAAATTAGATTTTGCATTATAAAAGAGTTAAATCTGTTTTCTGTACATGGTTCGTATTAAATCAAAGGTTTCGTTATCAGAAAACACGGTCTCCTTTCACGAAGACTTGTCAGTTGAACTAATGGCAAGCTACCGCCACAATTAAAATCGCCCACATACTGCTGCGAGCATGCGCAGGGCTAACGAAGTGCGCGTGCCGACACGTGCACGCTCGTGGCGCAGTACAATCAAAAATATAATCATCTTGGTCCTCTACCAGCGAAGGCATTTAATTTTTTTTTTAAAGATTTACATTCAGCTACCAGCTGCGATGAAATAAACATGTCCTTTGGTTTTAAGGACTAAAAATAAATCAAAGAAATAAAATTCAAATGCGGGTAGTAGTCGTCTGCTTGGGCCGTTTTATTCTTTACGTTTGGGTGGTGCTTTTTTTTTTTTTTTTTTTTTTTTTTTTTTTATCCCCGAAGTAGGCACACCTTTGGCTAAAAGCGTAACAAAGAGAAAGGTCGCGGTATAAAGGACAAGGACTTGGGTTCAAACGATCAGCAAACATATGGGTACAAATTATTAAATAACTCTCGCAGGCTTTGCTAAAACGAGTTTAAAAACCAAGTGAAGACAATACATATTGTGTGTGTGTGTGTGTGTGTGTGTGTGTGTGTGTGTGTGTGTGTGTGTGTGTGTATCTCGTAAAACAATGTTGATTTTGTTCATATATACATACGTGTGTGTGTGTATCTGTGTGCGCATACACATAAACACATTACAAACGTATGCTTATGTATACTTATTTACATACATATTTGAATTAAGACGCATGAAATATATATCTATCTACGTACACACAAACATACATACAAATGCACATACACAGGCCTAGCTATATATACATATACATATACATACATACATATATATATATATATATATATATGCACTCATAGCCACATAAATGCATACATACATACATATACATACACATCATAATAATATTCAACATGCAGCAAAAATTTGACATATTTCTTCATCACACTTTCTTTCATTCTGTTTATAAATCTTTCTTTTAACGTTTTAATAACAATAATTTTGTAGTTCCTTTAACTACATACTTTACATAATCCGGAGCAGTCATATTTTATTATTAGTTTTCTTTTTCCTTTTCTTTACTTTTTTTTACTTTTTTTTTTTTTTTTTAATTAATTAACTCAGAGTTAAAAATAAAATGTTAAAAAGAGATTTGTGATTAGGTTTTAAAATTTTATAGATCGTGACAACGGTATTTGTGAAAATATTAGAAAATTATTAATTTACCTTTACACCAACTATTATTATTATTTATTATTTATTTATTTTTTATCGATTCTGCTGCAACTACTGCCACTACTGTTTCTACCTCTACTACCACTTCAACTACTACTACTACTACAATTATTATTATTATTATTATTATTATTATTATTATTATTATTATTATTATTATTATTATTGTTGTATTGATTGTTGTATTGTTTCTTTCGTCATCATCGTTGTTCAAGGAACAGTTATGTCTATGAATTAATGAATCAATTAATCATTTTATTACTCTTATTCATTCATTCATTCATTCATTTTTTTTTTGTTTATTACTTTCGATGATATTGTTGTTAAAGTTGTTATTAGATTTGTTACCGCTGTCATTTCTGTTTTTATTGTTTTATCATCGACGTTATCATTCTTCTTCTTCTACTTCTTACTGTTGTTGTTCTTTTTTTTTTTTTTTTTTTTTCTTTTTGCATTATATACTTATTAAAAATATATATTTCTTCTTCTTCTTCTTCTTTTTATTTTTCTTCTTATTATTCTTATTATTATTATTATTATTATTATTATTATTATTATTATATTCAATTTTAAAACAGTGTTTTGTGATTAAAAAACTACAAGTCGCAAAGTCAAGAACGTTTGGCAGCTGTTCCTTGAGCAAAAGTTGTCATTCTAAGCCTTTAGTTAACTGTTTTATGACTGGGCGTGAACGCCACTGCTCTCGAAACACGATATACTGGCTGACAAGAGTAATCTGCCCATTGATTTAAACTTGGAGCGCAACGTACGCCGGAACTGAAAAACTGAAACGACCTTTTGTTTTCTTCTTTTCGGTGTTTGTAATTTATAGTCACCAGTCTATAACTGTCCGCAACAAACACAATACCGAATATTGCTCGCGCTGACCCAGTTTAATAGACTCGTTTATGAGTATTTTGATATTACAAAAAGTATCTGGTATAAATAAAAGAAGAGATGTTGTCCTAAACAACATTTCTAGTGATAAATAACGAAGAACTATCGTTTTATGTGACACGTTCTGTGCAGCGAACAAGACCTTTTTTCTCTTTCTTTCTTTCTCTTCACGATGGTTTTAAAAATTATTTTCTCCGAACTAGTTTCTTAAAGTCGTCTGGTGGCAGAAAACAAGAAATACTGGTTCTGACTGCTGCTTTTACTGTTTTTATTGTTAATTCTCCTGTGGAGTTTTTTTTTTTTTTTTTTGTTTGCTGTTGGTGGTGTGTGTGAGTTTTTTTTTTTTGTTTTTTTGTTGTGATTGTTTGTTTGGACTGCATACTAATATAATTATATTAACTGTTGATATTTTTTTTGTCTCTTTAGCTATAATTTTGTATTTATTGTTAAATTAATGAATCTGACATCGTTGGTTTATGCTTGCTGGGTATATTTGTATCTTTGCCGTTGCGACTGGTGTTACTTGTTCTCTTCGACTGTTTCCAAAAATTGCACAGTGTTGTCGAAATCGTTTAAACTTGTTGTTTGACTTTAAACTTCCAAGCAACTTTCAGAAAGCAATCTGTTTCTTTGTTAGGTACTCTGTCCGTTACGTCTGACAGATGCGATGGACCGAGTAACAGTCTGTGCACAATGCAAACAGTATGGCAGCGTAACGGCAAAGAGAAAATCCGTGAAACTTACGTAATCGACTGTAAACATTACGCGTGTCAATGCGAAAACAATTATCCGAGGTTTAAAAAATTTTATTTTACAAAAATTTAGCAAATGTAGATTATTTTCTACGCCAGTGTAATATAAAACGAAAAATTAATAACGTGCGTGCAGTGGAACAAGTGAAGCGGAAAATGTGCTGTGATGGGCGTGTAAAGACTTGAGGTATAAAACAGACATGGCTGAAAGATTCACAATAGTGAGCTACGTCATATTCACATTTAGTTAGAGGTTTCTTATTATCAACTGCTTCAAACAACACTGACAGACAAAGAGTTATGGCTAGGCGTGGTCTTTGTGGTTTGTGTTCCCCCACAAAGTAGCATATGTTATTTATATATTATGATTTTCCCTTTCATATTAATGGTTCATTTTTAATTTTTATTTTTATTTTTATTTTTTATTTTTTTTTATTTTGTTGGTGTGGTTATCATTATTATTTTTATTTATAGAAACTTTTTTTTTATTATTTTTTTTATTTAGTTTTTATATTCACTCGAATAAGGAAAGAAATCTAATTTTATCCACCTTTCAGTAAATAATGAAATCTAGTCTTTAAATTTAGTTATTTAAACCTTGAACGAAATAAATATTTCAAAAACAAGATGCAGTCGAACAAGAGCTTAACTGGATTAATAGTACAGAAATAATTAATATTTATTTGTAATCAATTTTTGAGTCTATGATAGTTGAACGAACAAATATTAACTGCTGAAATACATTTCATATAGATATTCAAATTATTGTTATACTTATGTCTTCACAATAATCTTTTATAATAAATATATATAATAGTAAAATATGGAAACTAATATAGAAAATACTTACAAAATAGTAGTAATAGTAACAACAACAATAAAAACGATAATAAATTAAATGAATCACACACACACACACACACACACACACACACACACACACACACACACACACACACGCATTCATACATATATATATAATAGAGATGATTTCGTCATATCGTTCCAGGCTGCTGTATTATTTTTATATTTTCATTATAAAAGGCTATATTTTTTTTTTTTGTTGTTGAGTGACTTTGTTTCAGTTATCAGTCACTGTCACGCAAATTGAAGATTAAAAACAATCGCTACGACAACCTGATTATAAATAACACGTTAAAACGTTTCCAGTCCGATTACATACGAGTAATCGAGAGTACGCGCATTCACAAACAGAAGTACATTGAAATACACGAATTACAACGTTGTCCTTTGTAGTTCGCAAAGTATCGAATTAATGTGCAGTTTGTGTAATGAATATCCAGTTTTCATTTCAGATACCTTACGTCGATCTTTGGTTTTACCTTTAAATAGTAATGGCTGAAAAGCATTTCATACACATTCAAGTTATTGTTATATTTATGTCTTTGAAACTGTGACTCATTTTCCGACATCCAAGATCATCTGGAAATTATGACATAATTGGGTCAGTACTCTATTGTTTCGGTGTTTTTTTTATATTGTCTTTCTTCTTTTATGTTAGTGTCATTTTTTTAAAACATTTTTATTGTTGTTTTCTTATCAATAATTAAAATTTTCTTTCTAGCTGTACGTCTGCTTCAAAGCAGGTGGTTAATTAACGATCCTTTCAAGAATATTTTAAAATAAATTGTGTTTGAATCAATGAATATTCAGAAGTGTTTGTAACAGTACACTTCGTGTGACGTGTTTAACACCGCTTTTTATTTCACATATAAAGGTCGCGATCATTAAAAAGACTGATACTTAATAGATTTTTTTCTTCTACTACTACTTTTTCTTGCAAAAAAAAAAAAAAACGAGAACAGGGTTAAGTACGCACCGTTAGTCTCGCGATTTAAATTCTTTGCTGCGTTAATAACGAGCAGACGCATGAAACGTGCTGGTCACGTGTCTTATACGGGTGATTCCGTGGATGTATTTTTCTCCGCAGCCCGAAGCACCTAAGATTCAACCGTATCCTGTATATCCACGATCAGTCGTGTGCTTCTTATCACTCTGGAGTGATATACATGGACAGACAGTCCATGTATTGTCACTAAATGTAAGTCAAGTACAAATGAAGCCATTGTATTCCGAACAAAACTTTTTTTAAAATGGAGAAGAATAGAAATACTGGATTTTGAAGTTTTAATTAATCCTTCAAACGTCCTTTGAATATATTACTGCCAGAGAATAAAGACACTGTATAGATTGACACTAATAAATTATGGCCTTTGTAATGTCCATAAAGTAAAAAATTGGTTAAAAGATCGGGTAACTACAGGAAAGTAACAAAGATTGCTTTTTTAATAATATTATTATTCTCCTAATTAGCAACCATAGATAAGGCAATACAGAAGTTACTGGAATTTTTTCTTTTGTTTATTTTTATTTAAAGTTCTAACGAGACAGGCATAAATGAAATCTATTGCATCTAACCATTTGAATTAAATACATCTCTCCTGGTTTAAAAATAAATAAATAAATAAATAAATAACTTGAGAAAAATTCAAAATAGACAAACATTTTCACCATTATCATTCAGCATCTAGTACTGCTATTACAATGACGTTCTCGTAACTACAGAAACAAAGTAACAGTTACTGGTGCTGCCATTGTTATTAATAGTAGCTCGATTATTACTGTTGTTGTTGTTCTATCAACAATATCAATGCTACAACTACTGATATCCTCTCCATTACTACGCAGTCCACTGTTGCTGTAACTAAGGCTATTATTATTTCAACAGTTATTAATCTGCATTCAGTAGTATACATTTTACTGTCATTTAACATCACCATCTTAGTTAATCACTACTACCACTAATATTATTACTTTTATTATTACTGCAACTTCTGCTACTAATGCTATTACTACTACCACTGCAGCTACACTTATAACTATAACAGTTATTATTTGAAATATTATTAATCTTGTTTCCGTAAGTATACTGTCATTTAATGTAACCATCTAAGTCAGTTATTACTACTGCTCCTATTGCTGTTATATAACTGTCACTATCACTACAACCACTGTGACCATCCCACTGTTAATCAGTTCAAATCAGAAAAGATGTTGGTATCAAATCGAAAAGATGTTGGTATAATTATCCGTTAATGTCATCTTATGAATAAACTTCTTTGTTGTATAATTTGAAATGCCTACCTTACTCGTACAAATTAGCCTTTCTCCAGGTATCCGCATATTTTAAGTCCGATAAGAACCGTCGTCAAGTTCTACGTTGTCTGCTTAAGACGTCATTCAGTTACTGAATGGACTGACGTCATTCTTGTGTTTTTCTATACACAGGTTATGTTTATGTACTAACTCAGATTTCTTTCTGAACTTTAATTGTATAATTTGGTATTTCTAAAATTTGTTTTTTTGTCCCATGGACTAAGCTTTAATAATACGTTTCTGCATAGTGATTACGTACCTATGTAGGTAGAGTGGTATGTATATATGTATGTATGTGTGTATCTACGTATGTAGGTATGTGCGCATATATATATTTTTTTATTTTATATGTCTCGTCTGAATGAGTGTGTATATGTGTGTATGTGTGCGTGTGAGTGTGTATGTACGAGTATATACGTATTATTGATCCACGATTCGTATTTTGAACATCATAAACGTCACAAGGAATCAATTACTGAAAACGGTTATTTTATAAAATAACTAAAAAAGTTATTGAACTGTTTTGAAAAAAAAATTTATAGATTAATAGAAAAGTAATAAACTGTTTTGTAAAAATTCAATACTACATATTAAACAGAATAATTGTAATAAATGTTCAGATATGTATCCTTATAATATATATATATATATATATATATATATATATATATATATATATATATATATATATATATATATATATGTATGTATGTATGTATGTATGTATGTATGTATGTATGTATGTATACATGTTTCTTTTCTTTTCTTTTCCTTTCTTTTTCTGATTTTTAATTTATTTTTTTTTTTTTTTTTTTTTTTTATCCTTTATAGGCTTGGGACATCAGATTGCGACATACGATACTGATTAAACTTTATGAACAACTGCCAAGAAGCACCTACTCAAGCACGCTATTATGTGTGATTTCTTAAGGAGGTGTGTACGTTTACGTAAGAACTGTTTTCTTTTTACATCACAATTTAAGAGAAGCATCCATGTGCGAATTCCATTGTAAACAGCATTGTTCGAGTACTGTGTGGTTTATAAATGGTTGTATGCGACTGCATTGAGAAAGGGTTTACAATTTTACAAAGACAAAAAGTGAAAGTCTGAACACGTGGTCTTTTCATATGTCGTAAGCAATCATTTTCTATAGCAACGTCAGTGGAAAATGTCATTATATTCACAAGGTCACCGTGCGATTTGCTAACATTATTCACAGTAATTATTATGTCCCGAACACCTGTAAAAGAAAACTAAATCTTTACTTCCATTTCCAGAACTGTATTTCAATTTTTTTTTTTTTTTCTGTCTCTCTCTCTCTCTGGGGTTTCTTATGTGGCACATTTATTAAAACCATCTGCTTTTAAATCGATCCTGTTCTCTAGAATAGAAAATTGTTATTTTTGTCCTTGTTGTTGTTGCTGTTGCTAATAGTAGTGTTGGGAATAGTACTAGTGGTAGTCGTAGCGGTAGCTGTAGTAGCAGTGCAGTAGCTGTAGTGGTAGTGGTCGTAGTAGAAGTAGTAGCAGTGTGTTGACTCTATTCTTTTTACTGTTGCAACTATTACAATTTTTTAATTCAAAATAATTATTATAATACCAAAAAAATAAATAAATAATAATAATAATAATAATAATAATAATAATAATAATAATAATAATAATAATAAATTAAATAAATAAATAATGAACCAAGGGAGATAAGTCTAATCAGTTGCATTTAGACTATTCAATGGAGTTATTCACCTTTATTGTAATATTCCTTTTATCATTAGGCCTATCAGTTTTTATTTCTATCTGAAATAAAATAATCCACAGAACAATTTGCTAAATATAATTCTTTATTATTATTATTATTATTATTATTATTATTATTATTATTATTATTATTATTATTATTATTACCATTATTATTATTATTATTATTATTATTATGACAGTATTTATTAACATTTTATTCATCTGTTAAAAAAACCCTCTATGAAAAAGATGATAAAAATTATGAAATATTTCATCATTTTCACTTTAATATATATATATATATGTGTGTGTGTATTTATATTATCTCTCTCTCTCTCTCTCTCTCTCTCTCTCTCTCTCTCTCTCTCTCTCTCTCTCTCTCTCTCTCACACACACACACACACACAAACACACACTCGCATAGGACAAATCTATGCACTGGAGTCTCTCCCTACACAGGAATACAAATGTAAATGGTGGATGAAAATGAATATATTTTTATTGTGTTAGAACTTCCAACAAACTGAGTTTTTAAACGTCAAAAATATGCTAGATATGTATTTTCTAATATAAAATATTTAAAGTTTAGTATCGTGCTCAAGCCGTTAAGTCGGCTCTGTGTGTATATGTATGTGTGTGTGTGTGTGTGTGTGTGTGTGTGTATAAAATGATATATGTACACATACACACACATATACACACGTGTTTCTTACTTGTGTCATTATATATATAATTATATATGTGCATGTTTCTATAAATTTGTTGACAGAATCTCATCTGTAAATTTCTAAAATGGATTTAAAGGTCGTATGAGACAAACTCTGCGATAACTGCTAAACGATATTTAACTACTGTATTGGTATACATGAATGGCTGAACGTCATGCATGATATGCAAGATGTGACTTATAACGATCATTTTTCTTTCTTAAGCGTTTAGTGTAGGTGAACATTAATTGTTATCAGCGAAATCGAAACTGACTGATGTAAAGGAATTTCGATCTAAAATGCATAATAATGCCTACCATCTCAATTGCAAACAGTAAGTATCAGTGCGTTTTATGTATTGACTGTTTATGGTAAAGCAAAGGATTTGAACCCAATCTGTTGGACTATTTTCATCTCTACAATACATGATAAATTTATTTTATTTGCATTAACGAATTTCACAAACTACGAAATAGGTGTTACTGTTTGTTTTAGGCCTAAATGGAAGGGAGAGTATATCGAATTAATATTCAGTATGTATGCAACGGGTTTACATTATTTTCTGCATGATTGCATCAGAAGAGTTATCACGTACGCTAGTCATTGGGTTGATGGATGATTTCTGTTTTATATATTAGATTACAGTACAAACGTATTTACTTTGTTTTAATTACATTAATTAATAACTATATTACGATTAACTTTTTCATTTAACTGACGTTGTTGCTATAGAAAATGACTGCTTACGACATATAAAGAGACCACGTTTTCAGACTTTCATTTTTTGTCTTTTTTTTATATTGTAAACCCTTTCTCAGTGCAGTGCCGCACAAACATTTTAATTTAACGTCTTCTGAAATTACACTGCTTTGTATATAATTGTTTTCCATCACAAGAAAAGAAATGCCTTAAAGATTGTTGTTGTTTTTAGTGATATGTTTTATCACTACCTCTCCCCCACAGTTACAGTCATTATTTTTTACGTGGCACATATATATACATGTATTGTTAGAGAAAAGAAATAAAGCACAATTTAGTTGTAGTAATAATCATTTTCGTACAAGGGATTGATGAACTGCAGGTGTATTTTAGTTATTGATAATGGCTGTCGACACTTGTCGATTGGATTTTCTCTATATCGTAACGACCGGAAATAACTGAATTACCAATATATCTTGTTTATCGACCAAAAGCTGTCTTTGATTTTATAAGTCAAATGTCGAAATTTATATTTTCGCGGTTTTAAACTTGTGGATGATTAATAACTAAATAACTGGTCAAAATATTCGATTATAATGTATTTGTCATTTTTGAATGTATATATGTATGTGTATCTTCTTTTAATTCTATTAAATTTTATTATTATTAGTAGTAGTAGTAGTATTGTTATAAACTTATTAATTAATTTATTTATTTTGTGGATTTATTAATACTGACCCGATCACTGCACTTAACTGTTGATTTTGGAAAGTACATATAAACTTACGATGTACTTTTGAATGCTCGAATCATAAACAGAACAAGTTCTTTGCTATTTTTATCCAATCGTTTTTGTACTTTTTCTTTTTATATAATTTTATTATTATTATTATTATTATTATTATTATTATTATTATTATTATTATTATTATTATTATTTACGTGAATCTTTTAAATGTCATTGTTCAGCAGTGATATTAAAACGCAATAAGCTTTTCACTAGGGTGTCCTGTAGCTGTAATTATTTTACATGACAGAGACCAAATCCGTCGTTAGGCGATCAGTCTAATAATATAAAGATTCTATTGATATTAAAAAGCGATTTAGAAAAATGCAAAACGACATTTGTCATTCGAAACATCTCTAATCTCTTTCGTTTAGATTTTTCTTCTCTTTCTCTTTTTTTTCAAAGACAAAAAAGAAAAAAAAAGAAAAAAAAAAAAAAGGCTAGCTTCCGCCTGTTTCTCTTTTTGACTTCCGTATCGAAGCACGAGCAATTAAAACAAGATTTCCATCCTAAATATTGTCCTCCACCCACGTATAAAACGTTTCTCAGATCCTCCGTAGGGCAGCAATCGATGAGAGAGAATCAAAAAGCCATACTATAAATATTATTTGCATCAGTCTCCGCGTTTCTTTGTTGGTCCGCTTCTAAACCGCGTTCTCGTTCGACGTTATGCTAATGAACGGAACGGCGTGCCTTGTTAACGTTTCTGGTTAATATTGACCTTCATTAAGTCTGGCAATCAATCTTCCCTCGGTACATTTACAGTTAGATATTCTGCTGAAATCCCGAGCTTTCTATTCCCAAATGGCAGTTGAAAGGGGATTTTTTTTTTTTTTTTTTTTCCTCCGAAATGTTATTCCCATGGTCATTAGATGTAAATAAATAGATGGGCGGGCTATTGTTCAAGATTACGATATATTCTGACAAACCGTATGGCCATTTACTGGTCACTAGCGTGGTTACTCTGGAACAACAAGGCAAAGGTTGATACTACAGGGTCGTTCATCAAAAAGCAAAGGATCTGTCAAACGTCGGCAGTGATCGACAAGCGTACATTTCTGTGTTAACAGATGATTCATTTTAATTCTCGTGTGTCCTCTGCTCTTGATAATTTGCAATTTAATCATCTCTAACTTGTTATTAATACCTCCGGGATGTGATAAGACTATTTAATAAGATTGCTGGGGTTTTTTTTTTTGCTTCTTCTTCTTTTTTTCTTTTTTTTGTAAAATGAATTACTAGAAAAAGTTATTTGTCTTGCTAGTTTTCAATATATTTTAGTTTTAAAATTTTAAACGGAGTAAAAAATAATATTTACCCAAATTTAAAAAAAATATATATTAATTATAATAATAATAATAATAATAGATGAAGTAGTTGTAGTAGTAGTAGTAGTAGTAATAGTAGTAGTAGTAGTAGCAGCAGTAGTAGAAGCAGCAGCAAATGTTTTTGTATTGTTAGTAGAAGTTCCAGTAGTATTGACAAAAAAGCATTCTTATTTTCCAACGTCATTCATCTTGTTTCAGAGAACTGAAGTTCTAGTGACAAAGAGAATTTAAGTATGACACATTACCTGTATCGCGTAGATCCATTAAAAAAGGAAAAAAGAAGTAAGCTCTGGTAGCAGAAATTAGATTTGCTTGCGATTTTCAGAAGTAAAACATTAACGGTAATGTTTATCATTACCTCTCAAACTTAAGATTTAAAAAAAGAATCACTACACTATTAAAAAACGAGTTTCTTTCATTTCTTTTTTTTTTTTTTTTTTTAATTTTAATTTTCAGATTTTTTTTTTTTTTCAGATAATAGAAATAAAAAATAAAAGAGAACAACAACAACAAAACGATGTACTGTTACTATAATTTGCAAAAATTAAGCCAAAAAAAAAAAAAAAATGCTGCTGTTAGGAACAACGGAAACCTATAAACGCGTCAAGTAATGATGCATTTGGCTCGATCACGTGTTTTAAAACATACATATAATGGTACATTTTCTATTATTCCAGATGAATGTTTAATTTAACTTTAAGAATTAAAGAGGTATGACTATTAAATTCTAGACCGAATGTATGCTGAATTCTGTCAATGTTTTTTTTTTTTTTTTTTTTGGCTTCGTGAGGTCATTTAATGCATTTCTATAAACGTAATGACAATCCTGTGTCAGGAAAATGGCAGACTGAATCACATTCTTGTCCGATTTTCAAATTTTTTACTTATAATGTAAAATAAACAGTGAAAAAATAAAATAAAGAATGAAACTGCATTTAACAGAAACAAACTAATTCACTTCTAAACAAAAGTCTGTCTGATCTTTATTAATTCACTTAAAATTCTTAATATACCTGTACAGAATATATTTTTCACTTGCAGTTCATTTAGTCATGATAATAAATAAAACGCAGTTTAAACTGAAACAAATAATAACTTATGTGAGACGTTCATCTGCACACAGCAACACATTCATTTGAATTGATGTGAGGGTAACTACGACAAAGGTTATTGGAATATAATATACCCATTTGGTATTTATAAGCAACATAATTCTTATTATTGTGGTATGAAAAAAAAAAAAAAAAACAACAAAACTTCTGTTCTCTCTTATTGCATTAATGATTAATTTAATATTATAAGTTCATTTGTAATGTAATGGTTTGAGTTAGACATTCTGTAATACTGGTTTATTCATTTATGTTACTGTACACTAACACATGCAGTTTATTTTTATTTTTTTTGTTTATAAAATTTTATTTCTTTACAAACAAGCACAGAATCTTTTTATACAAATCAACTGAAATTATTTATATTAAATAAGTAAATAGAAGATTATTTCTTTTCAGAATTCTTTGACATTTGGAATCAAAATGAAACAGAATTAAATAAAATGAATATCACACGTTCAAACAATTATCCTTCTGTACATGTATTTAATGCAGCAATTTTGTTTCGTTTATGTTGATGAATGTCGCAGACTGTTCGATTCTAAACCTCCCGCGACCAAAACATCTGGTGTCAACGCTTTCCAGCGCCAAACCGAAGGGAGGCAACTCGGCCGGGCTCATGTCTGTTCCCACGTAGCTCTTCGAGTTTCTTAATCAGATCGCTAAGACTTCCTCGTTTTACAGGACCTGAAATGAGAAAGCAAAAAAAAAAAAAGG
>CM022673.1:8047810-8180310 GCA_012295275.1 Chrysomallon squamiferum | reverse complement strand
GTTAATGGATAAGAGTAGGCGTGGTAGCAGCGGCAGTGATGTCTCTCTAGTAATTGTCATGATTTGATAATAAAAATAACAAAAAGAAAAAGAAAAACATTGCTGCGTATGACTGTGACCAGAAGTTTTATATTTGAAGTTAATATTAAGCCTGTCGTTAGCTTTATGAGCAATGGCCTATAAACGTATTTCTAATTAAGAATAATCTTTAAAAAAGGGAAACATATTTACGTTTTATTAAAATAAAGTAAATAGCTTTTGGCGTATAAAACATAGAACAATCGCGAAAGAGCACATAAAATGTTTGTTTTTTTCCGTGTTCAGAAACAAAAATATAAATTGAAAAAACTAATCAAGGACTTTATTTCAAAGAGCAGATGGCTAAAGTATTCACGTGAGCGGCTGTGGGTGTGAACATTATTCGTTTTTTATTTGATATATATATATAATGTTGTTGATTACATTGAAAACATTCGACAATGTCTATTAAAGGTACATAATACAAAAAAAAAAAAAAAAAAAAAAATCACGAGCTGAATTAAAATAAAAAATAAAAATCCCGAAACTGAATGAATCATTAAACGTTTTAATATTTGAAAATGTTTTGATCTTTTTATTAATGACTTTCTTTCTTTCTTTTTCTTTCTTTTTTGTTCTTCTTCTTCTTCTTTTTTTCTTCTTCTTCTTCTTCTTCTTCTTCTTCTTCTTATTATTATTATTATTATTATTATTAGAAGTAGTAGTAACAGCATCAGCAAATACATATATGCATTTTACACACACATATTGGAACAGATGTACGTATCAAAAAACATCGTGGAAAAAAAAGAAATTGGGGTATTAATATTTTCATGAAATGAAAGATAAAAAAAAAATTAACTTTCATTACTCACCTATGCCATTTGTTCCAAGTATGTCTCTCTCAGTCAGAGGGATGGACGGTCTTTCGGACAGTTTCCAGTACGGACCTTCCCGTATCGCAGCCTCGGTAATAACGAATAAAACGCACACAAACAGAATGAACATTTTTCCCACTCTCAGTTTCATGATGATGCAAATCGGTAATGAGCAGACGACAATTTGTTGTATTTAAAAGACATCTAGGAGGGGGCGTGTAGGACGCGTCACTTTGTGATCGACGTTTCTATTATTATAAATAATCACGGATCGGTTTCTACAGAAATATTAATATTCATGAGGTAGTCGCCGATCTGTCATTACATGCACTTCAAGAAATGGGATCGTGGCGATTACTCAGTATTTTTTTTGTATTCATTTCTTTTTGTTTTTTTATTATTGTTTGCTGTATTTTCTGATGAACTGTAGGACATTATAGAAAAAAAGAAGAAGATGAATGCATATATATATACTTGCATTACAGTAAAAATATATCGCAGAGACCTGAACCATATGCAAATATAGAACACAAATATAGTTTCATACAGAGAGAGAGAGAGAGAGAGAGAGAGAGAGAGAGAGAGAGAGAGAGAGAGAGAGAGAGAGAGAGAGAGAGAGAGAGAGAGAGAGAGAGAGAGAGAGAGAGAGAGAGAGAGAGAGAGAGAGAGAGAGAGATAGATAGATATCGGCTTTATCCTGCGAAGGTAAGAATGTCGATTTGCAGACGTGAACACGATAAAGCTGATATCTTAAGACAATAACAAGTTACTTTTCTTTTATCGTGAAACCATCAATAATACAAAAACTAAACGGAATTAACAGTTTTATTAACACATTTACGAACGCATAAATCAGTACATGCACTTTTAATTGTAATAATTTTGTGTGTGTATATTTAAACACACCGTCAGTCTCTCTCTCTCTCTCTCTCTCTCTCTCTCTCTCTCTCTCTCTCTCTCTCTCTCTCTCTCTCTCTCTCTCTCTCTCTCTCTCTAAAATAATATACCTAAACTTTCACACATTTAATGTACAGAGTGTACCTATTTGTATGAAAATTGTATTGTATATAAATTTACATACTTCAAGCCTCATGAAATAAACAGCTTGATCATAATTCCAAATCACGATGTTTGTGTCCCTGTCTCGTCATTCTTTGCAGCCTCATTACCAAAACATCAATATTTCAATTCATTCGTAATATGGCAAATCAGTTCATTCATATTAAATCAGTTTCGTAGTTAATGATAAAATCAAACGTGAGTCACTTAATGACAGTTACTGCTAATAGGGCAATTTTCAGTGTATTCGGATATATTCGGAATGTCTACGCCGAAGAGTCATTTCAGCAGCCTCTTTACTGTCATGTCATTTCATTTCGTTTCCATTTTATAACCACTATACAGATCACGTGTACGCATTTATTAAGTTTTGCGTTCAAAATATAGTGAAAAATGATCTTGTGGATCTTGTGGACAAAATACTAACACAAATGATGTAATTCAAATTCAGTTGTATTATATATATATATATTTTTTAATATATGTATGTATGTATGTATGTATGTATGTACGTATGTATGTATGTATGTATGTATGTATGTATGTATGTATGTGGGTGTGTGTTTGGTATGTTAATAAGAACATTTTAATTACTGACCAGATTAATTGTAATGTTCAAATGTTAATCTTATTAATTTTAGAGCTTGGTCAGTTTGTAGACATTAGCTGTAACACATATATTCTGCGTCATTGTTTCAGCACAAAATCATTTGTCCAGTATATATATATCTACTTATCTATCTATTTATATATCTGTTTATATATATATATATATAAACAGATATATAAATAGATAAGTATATGTATATATCTACTTATCTATCTATTTATATATCTGTTTATATATCAGATTCATTGAACATGTTTCTTTTAATTATATTGTTATTTACTTAGTTTGCCAAATGTGCAAGATGTGTTTCTTGCAATACAAAACGTACATTATAAAATATGAACATTTCCTGTATTAGAAACAAAAAAATAATTAACCATTGTAAACAGACTATATTAAGCCTGTCGTTACTATTAATGTAAACCTACGAGGCTTAGATAATAAGTGTCTGTTTTTATCTAGAACCAATTAGAAGTGTAAGACCATTACATCAGTTATTTTCTCTGATTTACTGACACTAACTTTTGATCAGTTCAAATGTTCAAAATAGCCATATCTAATAATAAATCGCCGGTTTTTACCTAGAACTAATTAGAAGTGTCAATTATTTTCTCTAATTTCCTAAATAGCCATACTCTCTCTCTCTCTCTCTCTCTCTCTCTCTCTCTCTCTCTCTCTCTCTCTCTCTCTCTCTCTCTCTCTCTCTCTCTCTCTCTCTCTCTGACTCAGTCGCTCTCTCTGTATGTGTGTGTATATGTATGTATGTATGTATGTATATATACATAAATAAATTGATATCTTCATTATAGATTATAATTATTACTTAGAGAGAGAGAGAGATCAAAGGATACATACTTCAGTTATATCCTTTTCATATATGTGTGTGTGTGTGTGTGTCTGTGTATAGATAGACACACACACACAACACACACACACACACACACACACACACACACACATATATATATATATATGAAAAGGATATCACTAAAGTATGTATCCTTTGATCTGAAAAAGTAACATATGTAAAAAAACATCTATTCATATATTATTCATGCGAACCGGCATAGATAGACACACACACACAACACACACACACACACACACACACACATATATATATGTGCTTTAAAAGATATCAGATGTGGGTGGGTATTTATATATTATTCATACGAACCGGAGATTTTTACAGAGAGAGAGAGAGAGAGAGAGAGAGAGAGAGAGAGAGAGAGAGAGAGAGAGAGAGAGAGAGAGAGAGAGAGAGAGAGAGAGAGAGACTGACGGTTGTTAATAATACGTGTATTTAAAAATTGAAATAATAATGATAATAATAATAAAAAAATAAAAATAAAAAATGAACTTAAAAAATTAAAAACATGCGTGTATTGATTTGTGATTTGGTAAAATGTGTTACACGTACACTGTCTGCTGCGAACGTGCACACCTGCACCTGCACTTTAATTCTTGCACTTTAGCACATTTTTGAAATAAAAACTACACTTTTAAATTATATTTATTGCACAGAAATGACATTTTTTTGACATTTCAAAACGTTTAATTTAACTTACTAAATAATTAAATACGTCCTCTAATAATAATAATAGAAAAAAAAAAATTAAAAATAAAAAAATCCCATAAAGACGGTTGTAGTTTGGTGCTAAAGCACTTTTTAGCCGTCCTTGAAACAAAGGCTTATGATTGGTTCTGTTAGGTGGGGCCATGGGGTTAGATAATCGCCTGTTCCAAAATAAAAGATTTATCTGGTGAATAGCACACGAACGGAAAGGCTGCAAGTTTCTTTTCAAGAGAACATACAAGCAATGAAAGTGAAAGTTTCAAGACAGTAGAAAGGTATTAATTTTTTGATGATGTTTTTATATAAAATACAGAAGTAAGTTTGGTCTCAGCTATAAATTAAATAATTTTATATAGATATACTTCTAGATGTAGCCTCTGTTGACTGCCTATTAATACGATCGTAACAGAAAGCAGCCCGCAGTGAGAGCAGAAAAAGTAGTTCTTATTCATTTATTCAACTGTAATCTCTCTCTCTCTCTCTCTCTCTCTCTCTCTCTCTCTCTCTCTCTCTCTCTCTCTCTCTCTCTCTCTCTCTCTCTCTCTCTCTCTCTCTCTCTCTCTAACAAATATAAGTAAAATAATTATAATCTATAATCAAGATATTAATTTATTTTATTTATTTTTATTAATTTCATAATTACTCTATAATTTATGTTTATAGTATTTTTAGACTGAAAACAAAAATGCCATACAAGTATGCTAATACAATGAGAAGGAATCGTGGTGGTCCGTATAAAACTGAACCAGCCACCGATCTCACTAGATGGCGCCTGACATGTGTTGAAGGGAGACAAACGTGGCATTTTTTTGCAGAAGGAGAGGAACCAGACAGAGAACAGACATTATTTGAAAAACATGCGCTGGGACTTGACACAGTATATTGTCTTTTAAATATAATGCGGTTTTAAAATAAATAAACTTAAAAATTAGAAATAAAGAGAGTAATAATAAAAGAAATAAATTGATTAAAAATAGATTAATATACAAAAAGTTTTCATGTTAATAAACTTTCGTGTTTTCAATTCAGATTTTCTGCATATAGAAAGCAATTTGTGACCTAACAGCATTTCAATCAATGAAGTCTTTCAAAACTGAAACATTATATAACCAAAATGTCTATTTTGGAGAACTTGTAGAAATCTTTCTAAAGAATATTCGAATAATAACAAAAAAAAAAAAAAAAAACTGAACAGATTAATAATTATTTATTTGTAACACTTGATCAGAAACATGTAAAATAAAAAAACAGCTTTACTGGTTTTACAGAGCAGTTTGGCTCCTGCTTTGAAAGAAGCTAAGACAGCACAGGAAGCTGCTTACAATGGAATGAAGTTTTACTCAAAGTTACAAGTAGAAGATGGACACTGGGCTGGAGACTCTTCAGGACCACTGCATCTTATGCCAAGTAAATATTTTAAATATTTACATGTTAACATTTTCTGAAAAATATTTAAAGTACCGAAATTATTATTTTAACCGATTAATAATTATATTTTGCCTATTTGAAAACTGTTGTTATTAAATTTTATTTATTGACAAATGCTCTTGTTATTTAAGTTTAAAACTGTAACGAAACAAAAATGCAGAACAGTTGGATAAAGTACATCATATGCAAAATAGATGTGTCCTCAGACTGTTCGGGATATCTGAATAAATTATGTGTGTCACTTCGCAAATATTAAATATTTTTATGGCACAGCAAAAATGTTGAAAAAAATATTGATGAAATAAATCATAAAAAGAGTATGTATTTATCTGTTTAATGATAGTTAGATTAATAAAAAAAAAATTATCTTTCTTGCACATAACTGATTCATCTGTGCGTTTTTTAAAGTGAAGGTCTCCACTGGTGTGAACAAACAAGTCATGATTTTGTTTATTATTCTAGCAAATTTTACAATTCCTGTAACATAACAATGCAAAAAATCCGAATTTTTTATATTATAAATACTTGTATCTGAACTGATATATATGTTTATATTTGTAAACTGTACGTTAATGTATAAGTGAAATAACACCAGAGTAATAATTATTATTATTTTAATAAATCTGATTTCAGCTATGGTCATCGCATGTTACATTACTGGAACCACAATACCCAAAGCTAATCAACTTGAAATGATCAGATATTTGCAATCTGTACAATGTCCTGATGGAGGCTGGGGACTGTGAGTTATCTTCCCTTTGTAATTTTATTATTTTCTAATTAACATTTTAAACAGATGTTTTTTTTTTTTCACTGATTCCAACAGTATGACAGTTTATTGGTCGAAGTTACAAAATTTAAAGTATAGGTATTAAATGATTGTCTTTTCAATGAAAACTAAAAAAAAAAGTCTCGATATAAACATAAAAGATTTTAAACTTTCGTGATATCCTCCTGCACTGTTGTTATTTTAGGCACACAGAGGGACCGCCTACTGCGTTTGGATGTGCTCTCAATTATGTAACAATGAGAATTCTTGGTGTTCCTTCCAATGATTTGGTCCTTGTAAAAGCTCGCACAATGCTTCATCGACTTGGTATGTTTGTTAAATTACAAATTACAACATCTTAATAAATCCATTTGATTCTTCAGAGAAAATAAAATAATGTAATAATTAAATACATACATAAATACATACATACATACAAACATACATACATACATACATACATACATACATACATACATACATACATACATACATACATACATACATACGATTTGTTTTCTATAAAAATATATTATTTCATTTTAAGCTGCGGACCTCTGTCCATGAAAAGATGGAGAAACCCTAATCCTGTACATTTTATTTCTTTACATTCTCTTTTATTGTTTTTTAATACAATATCTGTCATTTATACATACATTTTTCTTATTTAAAAACACATTATAAAAATTGGGGTGGTTTCTGGGAGGTTGGTACGAATTAATGGTATTTCAGTTCATTTCATTTGGGAAAATTGATTTGATATACGAGCAAATTGAGATACGAGCTCAGTCACAGAACGAATTAAACTCATAAGTCAAGGTACCACTGTATAATAATTCCATTCAGTGGATTTAAGATTTGAAAACTTAATCTTGATTGTTTACTGTCCAGATTAGCATTCATATTCGTTTATCATTTCTTAAAATGATTTTTTTTTTTTTCATCTGATTTCAGGAGGTGCATGTGTTGTTAGTTCCTTTGGGAAGTTTTTGTTGGCAATTCTAAACTTATACAGTTGGGATGGCATGCATTCTCTTTTCCCAGAACTCTGGTGAGATGGCGAATAGAAGATATCGTTTTAATACATTTCATACTATTATATAATTTTATATTTTACACGCTTTTTATAAAGTGTAGTCCTATTATCTTTATTTATCTACATTTATCTAATTTTAGGAATCTTAAAAGGCTTTATTCTATCTTGTTAACCAAAAACAAATAAATAAACAATAAATAAATAAATAAATAAATAAAATATACAAACAAATGAACAAAAAACGAACAAATATAATAAAACATACACAATAACGATTTAAGGCTGCAAGATTCTTAACAGCATTGTTATACACTGAAATTATCAACATAACAGTTTCTATACTATCTCCTCAACTTTTATATTTTTATTTTTATTTTATTGTTATTTTTTTTTTTTTAAGTGAATTAATATCTAAGATATGTTTTACAGGATTTTACCACACTGGCTTCCAATGCATCCATCTAAACTATGGTGTCACTGTAGACAGATATTTTTATCAATGTCTTTCTGTTATGGAAAACGAATCACTCGTCCTGAAGATGAGTTTACTGTTAATCTTCGCAAAGTATGGCTTGTTTTATGGAATTAATATATTATTGTTATTATATAAATATCATTGATGTCATCATTCATTTTGTTTCTTTTGGTAAACCTTTCTGAAAACGTAGAAAAATACATATTTTATTATTGAATATAATTTGTAACATACATAAATATATTAACTCATAACATATAAATATATAGACAGGTCTCTCTAAATCAAAATTCTGAGAATTTGTTATTAACTTAAATAATTTATGTTTTCACTGATTATACGTATATTAAATTTTATGTTCGTGGAAGAATGGTAAATGTATTTTTTATTATGTTAGTCGATTGTTAACTGTGTTGTCACAGGAGTTGTATGTGGAGGACTATGATACAATCAACTGGCCAGCACAGAAAAACAATGTGTCTTCTACCGATCTCTACACACCTCACAGCTGGTTACTCGATACTGCGTTCTGTGAGTTAAATATCATTTCTTTCTTCTTTTTTTTTTAAATTTGTTTTGTCTTGTTTTCATTATAATATGATTATAATTTGAAATGTAATTAATTTTTTTTTTTTATTTTTTCTACTTTTCTTGAGATGATTTCTTTTTATAAGTTATCGTACTGAAAAGAATAAAATTCGAAAATTTTAATTGTTTGTTGAATACTCCTTTCTGGGCGCTTCTTTCTAAACAATTGCAAAACAGATTTATAAATTTTGTATTTATCTATAAATTTTAGACTATAGGGATTAATTATTTCCAGACTAGAAATTTAAAAAATTAAAAATTAAAACAAAAATTTAAAATTTTTAAAAAGAAATGTGATGTTTTTTGTTTGTTTTTTTAATGTATAGTTTTGTTTTCAGTTTTCCTTGACTGGTACGAGGTCTTCCATAGTTCCGGTCTGAGACAGAAAGCTCTTAAGGAATGTTACAATCACATTTGTGCTGATGATCAGTTCTCAAAGTTTATAAGTATTGCTACAGTAAGTTTTTTTAAAATATATAAAAAAATAAATAAATAAATAAATAAATAATAATAATAATAATAATAATAATAATATTATTATATTATTATTAAATTACTTATTCTTCATGTGATGATGAAAAAATTAACAAAATACGGATTAAATCTGAGACCTAGTCCGTCACGTTCTAAGAACCAAAAGAACACCACAACGATCGAAACACTGTAAACACTTAATGAATTAAAAAAAAAAAAAAAAAAAACACATTCTACTTTTCATTCCACACAGTGTTATCTATCTACACAATCACTAACCCTCGTACAGCAATGCTCAATTTACTATTCCCTACACCCCTCCAAACAAAAATAAATAAATAAATAAAACTCACGAACTGACCAACCCACAAATGTAAAACGTCTAACAAGTAACATGAATATAATAAAATATATATTGTCCGAAAATATATAGTCCAAATCTTAGTTTCCCGAATTTCAAAAATCAAAAATCACAAAATTTGAACTTACCGCCATTTCCCACTTTAAACGTTACCTCTAGGTGTTATTAAATTATTCTGAGTCCTAATATAAAATCATGGAAACCCTGTCACAACCCACTTTCCATCAAGGTAAGAGTAAAAATTACACTTGCACCCATAACCATCCTAACCTAACAAACTTCACCCAAACCTAGCATATATTTTACTACATATTCTTTATATCAGTATAGTTTTCTTCAGTTGTTATATAAATGTATTACATAGCTGTCATGTGTACATACATAATCACATAATTTGTGAAAACAGTATGTTATCAGAAATAATTAATTTTAAAAATCATTAAATCCAAGTCCTAAACATGGTGTAATGATTCTTACATTATTATTGGAAAAAATTTGTTGTGATAAATATCTTTTGCAATATTAAATAAATAAATAAATAAAATTTTAAGGATTAATTTTTATGTTTATGTTGTTATTCCAGGTATCAAAGTTTGTTCAGATGATTGTACGGTGGTATGAAGATGGTCCAGAAAACAATGACTTCAAAAAACACCAAGACAGAGTTAAAGACTATTTATGGTTTGTTTCTAGGAAATCTGTAATAGTACTGTAAATGAAACCAGTATAGCAAAAATGATTTAAAATAATACACCTGGAATAAAGAACATATCTAAAAAAAAAAAAAAAAACCTTTCTGCCAAAACAACTTAACATTATCAACCATCATAAACTATAATGATATGTTTACTCTATACATTACTAACCTTTTTATAAATCTTTTTGGCTTTATTTCATTATTTCATTTCTGTTTTAGACCCTAGTAATAGACTTCCAAAAATATAATAATAGAGTATTTTTGTCTGAAAGTCATTTTAAATATAAATTATATATTTTAGTCTTATTCCAAATCAATAACATATAAATGAGTAGAATTAGAATTCAAGTCAAATCAATTCCATCATTTTTTATTCCAGGATAGATTACTCTTTGGATAACTGTAGCTTGGAATACTAGTTCCATCCCTATTTAAAGCCACTCATAATTAATTTTGCTTTAACCTGAAAACATTATACTTTCAGACCTTCAGTAAAATCATACAATTTTTTTTTTTTCGCAGGCTTGGGCTGGATGGAATGAAGGTGGCAGTTAGTATTAATTATTAAATTTATCTATGGAAAAATTAACGTTTTAAAAACAGAACTTTATTTTCACTGTATTGTTTCGAAACTGGGATCCTACATATGTTAGTTCATAAATGTTGAGGAATTTATTGTCTTTACAAAATAAATAATTTATAGTAAAGGTAAACTATGAAGGACAAAAAATTTGTTATTCAACTTTTTCATTATACACAGTAATTGTGGTGTATATATTTAAAGCAACAGATTATTTAATCTTAATAGAATATACAAACTGGAAAAAATGTATTTCACATTTTGTCTTCTTTTCTTTTCCATGAAAAGGGGAGTGATGGTTCGCAGCTGTGGGATGCAGCTTTTGCTTGTCAAGCATTCTTAGAGGTAATTTTTATTTTTAGTTTCTTTTAATTTCTTATGTATTTGCAGACAATATTTTCTTAATACAGTAAATAATTTTTAATCATATAAAAAAAAAAAAAGATTCTTTTTAAATATTCTTTAATATTGTTCATCACCAGGCTGGTGCTGATCAAATGTCAGAGTTCAAGGACACTCTAAGAAATGTTCATGACTTTTTAAGAATAACTCAGATCACAGAAAATCTTCCAGACTACCAGAAATACTACAGACAAATGAGCAAGGTCTGTGCATTTATTATTATTATTATTATTATTATAATTATATTTATTATTATATTTATTATTATTATTACTATTATAGTCCAATTCATAATTTAAAAAGTAACCTATATATAATGTAGTATCATTTGTCAATTCATTAATTAAATTATGCAGTTTTCATTTTAAAATATAATTCTATATTAAATAAAGATGTTTGTTAATTTATTCTGTAATTTTTTATTATAAAGT
Organism: Chrysomallon squamiferum; assembly: GCA_012295275.1. Taxonomy (NCBI): domain Eukaryota; kingdom Metazoa; phylum Mollusca; class Gastropoda; order Neomphalida; family Peltospiridae; genus Chrysomallon; species Chrysomallon squamiferum. Next base: position 8,168,928 of record CM022673.1, on the reverse strand, counting down.
CTTCTGAAATTAAATGATTAATTGTCGTTAGTCAGACTGTGATTTATTAAGTCTTCATTTTTAACAAATACAAAATAATATTAAAAAGAAGAGATATTTTATTTATTAGGGAGGCTTTCCCTTCAGTACTCGTGACTGCGGATGGATAGTGTCAGACTGCACAGCAGAAGGTTTGAAAAGTGTGTTGTATTTACAAGAAAAATGTGACAGTCTCAACAAGCTAATTCCAGATGAGCGAATCTTTCAGGCTGTTGACGTGGTAGGGAATTAGTTCTGGGTTTTTTTTTGTTTTCTTCATTTGTTTTTGCATTTGTAGAAAATAGTGATAGACTGATGAGTGGTTGGATGAGTGTTGAAGTAAACATAGTCTGGCAGAAGAAAGGATAGATGGTTGAATTTTGATAAATTTAAATTTGTTGTGTAACATGTCAACATTTGCTATTGCTTTTGTTTGATATATTCTTTAGAAACTTCATCTTTTTTTATTTTTCTATTTGAAATGTTAGTGAATCAAATATTTGTGTACTCTTCTCTATAACTGGTTAAATATTATTTTCTATTTTTAATCAATTTTAATTATTTGTAAAAAAAATTTGAACTATTTATTCATGTTAAAAGATGTTAAACATGAAGTGTCATGATGGTGGCTATGCTACATTCGAGACAAAACGTGGATCTGTATTACTTGAACTATTCAATCCATCGGAAATGTTTGGTATGTGCTGTTCAATGTTTTATTTTTAAAAAAAATTCTTCTGTAAGAAATGCTTGTATATAACTTAAAAATCATTTTCATTCTTGCTTTGCACCTTTCCATTGTTCTAAACAGTTAGTCCTGAGATCACTGTGTGCTTGAATTCTGACATGCTATTTCTGTTCAAACTGAGGTTATGTAACCACTAGTGTAATGATGAAATGTTATTGGCCATTTATACAGTGTTGTTACAAAAAGCTTTTTCTGTGAAATAAAAACAGAGAAAAATATATGTATCAGTGACATATTTCTGCTTAATGGTAACATGTTAAAGTATATTATTTAAATCCTATATGTCCTCACCAAACAATAGTTCATGTTTAAGAGTCAGTGTGGAAAAGTGTACTGTAAATAAAATGATTTTGTGCTCTGAAGAGAGAATACTCAAATTTTTTACTCAATGGCAGAGTATGTTATTTAAACGCTAAGTTTTTATTATGCTTATAGGTGATATCGTGATAGACTACACATATGTTGAGTGTACTTCATCTGTTATCCAGGCTTTGCATACATTTAACCAAAAATACCCTGAATACAGACAAGCTGAGATTCAGTCTGTTCTTTCTGATGGGCTGGAATTCATTCGTAAGAAACAGAGAGCAGATGGATCTTGGGAAGGCTCGTGGGGCATTTGCTTTACGTATGGTGCCTGGTTTGGACTCGAAGCATATGGATGTATGGGTTATCATTATGATAAAAACAATGTGCCAAGAGAGGTGAAGAAAGCCTGTGATTTTTTACTGTCCAAACAGATGGCTGATGGAGGTTGGGGTGAGGATTTTGAATCTTGTGAGACTCGCAAGTATGTTCAGAGTAAAAAGTCTCAGATTGTTAACACTTGCTGGGCTCTTCTAGGACTGATGGCTGTCAGGTTTGTACACAGTTGTTGTTAATTTGTAGAAGTTTTTGTTTTAAAAGACTGTAGTAAAAAAAAAGTTTGTAGAATCTTCATTTCTGTTGTGAAGTAGATGAAATAAAAAGTTCTGGTCTTTTTGAAAAAAGACGTTATCTATATATTTCATCCAAGAGGAAAAATGAAAATTAGTCTGTAAAATATAATTCTTTTTCTTAAATTTCCAAATTCATTTTCATCTGATAAATTATTTCTTTCATAATTGTTATTTTAAATGGATATGAGCCATTTGTTACAGATTTCTTTTCTTTCCGTTTTTTTATTTTTATTATTATTATTTTTTTCCCAGGTTTCCTCATTTGGAAGCCTTGGAGAAAGGGATTCATGTAATTATGGAGAGACAGCTACCCAATGGAGATTGGCCTCAGGTCAAATAATTTCTATTAGTTTATTTATCATCCTTATAGAGTTATAAATCAGTTAATTTAATGTGCTTTTACACAGCCATCATCAGTATCTAAAATACCTAATGAAATAATGTTTAAGTAAGAAAACAGAGTTGCAAATAATCATCTTTGTTATCTGCAATATTATTGGCTGTAACAATAAAGGTTTTTCATTCGTTGCATTAATAAATATCTTTGATTGGCTTAATATCATTTAGGTGATTTTAGCGACAGGTTAATTGTGTACCAAAACAACACAATAACAGAAGTAAAGAAACATTTATTAATAAAATACTTAAATTATTTTACAATTATTAAAATTATGTTTGACGTATCTTTTGAATTATTTCAGGAAAATTTTAGTGGCATGTTGAACAAGTCATGTGGGATAGCTTACACCAATTATCGCAGTGTTTTTCCTATCTGGACTCTTGGTCGATTTTACAAACTTTTCCCTGAGAGTTCACTAGCCAAATGACTTTCTGTTTAAGATTTGGACTGTCAAATGCTTTACACAAATTGAAATTATTATTATTATTACTGTAGGGTTTTTTTGTTGAATTTTTTTGTTTTTGTTTTTTTAATTTAAAAAAAAAAGACAATTGCTGCTTGATTTATGAAAAAAGAAAATACAACTATGGACGTACTAACAGTAAAGGTTTATGTATTAGTTTTTTAAAAGACAATGCTGATTATTATTTTTAATACGATAAGAAATGTATTATATTGGATGGTGGTTTAAATTTATTGTGAAATAAAAATAACTAAAATAACTGTTTTCTCTTTTTCTCAATTTAACCTTCCCTTGATGTTTCAGTTGTTTCAGTCTGTTTTGTGAATTCAGAATTAAGTAAAATACAATTAAAAATCATGACAAGAAAGACAACAGACTTTTTTGTGATTTTATATCTCAGGATGAAAATGACTGAGGAGCATTTTCTGAAAGGGCATGTACTTTTTGTGTAGGTATATTTCTTGTTTGAAAGATTTCTTGAACATTTATTTATTTATTTATTTACTTTTTTAGATAATGGATTGCATCGAGTAGAATAACTGTTGAGTGTCCAACAACATGAAAATAATTATGTGGAATTGAGACATTTTGATTTTATATATATAATTGTTTCTTTTATATTTCTGATCATAATCTGTGTCTCAAAATGAGTATGACATTGCAAATAATTAAAATGAAAATAGCTTTTGATCCCATATTGATAAAAATTAACAGATTCTCAACAATCTTACTCCATTCAAACAATTTTCGCATTTTCAGAAAAAAAATGTATTTATTATTCTAAGATTGTTCCCTTTATATTTTGAAAATCTCAAATATATTGACAGCAACAGAAAACCCAGTACTAATGTATATGGCTCATTTTTTATTTTTATGGAGATGTGGTGTGAATGAATACAACTGGATAGAAGTTCAACATCAAACTGTACCTTGTGAACTTGATGAAGCAGGTTATTGTTTGGGAGAAGTTGTCTTGAAAATCTCAAAAATGCTCGTGCAAGCCGTGGCATTGGCACTTTACAGTTAGTTACACATTGTTGTCAGACTTCAACGTGGCCTATGATGAACTGGCACCAAATTGATTGATCCTATCCTTGACCACGACATGCCTTCTACAACCCGTGGCTCGAAAGTCTCATCAGCCAGCATCAGACTACGGTAGCATGGCCTGCAACCAAGAAGACTCTATGTTGGATCGATCAACCATGGAAAATTCGGTGGGCTCAAACGCATCTTAACTGGAGACAAATGGCGTACGTAAATGCACAAACACGTAATTATAAACACTGACATTAAAAATGTATACTCAATATTTTCATAAACAAATTTATATGATTTTAATTTTTTTATAAATAATTATTACTACTACCACCACCACCACTACTACTAATAACTATAAAAATTAACATGGACCATTAGTGCATCTTCATAAATATCAATTTTTATGACAATTAATTATTATGGTTATTTAGAGATATGGATAATAAACTGGAATTCCGATAGGATTTAAGCGATGTAAATGTTGTGCTACAGAATTTCTTGCCTTCATTAACACATGTGCATCTGCAGTGTCATCCGTGTCCTGAATATCCAAGTGAAAAAAATCAAGGACTGTGAATATATCAGTTTCTATGTCATATGAGACTGCTCGCTGTGTTTTTCTGAAGCAGGTTTTCAATGACAAGTTGTGCATTTTTAACCGACTGCTAAATTCAGCAGGCAAGTCATTCCTTATATTTATCGTCAATATAAAGTATTCTACAGAAACAGGATTAAAAAAAGGCAGATGATAGCTGATAACAACTAACCAATAAATCTATAAAAACGGTACATAGCCAGTGATTTTTGATTTTGCAGAGAAAAAAAGATGAAGAATATATAATACAGCTAATGTCTAAAAATTGACCAAGTTGTAACAGTAATAAGCATAATAATATATTTGAATATTACAGTTACTCTGTTCATCGATTAGAATTTCCAAAGACTGCTTCAGTGTTACAATAGACAAATGACATATACCAATAATACTGCTCCTGCAGCAGTAATGTTTATCAGCTGGTAACATTTGGCTTTATCATTAACTATGAAACTGATTTAATATGAATTAACTGATTTTTCCACAGTACGAATGAATTGCAACTTTGGTGTTATGGTAACAAGATTACAGGAATAAAATAACCAGACATTGCCACAAACATTTGGAAATTGTGAATAAAATCTTTATTTCATGAGACTTCTCACTTTTTTAATGTCTACATGGCAGATAATAATAATAAATTCATTCATTCATTAAAATCAATGTTATATCATACCTTTGCGTTTAAAAAAAATCAGCATATATATGTCAACTTTTTTTATACATATATTATTATTACAAACATTCATATATATTTACAGGTCTGTATATGTTAATTTCTGCAGAGAGAGTGAGACAGAGATTACAGTTGAGTAAATGATTAAGAACAAGCCCTTTTATGTAATGATAAATGCGTACGTCTACCAGGTATCCTAATTCTTGCATTTCAGTACATTTTTGAAAAAACTTTTTTTTTTTTTTTTTTTTTTTACATGCGATTTATTACAAAGAAAAACGAAAGTTTCACTTTTTAAAATTTTTAATTACCAATGCTAAATAATTAAAAACGTTCTCTAATCCAACTGCTATAAAGCGGACTGTAGTTACTAGTTTGATAGTTGAAATATTAAAACCGTCCATGAATTAAAAGCGCAAAAGTACTTTAATTTCAAATTAAGTGTTGGCATATTTTTATACAGATAAATGTGTATGCTAGGCTCTACCTCCACCATATATAAAAAGTACGCAAGTACTGAACGCTGTTAAATATACGGTTCAGACAATTAATATGCCTAGCGGAAAAGGAAATAAGTTTGTAAACAGGTAGTAGAAAATTACTGCTATCGGCATGAGTGAATCCCGAACTTCTAAAAATAGTCCAGAATGCAGGCTTATGATTGGTTCTGTTAGGTGGGGCCACAGGGCTAGGGAATCGCCTGTTCCAAGATAGAAGATATGACTGGTGAAAAATATTGAATATACGGGTGTTTTAAGTTCCTTTTCACAAGAATATATAAGAACTGACAGTGAATGCATTAATGCAAGAGAAAGGTATTATTGTTTTGATGATGTTGTCACATAAAATATAGAAGCCATTTTGGTCTTTGCTGTAAATTAAAAAATGTAGATAAACTTCAAAATGTAACTGGTACATATATTAGATTATTACCCACTGTTAGTGTTACGATCGTAAAGGAAAGTAGCCTATAGAGACAGCAGAAATGGATTGCAGTGTACAGTTGTTTTTATCCGTTTACTAATTTTTAATTTATAAGAAAACAAAAGTGTAAAAAAATAAGTAAATAAAATAAACGTGAATGTTCTTCAGTACAAACAAACGCAGATGTACATTATAATGATTATCGAAAGATTTCTGTCTTCTTCCCATCTAACTATATTTATCTCCAGCCACATCCTTAATTAGTTTTAATCCTGACTGTAATTCTAAATCTAATCAAGAGTTTAATTTATTTATTATTGTTTAGTTCATAATAACCATATTTATTCTAGCCAAATATTAGAACAAGAGTACAGCACTGCGTTTATTGAAATTATTATTTTTAGATTGAAAACAAAAATGCCATACAAGTATGCTAATACAATGAGAAGGAATCGTGGTGGTCCATATAAAACTGAACCAGCCACTGATCTCACTAGATGGCGCCTGACATGTGTTGAAGGGAGACAAACGTGGCATTTTTTTGCAGAAGGAGAGGAACCAGAACGAGAACAGACATTATTTGAAAAACATGCGCTGGGACTTGACACAGTATAATGTCTTTTAAATATAATACGGTTTTAAAATAAATAAACTTCAAAATTAGAAATAAAGAGAATAATAATAAAAGAAATAAATTTATTAAAAATAGATTAAAATAACAAACAAAAAACTTTTCATGTTTTTATTTCAAATTTTCTGCAAATATTTTCTGACATAATGGCATTTCAGTTGATGAAATCTTTCAAAACTGAAACCTTATATAACAAAAATGTCATTTTGGAAAACTTTTAGAAATCTTTCTAAAGAATATTCGAATAATAACAACAACAACAAAAATTGAACAGATTAATAATTATTTATTTGTAACACTTGATCAGAAACATGTAAAATAAAACACCAGCTTTACTGTTTTTGCAGAGCAGTTTGGCTCCTGCTTTGAAAGAAGCAAAGACAGCACAGGAAGCTGCTTACAATGGAATGAAGTTTTACTCAAAGTTACAAGTAGAAGATGGACACTGGGCTGGAGATTATGGAGGACCATTGTTTGTTATGCCATGTAAATGTTTAAAATTTTTATATATGTTAATATTGTCTTGTATATAGCATTTAAATATATTTAAATTGTTTATTAATACTGAATATGTATACCTCAAAAAAATAATTAATTGCCGCAAAGAAATCTTCACTTTTATAAAAGTTATAAATTCATTTATATTTTAACTAATAACAAAAATATACATATTTATATTTGAACTAATGTGAATATACTTTGTACAACAGGCAAAATAAACTAACAACAGAATAATTATTATTTTTAATAAATCTGATTTCAGGTATGGTCATCGCATGTTACATTACTGGGACCACAATACCCAAAGCTAATCAACTTGAAATGATCAGATATTTGCAATCTGTACAATGTCCTGATGGAGGCTGGGGACTGTGAGTTATCTTCCCTTTGTAATTTTATTATTTGCATTAATAAGTTTGCTCAGTTTCTTTTCATTTCACTGTTTCCAAATCTGTGGTAGTTTATTTGTCACTTATATATTTTATATATATATGTGTATATGTATATGAAAATAATATCTGAATTATATTGGCAACATTCATGCTTGTTTCAAGGTAAAACTAAGATATATTTCATAATGTTATCGGTTCTGATTAAAGTTTACCAAATTCAAAGTAACTGATTGACTTTTCACAAACATTACTAAAAAATGTTACACATTTAAAACTTTCATAATCAACTGAAAATGAAGACATCATTTTTATTACCACAGTAATATCCTGCACTGTTGTTATTTTAGGCACACAGAGGGACCGCCTACTGTGTTTGGATGTGCTCTCAATTATGTAACAATGAGAATTCTTGGTGTTCCTGCCAATGATTTGGTCCTTGTAAAAGCTCGCACAATGCTTCATCGACTTGGTATGTTTGTTAATTTGTTTGTTAAATTAAAATTACAGCATTTTAGTAAATCCATTGATTTTTCAGAGCAAAAAAACATTTAGTAATTAAATATATATATATATATATATATATATATACACACACAAACAATTTGCATTGTTGTTTTGTTGTTACATGGCAGATTTATACAATATTTTTAAAGATGGCTTTGTAATGAAACCAATTGCTTTTTCAGGAAAAACAAAATGTAATAATTAAAATATAAATTTAAAAAAAATATTTTCCTTGCTATGGTCATATTTCATTCAGTACACATGATTATGAAATGTTCTGTATCTGATCGTATAGCATAAGGTTTGAAAATTTTATTGTATGTACAAGAGAAATTACCATAATAAATTAATATTTATTTCTTTAAAAGGTACTAATGCAAATATTTTATGTTTTCTGAAAATAATTATAATTCCATTCAGACTTCTGTTTATTGAGATTAGCAATGATGTTTTTTATATTTTTTTTAAATATATTTTTTCTTCTGATTTCAGGAGGTGCATGTGCTGTTTCATCTTGGGGCAAATTTTGGTTGGCAATTCTAAACTTATATAGCTGGGATGGCATGCATTCTCTTTTCCCAGAACTCTGGTGAGATGGTGTATACAGTTTTACTTTTACATGATTTTTATAAAGTGTATTCATACTAAATTTTGTGATAAAATTAATCTTTAAATTGATTTATATTTTCTTTTCTTTTTATTGGATTTTAAAATTAAACACCAAATATATTTATTTATTTATTTATTTAACTATTTATTTACTTATTTATTTATTTATTTAATTTAAGAAATCTTTAAAAAACACATCATTCTAGCTTTTAGAAACAAATAACCAAACTGAAAAATTCTTAGCACCTTTGTTAAACATTAATATTCTATATGTATTCATCTCGTTATTATTTATGAACTCTTTTTCTATCTGTTTAAAATAAATTTATGTCTTAAGATCTATTTTACAGGATTTTACCACAATGGCTTCCAATGCATCCATCTAAAATATGGTGTCACTGTAGACAAGTTGCTTTACCAATGTCTTTCTGTTATGGAAAACGAATCACTCGTCCTGAAGATGAGTTTACTGTTAATCTTCGCAAAGTATGACTTGTTTTATGGAATTTATTTTTTTAATATAATTGTTAGTTAATAATATTATTAGTCCTATCATCATTTGTTGTTTTTTTCCCTGATAAACCTTTCTGAAAATCAAGAAATATTCAGTATAAACTTGACTAATAGATATTTTATTATTAAATCAGATTTGTAAGATTTATATACACAAACAAAACTTTTTCATGGCTTTAAACCACTCTGTTTGAAAAACAATAAAATATGCATGCATGAAGTAAAATGTACTGAAAAGGACAACATATCAAGGTAGTAAACACTAAGAATGACAGTACCCAATAATAATGTCAGAGCAGGCTACAGTAATTTGGGGTACAGAAATGAAATTTTCAACATGGACAATGAGTTCAGTAACAAATCAGTTTATTAACAGTGTATGTTACCATCCCTTGCCTCAGTAGATGCAAAAATTATCTGACAATGTCAGTTGTCTGATGAGGTCATATTGGATGCACAACCATTCTCTTTGGAGGCCCTAAATCAGTCCTTATTGCATAGGTTTTCAACCTGGGGGTCGCGAGTACATTCTTGAGCAAGGGTATGTTTTAGCTTTTTTCAACTTGACTTGAAAGGAGGAATAAATAAAAATGTGTAGATAGGTTTGGGGCCCATCATAATGAATATAGATTCCTTTTGTACTGTGTTTGGTTGATGAAAATATGGTAACCCTAGATATTATTGAAACAAAAATTTTAATACAGTCATTTGAGTTGCTTTTGTTGAAAACCAGTGCCTTATTGTTTGGTTGGAGCCTGAAAAAGGTATTCTATTGATGACATGACTAAGACTATGACAATACACTGATTTTGTTGGTCCCAAACAAATTTATTTACGATTTTGTTTGTGTGGTCTGGCATTGTCGTGCTGATAAATGGAAGGACTGCTGTAATGCTGAGCTGTCAAGATTTTGTTAACCATGAGATGATTTCATTAGTGAAGACTAATGTGAACCATTCATGTCACTGCCAGTTGTACAGTAGGGTCCATCTTAATCACAGACAAAGGTTTTGTGCTGGTTATAAGCCCTTATTCCATGAACTCCTTATCCCCTGGCCATTTGTCTGTCAGCTAAGGTATTTGTTGCTGATGATGTCACTGATAGGAAGTGATTCTGAACTTGCAAGGAACACAAGTATTTGCCCTTATGGGACACTGTCATTCTGGATCTGCCCTGTTTGCCTGTAAATTGCAACAAGTTTGTTACAGTGATAAAATTTCTTTTGACCTTGGATGTAGTTTAATGTATTAATCCTGCATATGTACACACATACATATGGACAAGATGAATTAAGACAATAATTCTTAAAGAATTTATTATTCACTTAAAATAACTTACGTTTTCAAGGATTATACTATTATTAAATTTTATTTTCGTGTGTTTGTGTTAGAGTTGATTGTCAGTTTAACTGTTGTCACAGGAGTTGTATGTGGAGGACTATGATACAATCAACTGGCCAGCACAGAAAAACAATGTGTCTTCTGCAGATCTCTACACACCTCACAGCTGGTTACTGGATACAGCATTCTGTGAGTTAAATACCTTCTCTTTTTTTTTTGGCTTTTTTTTTTTCATCATAATATGATTATAATATAATTTTTTATGTTCTACCTTTCTTTAGATAATATCTCTTTACAAGTTATTTAATGAAAAAATAAAATAATCACATTTATGCACTTCTCATTAATACATTGTGAAACAGATTTTTAAATTTTGTATTTTTCTGTACATTTTTGATTATACGGATTAATTATTTCCAGAGTATACATATTTATTTTGGGTGGAATTAAAAAAAAATAATAATAAAAAAAAAAAAAAAATTGAGTTCTTTTTAAAGTAATAATGGTTTTCAGTTTTCCTTGACTGGTACGAGGTCTTCCATAGTTCCAGTCTGAGACAGAAAGCTCTTGAGGAATGTTACAATCACATTTGTGCTGATGATCAGTTCTCAAAATGTATAAGTGTTGGTCCAGTAAGTTGAAAAAACAATTCTGATTAATTTACTTACATGAAAAAGATTATTTAAATAGTGGGAGTAAATCATAGAACCAGACCATCAGCATTTTTATTTTTATTTAATTACTTATTTATATTTTTATAAGATTGTTGAATTATCTACGAATATTATTCACTTATATAATTAATATCCGTTTAACAATATAGTTTCATAAAAATAAATTTTAAGTTGTTAGAAATGTTAATTTTAAATGTTATTAAATTAAAATATAAATATGATCTAATGATTTTTTTGTTCCTGAAAGCATATTTGTTATGAAAAAAATATTAAGAATATTAATTTTAAAAGGGTGACTGATCACATTTTTCATGTCATTTCCAGATATCAAAGTTCATTCAGATGATTGTCCGGTGGCATGAAGATGGTGCAGAACATAAGGATTTCAAAAAACACCAAGACAGAGTTAAAGACTATTTATGGTTTGTTTCTTGAAAAATCTTAAGTAGTTACCTAAATGAAACCAGAATTGGAAAAAAGATTTGAAATAAAACATAATCTCAGTCATAAATTATATTTTATCAGGGATTAAGAATATAACCACAGTGAAACTCCTCTAAACTGAACACCAAATGAATAGTTTGGTTCAGAGAGGTGTTTCATTTATTATGGTTTCAACAAATAGCCTTTACTTAAGATGGAAATGTATTTAAAACAAAAAAATTATATTATTTAAAAAACAACAGCAACAAAATGAGAATATTTTTGAAGTGCTCTGTTACTGTTTACAAATATAAAGGAGTTAATTCAATGACAAAAGCTTTTCAAGGGATAACTGAACTGGGGAGTCAGACCAGTTAAATCATTGTTCCACAACTACTCAAACACAATCCTGAAATGCTACCCTGAGTGTATGCAAGTCACCCTTTACAGTGGTGCTTTCTGAATGACTCAGCAGATTTGATGAGTAGCATAATGTTTATTATTTGTGAAGCTCACCTGTTGATGAGCATTGTCCCATATTTAAAAAAGTACCCCATACCTGATCTAGACAGACAAGGTACTTGCATGTTTTTGATTTTTCAGTTTTCAGAGCTAAAACTGATTTTATTACATAAACACAACAAAATCAGTGTTGACTGGTTTTTACAGTTTGTTTTCTGTGGTGAAAGCTGTGTAAGTCACAGGACCAAGAAGTAAGTTTGGTTTATAGAGGTTTAGTTTAGAGGAGTTTCACTAAAATAAAGCTATCTAAAAATTTCCTATCTGCTGAAATAGTTAACATTATTCAAAACTATTAATTATATGTCCACTATGTATTCCTAACCTTTCTTGGCTTTATTCCATTATTTTATTTTTTGTTTTAGTCCCTAGTAGAAGAGAATGTGACTTCCAGCATAAACTCTGATAGAGTATTTTTATGACAGAATATCATTTTATAGATAAATCATATATTTTAAGCTTATACCAAATCAGTAATATACATATGTGACTAGATTTAAAGTCAAATCAAATCCATTACTTTGTAAACCAGGATAGAATACACCCAGGATAATTGATAATGCTGGTGTCTGCCCACTACCACCAAACAATTCTACTATTTATTAATTTTGTTTTAACCTGAAAACATTTAGCTTTTTCACATTTAGTGACATTATACAATTTCTTTTTTTCCAGGCTTGGACTGGATGGAATGAAGTTGTCTGTTAGTATTATTAAATTTATTTACTGTTAAATTTATTAATGTCTGAAAAACAGAACTTTGTTTTCAGTGTGAAGTTATGAAATTAGGATCCTACATTATTATTTCATAAATACCAAGGAATTTGTGCCTTACAAAATAATAATTTATAATATTGTGAAAATATAAATGATCAAAGAAAGTTATTATTCAAGTTTTACATATAAAAAGTTATTGTGGTACATGTATAAATTACAAAACTTCATTTATTTCACATTTTCATTTCTTTTCTTTTCCATGAAAAGGGAACTAATGGTTCACAGCTGTGGGATGCAACTTTTGCTTGTCAAGCATTACTAGAGGTGAGTTCGAATTTTAATTTTAATAATTCTATTTATTTATTGAATTTCTTTTTGTTTGTTTGTTTGTGGGGGATACAAACTTAAAATACAGTATGATAATTAATTTCTTATGTTTTTACAAAAAACATTTTCGTAAAATATTTACTCTTTAATAAATTATTTTTGCTTCTGTCTGTATTATTAGTAATTGATTTTAAATCAAATAAAAAACCAAAATGCTTTTTTATTTTTTATCTTTATTTTTTTTAAAAGAAAAAATGAAAGAAAATCTTTGAAAATGTTTTTGATTCTTATTGGTTATTATTATCTTAAAAAAGATGCTTACAGATTTATCTCCTACAGTTTTTATTATTACAAAAATAAGGGTTTGACACCAAAGAGAGGTTAAAATAAAAATATTTTGTAGTGTGATTTTTAAAAACGTTTTCTTTTTTTTTTTGAATAAAATTAATATTTGTTAATAATATTAGATAATACAAATCTCATAAAAGTATTGAAGGTAATAAGAAATTTGAAAGAAAGTTAATTGTTTGTCAAATTAAGAAAAATAAATAAAGAATATATATTTAAAATATGAAATAATAACGATAAACAAAGCCAAAAAATGTTATATTGTATATGGATTTGTAAATTAACTGAATATTCTTTTTGTTGTTGAATTTTTGAACATTGTCATCTCCAGGCTGGTGCTGATCAAATGTCAGAGTTCAAGGACACTCTAAGAAATGTTCACGACTTTTTTAGAATAACTCAGATCCCAGAAAATCCTCCAGACTACCAGAAATACTACAGACAAATGAACAAGGTCCATAATCAAAAATTTTGTTTGCAATTATTATTATTATTATTATCATTATTATTATTATTATTATTATTATTATTATTATTATTATTATTATTATTATTATTTTAAATAGTCCATCTGATTAAAAAAATAGTCTATATAATGCAGTATTATTCATTAATACAAATATTCATCAATTAAGATTTAATTTAAAAAAAATTTAATTCTTTCTGCAATTATCTATTATACATTTTTCTAAAATTAAATTTATACATTAATTATGTTTTCAAACAGTATATTTAAATTATTAATAAGTCTTCGTTTTTAACAAATACAAAAATAATATTAAAAAGAAGAGACATTTTATTTATTAGGGAGGATTTCCCTTCAGTACTCGTGACTGTGGATGGACAGTGTCAGACTGCACAGCAGAAGGTTTGAAAAGTGTGTTGTATTTACAAGAAAAATGTGACAGTCTCAACAAGTTAATTCCAGATGAGAGAATCTTTCAGGCTGTTGACGTGGTAGGGAATTCATTTTTTTCATTTTTTATTTTCTTCATTTTTTTTCATTTTTATTACAGAAAATAGTGATAGACTGATGATGTTGAAATAATTATACTCTGGTGGAAGAAAAGATAGATGACTGAATTTTCATAAATTAAATTTGTTGTGTCATGTCTCTTGTTTTATAACTGGATTTATGATAATCTGAGAAAAGTGTCAAATTTCAAAGGTCTGATTCTTTGTCAAAATGTTTTTGATCAGCTAAAGGCAGTTTTATCCAGTGCACATGTCACAGGCTGATGAGAATAAAACTGATCACCAGGTAGCATACTTTTGTAAAAAGCTTAACAAATCTCAGAAAGCTTATTCCATTGTTGTGTTTTTTGGGTGGGCAGGTTGTGTTGGGAGACATGTAATTGCAAATTGATAATCATAGAAAGGCTGTGCCTACAAAAAATATATCAAACTAACAAAACCAGTGCTTCATAGTGCCAACATGACAAATCAATGATGGTTTACATCAGAAGACAAATGTCACATTTTTATAAAGATTGTTACTGAATAATTATGTAAGGAGTCACAGCTGTTGAAAGAAAGAAAGCATTCTTTGGTGAAGAAGAGTTTGTGATACAGAGATGGGGAAGAGTTAGGGGAATATGACTGGTTACGTTTGTGTGTTATGAGATTTGAAAACGTGTTTTGTGGATTTTTGATTTTCAGTAACATTGAAATATATTTAGTTATCATCTGTATCATACCTTCTACATCTCACATCAGTTTTGTTGGATAAAATACTTTTACTTTACATTTTTTAGCATCATTTTCTGTTATATTTGAAATGTTAGCCAATCAAATATTTAAATACTTTTTATCTATAATTTGTTAAATATTACTTCTGACACTGATATTAATAGAAAATTTAATTCTTTATTTGTAATCAAATGGTGATATAAAATTTTACATTTCTTCTTGTTAAAAGCTCTTAAACATGAAGTGTGATGATGGTGGCTATGCTACATATGAAACAAAACGTGGAGGTGTTTTACTCGAACTAATCAATCCATCAGAAGTATTTGGTATGTGTTGTTCATTTAAACTTCAACTTCAAGGAATATTTGTACACAACTTTAAAAGCATTTTTATTGCTGCATTGAATTTCTTCTTTATTATAAACAATTACATTTTGGGGGGACTTCTTTCAACTTGATTGCCATGATATTTCTGTTCACGTGTATCTTATCTAAACTATCAGTAAATATAATTGCTAATAATAAAATAATCAAAAGAATTACTATCCATTTATCATATCCTGACCACACAAAAGTTCATGTTTAAGAGTCAGTGTGGAAATGTTTACTGTAAATAAAAATATTTTGTTTTCAGAATAGAGAATACTCAACTTCTCTCCTTAATGCTAGAGTACGTTATTTAAATATTGAATGTTTATTATGCTTATAGGTGATATCATGATAGACTACACATATGTTGAGTGTACTTCGGCTGTTATCCAGGCTTTCCATACATTTAACCAAAAACACCCTGAATACAGACAAGCTGAGATTCAGTCTGTTCTTTCTGATGGACTGGAATTCATTCGTAAGAAACAGAGAGCAGATGGATCTTGGGAAGGCTCGTGGGGTGTTTGCTTCACATATGGTGCCTGGTTTGGACTAGAAGCATATGGATGTATGGGTTATCGTTATGATAAAAACAATGTGCCAAGAGAGGTGAAGAAAGCCTGTGATTTTTTACTGTCCAAACAGATGGCTGATGGAGGTTGGGGCGAGGATTTTGAATCTTGTGAGACTCGCGAGTATGTTCAGAGTAAAAAGTCTCAGATTGTTAACACTTGCTGGGCTCTTCTAGGACTGATGGCTGTCAGGTTTGTACACAGTGGTTGTTAATTTGTAGAAGATTTGTTTTAAAGGACACTAGTAAAAACAGAGTTTGGGAGATTTTCATTACAGTTGAAAAGTAGATCTATATATTTCACCCAAGAGAAAAATAAATGTAAATTAGGCAGTAATGAATAATTCTTACAGAAATAGAATTATTTCTTTTATGGCCACCATATTCTTCATAAATTATTTCTTTTGTAATTCTTATTTATATACATATTAGTGATCCATTGTATATTGTTAAAAACGTTTTTATTCCAGATTTCCTCATTTGGAAGTCTTGGAGAAAGGGATTCATGTAATTATGGAGAGACAGCTACCCAATGGAGATTGGCCTCAGGTCAAATAATTTCTATTAGTTTATTTATCATCCTTATAGAGTTATAAATCAGTTAATTTAATGTTCTTTTACACAGCCATCATCAGTATCTAAAATATCTAATGAAATAATGTTTAATTAAGAAAACAGAGTTGCAAATCATCATCTTTGTTATCTGCAATATGATTAGCTGTAACAATAAAGGCTTTTCATTGGTTGCATTGATAAATATTTTTGATTGGCTTAATATCATTCAGGTGCTCGTAGTGACAGGTTAATTGTGTACCAAAACAAGACAATAACAGTAGTAAAGAAACATTTATTAATAAAATACTTAAATTATTTTACAATTATTAAAATTATATTGACTTATCTTCTCAATTGTTTCAGGAAAACACAAGTGGTGTGTTCAACAAGTCATGTGGAATCACTTACACAAGTTATCGCAATGTTTTTCCTATCTGGACATTGGGTCGATTTTACAAACTTTACCCTGAGAGTTCACTGGCCAAATGACTTTATGTGAAATCTTTGAAACAGATTGACAGAAAAATAAAATTATATATATATATATATACACAGATATAAAAATAAAGGCTGAATTGCTGCTTCAAGTATGAGAAAAGAAAATCAAAAATGGTTGTACAAAAAAATCATTTTATATACAAATATTTCAAAAAACAATGCTGATTAAATATTTTTATAAATAAATAATACATTGTATTTTATTGGATGATGATTTAGATATATTATCAAAATAAAAAAAAATAAAACTCTTTTTCGTTACCTTTCCTTTATCTCATAACTGTTTCAATCTGTTTTGTGAATACAGCATTAAGTAAAATACAAATTAAAAATCATGACAAAATGGATGATTGATATTATAGCTCAGAATTAAAAAACAAAACATGTTAGGAGATAGAACTTGTACCAAAAATATTGTTTTCTTAAGCAGATTTAAATTTATTATTTCTTAAAGATTTTTTATTTCTTATGTTTTTTTGATAAGAAGACTGTATGGATTTCATCCTACAGAATAACTTGAGTGTCCAACAACAAGAAAATAATTCTGTGGAGTCAGTATTTTGATTTTATATATAGAGAAACTGCATTCATATGATCAAATGAGCATATTTACAAACTGTCAAACTTGGTTACATTTAATTAAAACATGAAAGTCGTCCTTTGCTTTTCTGAGGTGAGATGTGAAATCTACAATTCAGATAAATGTTTCTGATCATGATTTATGGTTCAAATTGAAAATAACACATTTCTAAAAGTAAAATGATTTATTTTACCATAATTTTAAAATATATTATTTTGCTGATACAAAACATAAAAAGAAATTGTTTTCAAAAAAGAATTGGCTGTATATAAGAAAAATATTTTAGAAGCATGTGCAAAATATATAGGTATGAGTATATAATAAAGTTATCACTCTTTTTTTTTTTTAAAACAATTGTAACAAATACTGAAATAAGAATTTGGACGGACTGAGAATATATCAATATAGCAAAATTGAAAAATATTAAATATACTTGTAATTTTCTATAATTAACTATTACAGTTTTTAAAACTTGACAAAAAACTTTTATACAAATGATTTTTCCCCATTAAAATATGTAACAACAGCTGGTAAAGGTTAGTAAAATAATGAAATCTCTATAATCCATATGTTCAAAATAGGTAATTTTCTAACATGAAATATGACAAAAAATTTAATACAAGTTTAAGTTTCTACAAACAACTAGAAAAGAAAAGGAATAGTAATATCAATAAACAATAAACTTAAGTGCATTACATATTTTTTCACAAGAAAACTTGATGATGTAACAAAAAAAATTCCCTTAAGCAATGAAGATTTTAAATTCTTCAGATAAATTATCTTGTTTTAATAGTATATAATGTTACAATTTATTTGGAAAAAAGTAGTGGATTAAGAATTTCCTTCATATGACGGTTATCTATTTTTATAGATATATATTTTTTTCAATTTCAAAAACTTTGTAAATACTTTGAAACGGACAAAAAATTATATTTGCTATACTTCTTTTCCACTGAAATATTTTGTTACAAAAGGTTACAGATATATTTTTTTTCTCCTTTTTCATTTATAACAATACACATAATTATAAACTAAAATAATTTTCAAAAAGTTTAAATTTAAAACACAATTTCTATCTGCTGTTTAAAATTTGACATGTGTCTATGTACACAGGATTATTGGACATCAAAATGTCTGTGCTTTTATTTGTCAATTACAGCATTGCTTCTTGCTGTTGTTTCAGCATTGGGTGGGTTTTCAGTTTTTGCTATTTTTTCTTTTCTTCTTTTTATCTTAATCTTCACCAACCAGTTGTGTTACCAGATTTCCTTTAACCAACATCAAAAAATTATCACGAAGCTGTGGAAAAAAAAAAGACAAATCATACTATTTAACTATATTATAGAATGAAAATAAACAAATAAATACATGAATGAGTGAACAAATAAACAAATAAACAAATGAAAATAATTATGATGTGTAACAACTGATGAGGCCAAAACAGATTGTACAATAATATATTTTCCACTTTGATTAACTGCCACTTTTCATACCAATATATATATAATTCAAAAGGCCTTGTTAATCTATTTATCCTCAAAAATCCATTTTTAAGCAAGTTACGTTAAAACAATAAACAGTACTTGTGAATATATTCTGTTAATTTCCAGATGGTAACAATGTCAGTAATTTAGGACTTACAGTGGCAGAGGGAAGGCATGGCCCAAGTGTTTCTAACAACAAAGTGTCTGTCAAACAGCTGCTCTAAAATCATCTAGTGAGCATCTTCCATCATGATCTACATCCTAAAATAAACAGCAAGTGCAACTCAAAATTTAAAAAGTGGTACATATATTCAATATAGAATAATTGAATCCAATCTCAGCATGCTTTCTTTGAAGTATTCAAGCTGTCCTCACAAATCCTTAGCAGTAAATAGGAAGAAGTAACGAAAACAGCGTGAACACATTTATACACACAAATACACAATCATGCATGCACAAACATGGACATACCATGTGTCTGAATGTTACATATACAAGAACTGACTATGTTAGGTTCAAGGACTGAACATTTTTGGGATACTTTTCAAAAATATTTTGTTTTGTTTTTCATTATACAATAAATTGTAACTTGAGAAGGACCACATTGATATTGTTACAAACACAAATTCAGTGGGATAGTCCAAAAATTAAAATGCATTTTAGGTTCTGTAATGTTATAATAACTTACAAGTTTCTTGAGTGCAATTTCCACCAATTCCTTTACCCCTTCATCTGGGTCTTCTTCTGAAGATTGCTACACAAACCAAAAATAAGGTCTTATCAAAATGCAACAAACTGAGCATTAACATAATTACTCTAAAGGAGATTTTAAACTTACTTCAATTAAATTTTAATATTACTCTTTCAACGTATAGTATAATATTAATTGTTAAAATATTAATTTGTCATTCAACATTAAGAATTAACAACTTACAATTGTTTTATTTTTTGTTGTTGTTTTGTTCTATCTATTTTGTACTTTTTTATATTTTTTGCTTTCATAGGTTTCATTAATTTTGGAAATGAAAACAAATTTCTTTTTTGTTAATGACATAACAAAACATATATTAAACATTCACCTTCACTTGGGAATTTTTTAAGAGATGAAACATTTCTTCTCTTGAAATGTAACCATCAGCATTGAGATCATACACCATAAAGCAGTCTGTAAAAGAAATCCTATAATAATATCTTCAAAAATTTTAAAGTATGAAAAAAGAAGACAGTATTACAATATTGACACTTCTGTGAACTGGACAGTACAGTGGCACAAAAAAGCAGCCAAATATTCAAATTAAAATTACAACTGTGGAGCACCTATTATAATATAAAATGGCTCTTTCTATAAAGAATATAATATTATGTAAAATATGTACATTGGATTTTTTCTTCCATTTCTCCTTTTAGGAATGTTGACAGTCCATAGATCCACTCTTCATCACTGAGAACACCATCATTGTCCTTGTCAAATGCTCGAAAAACTAAGAAAGATAAAAAAGCAATCAAAGAAAAATTAAAATTGGGTGAAAATGTCAGTGTATAATTGTAATTTACTTCCAGAACGACAGAGGAGGATATGGAAACTTAGCTACAATTTAATCAATTATATGATGTCTGTTTTTACATTTCTATACATGAAGTAATATATTTTTTTAAAGTATTAATGTGAGCATCTACTTTTTTACCATAGCTTCTTACATTAATTCCATATTCTGTTTTTGCAACTGTTAGTGTCCAAAAGTAAAATAATCATATGGATATATATATATATAATTTATTAAAAGTGTTGTCACTACACAAATCTGAAAATGTCAAATTTTTCTGTTCAGATGTCATAATGTTACAATGCTTTTATTTATTTTAAATATTTAAGATATTTTCAGATTTTTTATTATAATTTAATTATATGACTATAAAACTGTGAAAAATAAAAATAAAAAACATACTTCTATCCATGATGATATCTTCTGTAAGATCAAACTTATTGTGGAGGACTTCTCTGAAACATAATCTGTCCAGCTTGGGCTTCTGCTGTTTTGAACATAAAGCTTTAAAAACATCATACAATGTTTCCATCTCTTGTTTGTCAACTAAAAAAAGAAATAAAGAAATAATAATAATATTTAAAAAAAAATTAAAATTAAGATCAAATAACTATGTATTAAACAGATATATACATTGTCATTGTGTGTGCCTATGTGTATATGAATGTTTGTGTATGTATTTGTATAAAATATTGAAATACTTCAATCACCAATATTAATCACTATATTTTGATTATACATAATGTGTCATCTGTGACTTATTCTTTTACTGAACATATAAATTATAATTATTTGTTCCAAATGCAATCATAAAATTTATGAAAAAATAGTTTTGTGAATAATACTTTTATATAAATACAAAATAACATAAAAACAGTTTTAATAATAATAATAATAATAATAATAATAATAATAATAATAATAATAATGGTAATGGTAATGGTAACATGATTATCGGCAATACCGATGAATATTTTAAATAACAATAATTTTACAAAATATGCTTACATCTGCATGGATGACCTGTTTTGTTTTTGGCGTTTTTCATCAAATTTTGGATTACCTGTTCCTTGCTAACCCTCCTTTTGTTTGACATTATGTGCAAAACGAGTTATACGGACGATATTTGATCACAACCTTTTAGCAGCGTCCTTCTCTTAACTGGTTGTCAAGCTGTTTTTAGTGCGGATCGATTCTTCCAGATTATTGTTATAAAAGTAAATTCTTAAAATAATTTTGTATTTGCTTCATTCACAAAAAAAAATTAAACAAAATGAATACAAAAGCAATAAATATATTTAAATAAGTATTCTGTGAAATTTTATAAATATTTGCCCGAAACTATTATAATTTATCCAGCAGAATGGCGGATGTCGATTCTCTGCATGACATGAGTTCGGATTTAGATCAAGATCAGAGTGCCGTTGAAGCTGATGCTGAAGATGATGAAGTCATAAATGACAGGTTGCCACTTTTAGATTAATTATATTATTTATATACATCTTTATTCCATTAATTTTCTACAATTTAGTACATGCCATTTAGATATAATAATCCAAACGATGCATTTTCGTTAATAGCCTAATGTCAATTGCTGTAATAATTTGATATGTGTTCATACATTTATTTTAACTGGATATGAGTTGAATAAGATGTAAAGATGGGAATATAACATTAAAATATTGAATTAAAATTATTAAATAAACTGAAATAACGTATTTAACTTTGGATTGATATGAATCAGATAATCGATTTGATGCAGCATTGTCACATTGTGGAAAAGATTAAAATTATCATTATTTTCATATTGCTATCCAATGCATCTAATTCATATCGTAAGAAACATTTGTTGTTAATGCACCAACATGATATATTAATTTTATTATCTGCTTGAGTTATCACTGGCAATATTAAGTAGTATTAACAATATCGGAAATGCATTTAATTTAAATTTTAGATTTAATCTTCTTCATTGTTAATCACTATTTTTCAGCCAAGATGCTAGTTTGAGGAAAAAAAGCAAGCGTAAGAAAAAGAGAAATGCTCGAGACATTGAAAGATCGAGTGGTGATTCAGATAGTCAAGCCATCACAGATGAATATGACAGCAAAATACTTTTAGGATGCCCTGGAGATCAATCTCAGTCAGGAATTGATGCTGATTCAGAGAGTCAAGGATCAAGAGAGTCAAAGGAAAACACAGCCCCAATAAAACACTGGTGACGGAAGATGCTCCCGATAATGACAAAGTAATTATGTATTACAACTATTTATTATTTTGTTTATTTTAAATAATATCATAATGATATTTAATAGACATTAATTGTGTGGCCATTAGATGATTTTTAAATAAAATATTCACTCATTAATGAATAAATTCTGAGTCTTTAAATTTATAAATGCATAAATTTATTATTTAATAAATGTATATTTATAATTTGAAAAAGAACTTATAATATATAACTGAAAGAGAAGATACCTTATTCACTAAATTACTGTGTGATATTTGTTTATTAGTAAATAAAAATGTTTAATACCAATTTTATTTTAAACTTCAGTTCATCCTTAAGTAGGAAACAAATTATGATGGATTTTGTTGATTTTTTTGTTTTTTTTCTGAGGGGTTTTGTGTTTGTTTTTCTTTGCAGTCACTTTTCACTTTACACATATACATAAATGTCAGTCTGTATTCTGTCAATATCTATTTTGAGATGTAATATTACTCAGTAAGATGTGACTGTCATTGTCATGTTCTAGTTGTAGAAAGACTTGTTAATTTATTGATTTTGCAGGTTCAGAATATTGCTGGTATTCAACAGATCCAAAAAGCAGTGGAGTTACTTACATTACAGCAAGGTGCTCCTAAAAGCATGGAGGAAGCAAAGAAAAAGAAATTTCTGTTTTGGGAAACTCAGCCAGTGCCAAAATTTGGTAAGTAATATTTAACTATTTCCTTTATTTCTTTATTTTTAATTTTTTTATAATACCTTGAGTTTGGCTTCTAACCACTGTGTTTTTTTGGTAATTTTAAAAATTATTTAATTGTGACTTTTATGAGTCGCATACAGAAATAATGTCAAATGTCATATAACTCAAACTTTCATTTGATTAATCAACAATATATGAAATGAAACACCAGAAGCTAACAACATTTGGAGTTAGAAATAACCGTGTCATATTATTTATCTCTGTCTGTTGGTGTGTGTAAAAATATTTTCTTGATTTCTTTTAGATTTTAAATTATTTTTTTTTATCAAATTATTTTATTTTTCAGATGAGAAAATAACCTGTAATGAAGAGATTGAAGGAGACAAATTGCCACATGAAGTGAGACAAGAATGTTATTCCCTGCCCTCCGGCTTCCAGTGGGATACACTCGATATTGGAAATCCCCTTATTGTAAGATAGCATTTTGTTTAAGTCCTTTCTTTCTTTTTTTTTTTTTTTGGTATATTTAAATAAATGATTAACCATTATTTTCTGTAAATAGTTAATAAACAAATTGAACGTAACTTTTAAAAAATTTCATACTAACATATTATTAATGGAAATTTGAAATTGTATAACTAAAGAAATTGTATTCATGATTAAACACGCACATGAGCATATACACTGTTTCATTGTTTCAGCTTAAAGAATTATATACACTTCTAAATGAAAATTATGTGGAAGATGATGACAACATGTTCCGATTTGATTATTCCCCTGAATTTCTGCAGTGGTATGTTGTAATCAATATTTTTGCTTTATATATTAAGAATAAATTTTTTATTATTCATTGTTTTACTGACATTCCTGGGGGAAAAAATACCAATTTTTTTTATTAAGTATTAAAAGCATAATACTTTCACAGACAGTTTTATTCTTTGCTGAATCTATAATTTAATTAGCTGATGATATATAGATACGTTTATAGTAGACTTAATCAATAAAGAAAGCAACAATTTATTCTTTTCATTTCATCAGTATCCATTGAAACATTAAAGACCTACACTATTAACTGTTAATATGATACAGTTTTTGTTAAATTTTTATTTATCTGTTTATATTTGGAAGTATTCTCATTTTGTATTGTATATATGTGTGTGTGTGTTATTCAGGGCTCTCCAGCCTCCAGGTTGGATGAAAGACTGGCACTGTGGGGTGCGGGTCACCAAGAGCGCCAAATTGGTTGGTTTCATTAGTGCCATCCCTGCCAATATCAAGATATATGATAGGTTAGTACATGATATCTTTTATCTTAACCTTCAGAATTCGGAGGCAGCTAATATCTCTGCCATTTAATATTTATTGTCAGTTTCAAGGCCTGGTGATAATTGATATGCATATAACCTAATTGATTGGATTTATTATCCTGGTTATGATAGGTGTCTGTATCTTTTAGAAGAACACAAGTAATACAAATATTAATATAACAGTCTATTTGTAAGATTAATCTTCAGTAATCTGATGTTTTACTCTTTTTCCCTTTTTCTTTTTTTTTTTTCGTCTTTGACTGTCTGTTTTATTGAAATCAAAATTTTATTTTCAGATCAAAAAAGATGGTAGAGATCAATTTTTTGTGTGTCCATAAAAAGCTCCGATCAAAACGAGTGGCTCCTGTTTTGATAAAAGAGATCACAAGAAGAGTACATCAGCAGGGCCTCTTCCAGGCTGTCTACACTGCTGGAGTTGTGCTTCCTAAACCTGTAACATCTTGCAGGTAATACCTCCCTGTTACCTAATCATATTTGACAAAGACTATTCAAAATTTTCTTCTGTAACATTCAGTAGGATTTGTTTGCTTTGTGTGTTTTTTTTTTTTTTTAATTCTTAAATAAATGTGAGTTGTTAATCCCTGAAATTCAGAAATGTTATGAAATTTAATGATGCAGGTTTCTCTAAAGGGCTGCATATTTTTTCATCTTTGATCATTATTCTAAGTATCAACATAAATAGATTTACTTTAATTTTACATGTAGAAAAATGCGATACCCAACTGTGAATTAGGATTAAATTCTAAGACAACAAAAAATGATGAAATGCTTCTACAGATTTTTTTGAAGAAGTCAGAAAAATAAATTAATATTTAATTATTTTTTAAATATTTTGAAATCATCTTCAGATACTGGCATCGATCTCTCAACCCACGAAAGTTAATAGAAGTGAAGTTTTCACATTTAAGCCGGCACATGACTATGCAAAGGACACTGAAATTGTATAAGTTACCAGAAGTAAGCATTATCTGCCATATGTTCCTATAATGACTAAATGCATGAGTAGTTCACTGATGATATTGTGACACATAACATTTGATTAATAATATTATTTTTAATGTATAACGTTTTTTTTTTGTAATGATAAACTCTAAGAGAAACTATTAACACCATTTATCTTATTTATCAGTGGCACATGTTTTTAGTTACAAAGGCTGAATAGGATATTCTGATAATCATGCACTATTCCCAGAACTGGAAGGTTTTTCAGTCATGCAGGAAATTATCTTTGTGTTACAGCACATTGAAGAAAGAAAATATTTAAAAATATATATATATTGTTTAAATATTAATTTGCTGCGTTACTTGTATGCCAGTTTGCAGTTGCTGAAATTTAAACTTAGTTCTAGCTTTGATCTTGTGGTCAAAATAATTTCCAGGCAAATTTGTAAAATGACTGTTTTCTCTGTTTTTATTATCATATTTAATTATATATTTTGTTTTCTATTAGACACCCAAGACTCCAGGCTTTAGAGTGCTAACCCCTGCTGATGTGCCTGAAGCCTACAGACTTGTATCTAAGGTGAGTAACTGTGTCAGTGATTAGACCAGAGCTATAACATACACATCTGTATGTTTGAGTGTATGTGCATATGTATTTGATTTATGTTGCTTGAATGTTCAATATATATATAATGTTAAAAAATAGAAATTCCATCTTTTATAGTAAAGTTTCACTGGATATTTTTAGGAGTTTTAACAAACTTTTTAAAACAATATTTTTAAGACACTCTAGAAAAAAAAAAAAAAATCATTAGTTATTTTGTTAATGCTTAAGATTATTATTTGAATGAATACTGACATTGTTTTATCCTTAATTTTTTTTTTTTTTTTTTTTAAATCAATTTCAGATGATTTAAAGTTAGAATTGTGTTTTTATATATATTTTACTGTTTCAGTATCTCAGTACATTTGATTTGGCCCCAATTTTCTCAGAAGAAGAATTTAAGCACTGGTTTATTCCAAGGAAAGGAATTATAGATAGTTTTGTTGTAGAAGTAAGTTTTTATTAATTATATTTTATTTTCTTATGTAAATTATACTTGAAGGATAAAGTCAGTGGTATGATTCAAATTAAAAAGCAGATTTCATTATAAAAATAATATGTATTTTAAAAAAAAAAAAAAAAGTTTTCAAAATTTTTTGTTTTCTTTTCTTTATGTTCTTCATTTAATAATAAAAAGCTGTTAACAAACCTGAACAGTTTTTTTATTTTATTTTATTTTTTAGATAGAAACTACCACTTGCTTTAAATGCATTATTCATTCATAATTTTCATTCATAATTTTCTGCAGCTTAATGGAGAGATTTCTGATTTTGTAAGCTTCTACACACTTCCATCAACTGTGATGCATCATCCTCAGTACAAAATTCTGAAAGCTGCATACTCATTTTATAATGTAGCAGGGAAAACATCTTGGGTTGACCTAATGCAGGATGCATTAATAGCTGCTAAGAATGTAAGTATCTATTAATCTTTTTAACTGGAGTGGCAACAAAGGTTTCAGTTCAGAAATACAATTTTTTTAAATATGTGATGGTTTGTTTGGAAGACTTTTTTTTATTTATTCATTTTTTTTTTTTTTTTTTTTTATTTTTTTTAGTTAATAAGGATTATTTTTGAATAACAAAACACTAATTTTTAACTTTTCATCAAGAAAAATAGGTTAAAGATTAAATTTAAGCAAACAAGTTAGATAGTACTTGACCTTAAATCCCCAAATATTTATATGTGGGGTTTTTTGCAACATATAATAGTAGGTTAAATAATTATTTTGTATTTCAGATGCACTTTGACGTGTTTAATGCTCTAGATTTAATGAACAATAAGGAATTCTTGGAGAAACTCAAGTTTGGAATTGGTGATGGCAACCTTCAGTATTACTTGTACAACTGGAAATGTCCTGCCATGGATCCAAAAAGGGTAATTATCTGATTTAACTATTTTGATAACTGTACAATAATTATTTTAAAAAACAGAATTTTACATGATTTCAGTTTCATATGCTTTTGGGAAAACATCATCAATCATTACTTTGTTCAAAACCTTAATGTGATCATGGTTCAGTCTAAAGGATGGTTAATTACATAATGACTCATGGATTATTTAATTCATATTTCAAATACTTCATGATTAAGATTTGGGTTTGCCCTAATAGTAGTGTTATGGCCATTTTCTATTTCAGTTTTCAAATTATCTAATAACATGGAATATTTTATTTTTTTTCTATCACCATGCTAAACCTTACCATGTTTTACAATGGGTATCAAGACAAAGATTTACATTTGTAAAATAAAATAATAATGGTTTCTTCAGCATCATAAAATTAAATAATCTTTTGAGTGTTTTTAAATAGACTTTCTTTTAACTGTTAATAATATATTTTCAAATCTTTTTTTCAGGTGGGTCTTGTATTACAGTGAAGTGGATAAACCAACAACCAACATGAGAAGTTTGCAATGAAATGGAATCTTTCCCAACTTTGTTTACAAAACCTTTCCATGGCCTCTTCATACCAAGATTTTGATGTGTGCAACATTTCAAGTATATTTATGTTAACAAAATGACAAAAAGAAAACCCAAGAATGTCAGAATGAATGCAAGTGATGATGGATGTATCACTGGATAATTTTCATTTGTTGTTATATGCAAATAGTAGTCTGAAAATTTGTATGAATTTGTACATTGTATGTTGTCATTTTTTTTTGTTTTTTTTGTTGTTTTTTTTGTTTATCTTTGTCAAAATGTAATAAATGATAACAGATTTTGTGTAAAATAAAAAAAAATAATAGTAATAATAAATGACAAAAAAGAAATGTTTATGTGTTAGTTTAATAAATGGTTTATAATATTTTAAAAAAATAATAACTTTATAATTTTGGAGTCTTTTAAAATTTATGATTTTATTTGAGCAGGACTTCAATATTTTTTTTATGTTTATCAGCTGAAACACTGTTTGTTGTCCCTTGGCAGTTATCTCCATTGTTATAAAAGTGGTGATCTGTGTTTAATTTTAAGGAATTTTGTATTTTTGTTTTTTCTTTTGTCTGTTTGTACTTTATTTTAAATGTTTTTTTATTTTATTTTATTATTTTTTTTGATGTATTTATTAATCAATCCTATTTTAGATACAAAACACATCTTCATTGTAGCTTTCAAACTCAGGGTTATAGTCATAAGAATGTAAAATAATTCATAAACAGAATTAACACAAAGATTTTAAGTAGTTCATGCAACTTTGTAAATTAATACTTTAAAAATCCATTTCAAAGATATTGTTTAAAATAACATATATATACCAAGCAAAATGAAATATTGTTAGTTGAGTGCAAAGTTAACAGGAATGACCAGTTTTTTATAACTTCACCTGGACATAACTTGCTTTTCTATCTTGAAATTATTGATTTAATGGCTTAAAAATTGGTTTGATAGTAAATATCTGGGCACCCAAGAACTATGAGATTTTTTAATATTACACACTTGTTTTGTTAATTTTATAGAAAGAAATTAATTTTCATTTGGTATTTTTTTTTATAAAGTAGATTAAATTTCTGAGCATTTATCTTTTATAATGGTGTGCAGCATATGATTTTGATCTTAACCTTTTTTCTTTTTTTTTCATAAATAAATCAGTTTGTTTAATTTGCAGTTGTTAAAAGGGATTAGTTACAATTTATTATTTATGGATACACAGTGTGCCTTTTATGGATTAAAGATTTGACTGAATTTGTTGGCAAAATAGGCCTATCAATTTTGTCAGTTTATTGGAATTTATACTTTAGATATTTGGGATTTGTCTTTTATTATTATTATCATCTTTTTTATATATTTTAGATTTGTGCGCACACGTGTAAAAAAAAAAACAGTTATTATTACAAAAATTTCAAACACCTTTTAAAATTGATACTACTAGGCAATATGTTATTAATTGTTATGTACCATCTAATAAAATGTTGTGTGTATCATTTTACTTTCTGACTAGTTATTTACAATATGTTATTTATTACTATAAATATTATTACCAGATGAAAGGCTTCATCAGTTAAATGTACACAAATTGCAAATTTCAAATAAAATCATTTTTAGCTTCGCAGTCCTGAAAAGGTGTCAGTTGTCGTGGTTCTTTGGTGTTTTTACCCATTTTCTATGTTTAGATCAGCTGCAGGTACTCCTTTTCAGAGAAAACAAAAGTAACAATCAGAAATGACTCTCATTTTTAATGCATGGTGAATGAATGAATGAATGTGGATAGCCCATCATCACATAAATGCATTATTCATATTAATACATGTTTAGCAAATATCATTTGTTTTGGGGTTTTTTTGCATTCTGTAATACACATACATATATAGCCACATTTAGCCACATAATTATGTAATTAATTGATAGATTATTTTTCTCAATGTTTTTTGTTTTTACCTATTTATCATCACAGAACAACAGGCAAAAATTTTTTTTTTGATTTAAAAATAATGGTAAAAATATTAATTATCAGACTGTATTTAATAAGAAAGTTATGAATAGAAATATCTTTAAAATGAAAGATTCTAGGTATGGGAGGCCACTTAATTCATTTCTTTACTTTTGACCCCATCAGCATCAACATCTCTATTCTAATAAGCAGTTGTCAGACTGGAGGGGATAGGATTTTGATCTTGGTCAAACAGTATAATAATTTTCTGCTATGCTTGAAATAATTTGTTTGGTGTTGTTAAACTTAAAGTTACATTTATTATTTTATATCAAAATTATGCAACTGCTAACCATGTGATAAAAGAGGCCGGTTACACCATCAATGCCATTAATACATTAATAAATTTCCCTAGTTATAAAGCATATGTTTTCAGTAAAGCATTTTGTGCAATAATTTTGGGCAATGCTTATATTTAGAAACATAATTATACATGTATAGTATGCTGTTGTTGTTTTTTCAAGTAACAATAACATAATCATTTAAAAGTTATGTTAGATTTCATAAATGCATGCATAAACATAATTATTTTGAATTTAATATAGTAAGATAAAAGTAGCATGAACAAAATAGATTTTACCATTTTCTAAATAATTATAAGAATAAAAATGATATGTCTTAATCATTTTGGCTGATTTGTATCATTTAAAATTGATTGTCAATGAATTTTTTGTACATTGTTTTTATTATTATTATTTAATATCTAAAAAAAAGAAAAAAGAAAACATGTTGAACTGTTTGTTTTTTAACTGGATAAAAAATGGAATTATTAACTTTTAATTTTAATTTTGTTTTGTAATATCAGTGCATTTTTTGTGCACACTGAGAACTGTATTTACATATTAGCCACTTCTTGCATAGATTTTGTTTTTAATGTATTCTGTTGTGATTTAGTTTCACCATCATCTATGGAAGATGTGACATTGCGACAATAAAAACTACAAAATGTATGTCCTTCTTTGTTTTCTGTTAAATCCAGTATCGAAATATTCTTGGTTTTGTAATGATCTTTTTCTTGTTTTTTACTCTTATATTGAAAATAAGAGGATATTTAAAGTGTTTATCTGTTTTGTAGAGTCATAAAATTACACTACTTATCAGCTGGTGTGGCTTCTCCATCTCAATTTTAAAATTGGTTTAATGGGGGGAAGTAGCATCTGTGTTATTTTGTGGATATTCCTTTCCATTTTTTATTTTATTTTTTAAATGAAGTAAATTTTAAAGCTTTTCTATGTACAGATTCATTTTCTTTACCAGTTTAAACTACTTAACTTTAATGGCCTGTTCTATATTTTGGCCATCTATTTGAAACAATGGACCATCCATTTCATTTTATTCTGTTTTCAGATTATTTGTTATATTTTTTTAAATCATTCTTTTTCAATCTATTTATAATATATTTATGATCTTACTTTTATATTTTGTTTAATATATGTACTTAAATGTAGTAAGTAATATTCAGCCACAAATATAACAATATGATAATTTAAAACCAATAAAATAACAAGTATGTTTTATTTATAATAATAATTTATCAGAACAAGAAAAAAAAATATTTTGATTGTGTCAGCTTGTTTTCTTCTTCTTCATGTCTGATGTGTTTTCAACAATAAACTGAAAAAAAAAAAAATCATTTTATAAATTGAAACTGTGTTAAACTGTCATTCAAAAAGCATATGAAAATATTTTATCTTTTTTTTTTTTTTTTTGTTAAAAAATTCCAATAATTATTACAAGAAAATTACAAATTTTAAAACTAATAGAATTTTATTACATGTATGAGTAAGTTAAAAAAAAAAAAAAGAGGCTATCTACAAAAATGCTTTCTCCACAAACATAAATATTAAGTTTAATGAAAGCTGTTGTAATTTGTTTAATAAAAGCCAGAGTTGCTTCATAATGTATAGAACCAAAACTTGTAAGAAAAAAAAGGTTTATACAGTAGACTCTGTCAAAATTGGCCTTTTGACTAATCTGGAATTTTGTGTAAAACAGCACCATTTCAAAGTTCCATCCAATTCTTGTTATTAAACAAAATTCTAATTCAGAAGTTGTCTATTTTGGATTTGACTAATAAGTTCCAGAACAAAAGAACAATTTATATAGTAATTAGCTTTGTCCACACCAACATACAATTTTAAGTTAAGGTCAACTCTTAAACAATGACTGCAATTTACATGTAATTAGCACAACATGAAATAATTGTGCTTCTTTGAAGTATTAATAAACAATTGTGCCATACTTCTTGTAATCACTGTATGCAGCTAGATAACATGATTATTATTAGTGTATATTGATACCTAAGTGAATTCACTTTTTTAGTGTCAAAAGCAGAGGTCTTAATAAATATATATGGTGTACATTTTGTTTTTGTTGAATTCTTAATGCCAGAGTGACCTAAAAAACAGCAAACTTTCATTGCATAGTAAAGTGAACTTAATAGAAAAATTTTCGTGAAGTCCACTGTGCAAAAACACATATTTCAGTTATGCAATTTAAGACAGGAATACAGGTAATGTCTGATATTCTTAGCTGTTGTAAAGCTTTCCTGGAATTGTACAAAACCATCATTTGGAGAAAAGTTCAAAAACCTAAACAGATTCTTGCATCAGTGGTTTCAGCAGGCAAGATCAAAAACTCTACCCATTTCTGTTCCAATTCACCTGTGAAATTCATAATAAACCATGAACTCATTTTCCATTTTCATGTCATTTTAACCTTTCTGTACCAGAACTGTGTCTAAACTGGTACATGTTGTTTGTCCCAAGTGAATCCTGTTTTGACAGAGTCCACCGCATATACAAACACACACTTGTATATACAGAACACTTTTGTATTAATTTTAGTACATAACACACATTATTTTGAATATACTAAATAAGAATTAAATAAGAAAAAAAAAATAATCTATTGCACTTACTTTTGAAATTCTTTTCCTGATATCCAGAACAGTTTGGTTCACCGACTGTTCACGTTCGGTAGGAATATTCAGAGGAGCATTCAGCACTTCTCTGTTTGGCAGAGTAGGGCCTTCAGGTTTACCCAGCATGAATGCATTTTTCTTAATTTGTTTACTGACATCATCCTCCAATAAATGTTTATCAGGAGTTTCTTTTGGGGTAGTGTCTTTGTCTTTTTTAATTACAGCTTGTCGGGGCACAAAACGAGGTACTGGACCTTTTTTTTTAAACTCGCGAACAATAATATTTGTTTGATTACCAGCATTTCCTGCTGGATTTTTTTCTGTCTTATGACTGTCTTCTGAAAGGATCTGACCTGAAGAACCATTGATCAATTTGTTTGTATTTTGCTGGCTTATTTTATTGTTACCTCCTTTTGAGGTAGATGAAATGGGTAATCTGCCATCAAAATTTGCTGGTAATGTTGAATGAGCACTAGGTACATGTGCAAATTCAAATCTTGACTTCTGGTCTTTGAAGTAGCTTGGATTTCTTCCTGGAACTGGTGGTGGGGGTATTCGAAAGTCAAACTGAATAGAAATTTCTTCTCTTTGATGTTCAACATTTTGCCCATCTGGAGGATGGAACTGATGGGTCAGTGCTGAATTGTGGTTGATGGTTATTGTCAGAGTTTTTTGCTGGTAAATAATTGGATACATGTGAAGTTTCTGAAACTGTGTGTGAACTAGAATTGACTCTGTTACTCTGTGCCTGGAAGAAATCTGAATTTTTTGTTTTTGTCTCATCATCTAATGATAAAGTAAAATCAGTAGGTGCTGTAATAAAATTTAAAAATTTGTTAAATAAACATTGTATAATACATTTAGATAAAAAAAAATACATCGTTTATCATTATTTTGAATTTTAATAGTTTATAGTGGCAGAGGCTTTCCTCTTTAAAAGCATTATTATAAAATAAAAATTGACAGTTATTGGCTTTTAATACAAAATGATTTGAAATATTGTTATATTTATTGAACTAGTCACATTTTAAGACCACAATTTCCATTTCCTGTTATTAACTAATCCAGAATGTTTTAGACTAAATATTCAGAAAATATATGTATAATTCTGTATTATGTATATATAAAATTATCAAAAATTCAATATATATTATATCAGTCTCTCCAACTGAACCTTCAAATAAATATTCTACATAATGTAAGGTATATAACTAAAATCATAAATATTCATGATTAGTGTACTCAGGACAATCTCACCATTTGTTCTCGTCTTTGCTGCAATAATTTTTCTGCGATCCTGAAGTTTTTGTCTACATTCTTCAATTGTTTCATACTCTGGTGCATAACACACATGGAGTACTCCCCCAAAGAATGAGTAATCATCTAGTTTCTTCTTAGCAAACCTAGGAATTATAAAAGAAATTTCAAATAATTATTTTTAATGCATCAGACTAATGGCATACAAATTCAGAAAATTTGAATAACCAATAGTTAAAATATCTATACAAAAGCTTAACTACAACTTAACAACATATTAATAACTGGGTTTTTTTTGTTTTTTAAATCTTCAAATAATGATTTCCTTTCTCTCTTAAAACAGTTCTTTTATGAACTTTGTTGAAAGAAAATTTTATCTTTATTACGTTTGTTAATTATTTTATTCATCTTTTGCATACTATTAACAAGGCTTTTCTATTGGTGTTTAATGCATAGATAAATATATTAATTATTAAAACAAATCAAAAATGATACTACTATCATACACACCTGGCTGACTGAATTTTTGAAAAACAAATAAGGTACACTTCTGTGAAATCATCACAGGGATACTCATCCAAAATACGATATTCATCAACGGCACCATACAATGCAAACAACTTCACAAGTTCTTGACTAGCACCAACAGCTTGGCACTCCCTGAACCAATAGATATTTTGATTCCTGATTGATGGTGTAAACCTTGAAAATAGAGGATCTAGTTATAGGGTTTCTATTTTGTATTTAAAGTTCTGCAAATTTTTCATCTTTCTAATATTTAATTGTATAGGATCCATTATTTTAAAAATCTCATGAAAAGCAAAGAATATTGTCATATAGTTATTTGAAATGTCAACAGTGACGTCTGCAGTTTATAATTTTATGATGCAAGAAAAATAAAGAAATACTTTTTCAAAAACTGAAAGTAGAAAAGCTTTTAAAAGTTGAAGTAAAATCAAGAAATATTGGAACTAAGTGTTTTATGTAATAACCTATTCAACATTATAACTTATATGGCGTCATTCACATATAACGACAATTCTGCTGCCGCTGCTCACCAAGTTCGAAATCAGTAAGTGAGTAAGTGACTTACGAAATTACTATGAAGTATGATTTAATTGATTATCATTATGTGCAAGAAAGCTAGTTAGAACGACATTCAGTAAAATATCTGCTGACAAGACCTACATTTAAACTACAAGATTATTGACTCAATGACTGTATATACCTTAACTGCTTTTGGTATTCTCCCCTCTCGATAAGGCGGGCGCGTATAACAAATTTCAGCTCTTTGGTGATGTTTGGGTATCGCTTCTGTGGGCGCATCCATTACAACATTTC
Organism: Chrysomallon squamiferum; assembly: GCA_012295275.1. Lineage (NCBI taxonomy): Eukaryota > Metazoa > Mollusca > Gastropoda > Neomphalida > Peltospiridae > Chrysomallon > Chrysomallon squamiferum. The sequence continues at coordinate 8,133,090 of CM022673.1, read as the reverse complement.
TTTTCAACTACATTCCTCCACCAGCAGTGGTAGATTCATTGCAGAAAGGTTTAAATGATAACAGAAAAAACAATCGTAATTTCACTATCTTTTTATGATACCCCCACAATAAAACAAAACAGGAAAACATGTTTAAACCTTTTTTTTTCATTTGTATCTGTATGGTGCTAATGTTTGCTTACATGTCGTCTTCAAACCTCTCGTGATTTATGTTTGTAGGAGTTTAATTCACGAGCCATAGAAATTTAGTTTACCTCACATTTATTAATGTTCAGACAACTGTCGAACATCATTTATAAATCTAAATCTAAATATAAAATATTGATAATCCGTTTCTAATTACGATTCTTTTATGATTTTTCTCTTTTTCTCTAGTGCATTTAGTATATCATTTCATTTCATTTATTTATTTATTTATTTTTTATTTTATTTTATTTTATTTTATTTTATTACTTTATTTTGGACACCGTGAAAAACAGCAGTAAATTACAATTGTGTTCAAACCATAAATGGAATTTATAAAATTATAGGTATCCTTTCTTTAAAACGATATTGTTATGCACTATACTCGATCAACGTAGTCATTTTAATTGCAACCATCCTTGATGTGACGTTAAACATTTTGATTAAGAAACAGTATCGAACCTTAAGGAGAGGAAGCTTTGCCAATTAGCGATTTTGTGGCACGCAAATGTAGAGTTGGTTATTAAATGCCAGTCATTTAGAGATCATGCCTTACGCAGTAGCTACAGTATTTAAAACTTTTATTTCGTATTGAGCCCTTTCAGGAACGTGTACCCCTACTGATGTATATGAAGAACTAAGCTATAAAGATGTGTGAAAATAATAATAATAATAATAGTAAAATAGTAAGTTTATATGTTAAAACTTGATATAATTAAAATACTTAAAGAACTTGATAAAATGTTTACTGAATGTATAAACGTTGTTGAAACTACTCCTTTGTCATAATAAATATTTAAATATTTTCCTAACAAGATAAGTATATATATATACTTCAGGGTACAGCACCCTCACACAAAAACTACACAAGTTCGATTTCAAATATATCTTTATTTCCTATGCCCTTTTATACACCATGATACACAGTAACAATATATCCTGATAAAAGTTTAGTAATTATAATGCAGAGAATTGATTCAAACTTCTTTCTCCCTTGCCAGATATCCTCTCTTCTACTTTGAACTCTCTTTCACCACAGTCACACAGATAACATTTCACATCCCTGACCAATACTGGCAGACCATTACTGTCCTGGGTTCCTTAGGAAAGCACCAGTGACAGTGTTTACCATATTTTAATGTCCCTCATGTCTTGGTGGAATTTCCCAAGTACTTTAAATTTAAATAAGGAGAAATAAATCTCAGACACATTAATGGTGTTTATGTACCTTTAGATTGTGCTTTTAGTTCAGTCCCTCACATATATATGTATTGAGTATATTTAGGAAGTACAATTTGATTTTTTTGTTTGAGTCAACATTCTATTACGGATCAATTATAATTTTTACCATTTTTTTTCATATTTGATTAACACAGTTTTGATATACATGGTAATACTGACAGATTAATTAAGTGCAGTAATCAATGGGTATCTGTAATTTGTAATCTAATTATCTTCATTTCACATCATGCCTGTAATGTTTAATAATTATTTTATTATATTAATTTCAGTAGCTGTAACATCAAATGTTCCAATAATAATGTTTGTTTCTATATAAATTTTTAAATATGTATATAATAAACACTTTTGAACATAAATATATTAATTATTTTATGTATAAAACAAAATACACTGTATGAACAAAAGTTTATTTAGTCCAGTAATTTCAGCCTTGGCAATTTTAATTCTGTGTTGGAAACTTCTTCTGAAATGTCAACTCCCAGAGGACATCTGAAATAAAAGAAAAGGAAAAATAGTCTTACGTAATTAATGTCTACCTGTCTATAAATTCCAGTCAATGAAACAAAAACAAAGAAATGTGTTTTCTCTATAGATATAGAGCAATGAATTAAAAAAACATATACTGTTTTATAGGTTGTAGGATATTTGTTCACCTGAACATTTTGCCCACTGGACAGTTGTTCAACTTAAAAGTTAAAAAACAAAATTACAGACAAATACCCACCACCTGCATTTTTTTTTTTTTTTTCCATTTGTTTCTTTGTTTTCAGATTATTATTTGAAATATAAAAATGACAAATCAAGAACAAATGAAAGAATCTTATTTCCTTTTGATTGCAATTATGTCATTATGTGTTTTGATAAAAGAAACCAATATATGAAAATAATTTTAGTTTTGCTTTTGATAAATGTGTCAATAACATTTCTTATTTGATATGATTTCCATTTGTCTTATTTGACTTTAAAATAAGTCAGTTCTATAATATTTCAAATAATATCCTGAAAAAAAAAAAAATATATATATATATATAACAACAACAACAAAAAACAAACAAACAAAATTACTGGTGATGGGCAACAATCAATTTTTTTTAATTCTTTGGTGATCAAATGTCCTGGCTCCATTTTATATTTTCTGGTAATACCAAATGTACATTCCAGATAATTAATAAATCTTTCCTGCTTATTTAATATAAAATAAATATCATTAAAAGTAACTGAACAAAGAGGCTAAGTAAAGTGAAAACAAACTTCAAAGAATTTTACCTAGGTTGAATATCAACATTTTCAGGGTCTTCAGCAAAACCTTCATTTAACAGAAGTTTTTCCATGCCATTCCTATAATTAGAAAAAATATTCCCTAGTGTTTAATCTATAAAATAACTGAATAAATAATTTATAAATAAAATAGGCTACATAATTTTTTGTGGAAAATCACTTCTTTACAAATAATAGGTTTTTTTTTTTTTTTTTTTTCTCAGGATAAAAAAAGATTAAAAATAAACAAAAATCATATTATCCATAATTATATTGAGTATGATTATTCCAAACATCAAGTTATTACAACACAAATCTACTCACCAAGCAATCATAATTCCATTGTCAGTGCAGAGTTTAGGTGGAGGACAGACCAACTGACATTTATATCGTTTACAGACTTTGGCAAGTCCAGTTCGCAAGAACTCATTACTGGCAACACCTCCTGACACAACCTAAAGACATATTTTTTGATTATTTTCATACATTAGTTTCAAGGAAAAGAATCAATGTCTATAGATATGTTATTAACTGAAGCTCTTGACATGGGTAAACACTGGTATAGAGAAGAACACAATTTTTATTGCAATAAAAATGCATTTGAAAACAAAACAGTTTCCATAACAATTTTAACATGTCGAAGTGTCTAACTCTAAATGATGAGACAACAATTTTGCTTATAATCAATGGTACAAAATCAGTGTGTGAATTAAAAATTCAATGATTTGCATTTGTTTCTTTGTTCAGGCTATCATACACCATACCATGTGATATAGAATTAATTGTAAATACTATAGAGTTACTACTTCTGCATTAAAAAACATAAAACAATTCAACATTATATTTATTATAAAACAAAAAACCGTACCAATGTTTTATTTAACTCTGGTAGCAATCCTTTTAATTCACAAAACACTAAACCTCTTTGAAGTCTTTTAGCTAAATGCTGTAATACACCAAACTGGAAGGAAGCACACAGATCAGCAGCATTTGGCAACACAGAACCAGCACTAACATCTTAAAAAAAAAAAAAAAAGATAAATTTAATAAAATTACACATCACTTAATTATCCCTGGTATTAAACTACAGTTATATTTCAAGGAAAGAAATACATTTTATTAAATTAAAATTAAATTTTCACTGCAATTTCTCATAACTGTTATAAGGTGAAACGAAAAAAAAAAATGTTGTTGAAGAAATCAGTATCTGTAAGATCTTACTTTGTGATATTTCTTCTGATGTTATCAACTGCTTGGCAGCAAATTTTATTCCAGCAAAAGAAAAATTACAGTTTGGTTTCTGTGTCAAAACATGGGGAAATGTGAAAGCTTTTGGGTCTCCGTTTTTGAGCCAGTGTTTCTATGGCAACACCTCCTGGCACTGCAGCAAACTCAGGCATATTTTTCAGTTTTAGTTGTCGAGCTGTCTGAAAATGGAGACATGAAAAACAAAAATGGCATAAAGACATATATAATATTCCAAATTAATCATTTTGCTGGCACTTTATAAACAATTATGTTTTTTAAATATTATTCACTAGTAAAAATTTAGTAAAATTATGATTCCAAAATCAGTGTTTCTCTTAAAAGGAAAAAGAATAATTTCCCACTAAGAAATTTTACACAACAAATAAAAGAAATAAAAATTTTGAATTTTGTTTAAACCTTGTCAAAAGCATCCCCTGGTGCATCATCGAGTCCATGTCCCAGCAGCAGGAAATCACTGACTCCACGAGCTACGGCCAGCAAACAGTGACCACCACTGACCAGCAGCACTAAGAAAGGAAACTCAATTCTGAAACAAAATGCAAAAACCAAATCACAAAGATAGTTTGCTAAGCCAAATTTTTATTTTTCCTGAGAAGTATTAGAATTCTGTATCATAATTAGTCACATGATCAGTCTATCAAGTAACACCACTTGACAATTTCCCAATCTAACAAATATTCCCTTTTGGTTTATCAAAAGGTGTGAGAAGGTGAATGTCAAGATAACATGTATCTAAATATAGACATTATGGTCAGGCTTTGTCTATCATTATCATTATGAAGAAATCACATATTTTGACATTTAAAACTGATTCATTAATTCTCTGAAAACTAATGGCATGAAAACAAAAATAACATCAATTAGTATCCTTACTATTACTGTCAAAATTTTTATTTTGATCAGTTTAACATTCAGATGTTGAATAACTTTAAAAAAATAAATAAAAATTAAATTAAATTAAATTAAATAAAATAAATAAATTAATTAATTAATTAATACATAGAGAAAGACATAAGAAGAGAAAAAGAAAGAGAAAGAAAATGGAGTATTAATTAGTCCATGAAAACTGGAAAAGATATCTCACCTTTCTATCATCCTTGCTGTCAAAGCATGTGCCTCCATATGATGAATGGGGATCAATGGTTTGCTAGGATACAATGTTATGATTATTGTTTTAGCATTTAATGACCCAAAAAATAATAAACATATAACAACAATAATAATAATAATAATAATAATAAATTAGCTTTTGTCTTTGTTTTCTTAAATTATTTCATGATCTTAAGATGAGTAATTATTAATTTCAGATCACTAATTTATTTTGAAATCATTAATTTTGATTGCTTCTTTTCTGTTCAAAGTATTTTATACTTTATTAGTTAATATGGGATGTAATATAGTTTAGGTGAAGCAAAAAAAAAACAAAAAGTGTTTTTGTATTCCTCATATATTCATATATACCCAGAATCTTTTACAAGTTTTACAGCATAGTTGAGTCCAACACGTAGTGACAGAGCCAAGCCTGGTTTTACTGTTACTGCTATAGCATCCAAATCCTATAAATTAAAAATAAAAAATGTGAAAAATTAATAAAATAATAATAAAAATAATTCATTCATTCATTCATTTAAAACATAACATTTTATATGATCTCAATTTAAAAGTAAACCTTAATAACCAATGCTTTAATAATGTCAATAATCTGAAATTTGATAGTTACGTATTATCACTGTTGTAAGAATTAAACTAAATTTCATAATGCTTGTATAATCAAAGTCATCTTTTTGGAAACTGTACATCTTTAGTTAAAAACAACAACAAACAAACAAACAAACAAACAAATAAAAACATTGTTTCAGTAGTTCTTTGAAATACATCCCAGTTCAGTCAAAACAAACACACCCCAAAACTGGCTATGTGCAATGTATATGCACATAAAAAACAAAACGACACTAGAACTTACTTCTCTACTTAATTTTTTAATAATACCAGTTAATTACTAAATAAATTAAATCAAAATATATATATTTGCAAAACAACTTGTTACAGTAATTATGTTTTTTAAATGTGTACCTGTAGGCTGACATTTGCAGATGACAGTGCTTGGTTTACAACAGATTCTATGTGTTCATTGTGCAGGTCCCGGGCCACTGGGGGTATAATTCCACCAAATCTGTTTATAATAAACCACATACATTAATATTAAAAAATATAATTCAAGTATCTATTAAAACTGTTTAGTCCAAGGATTAGAGAAGCTTTAAATAAATATGTTATCTATAAAGGAGAAAAATTGTAATAATATAATTTATTATGAAAGTATTAAATTGTTCTGTTCTGTTCATTGTTATAAAATTATATATTTTCAAATTAAGAACATTAAACACTTATATGCAATCAGAAATGTTGTTAATTCTTGACGTTTATTAAATTAAATCATAAATGGATAATACTTTTTATCTCACCACGTAGCTAAGAGATGCACCAGACTGAGTCTTAATAATTGGATTTTCAGATGGTACCATCTTTAGAAACAAATAAAAATAAAGTTGCGTGATTCAGAGTTTTACACTTTATTGCTTACTGAATATGGGTTTTTGTTTGGTTGTGCAATGCTTCTCCGATAATATTTCCGTGGTTATCGACGACTGCAGCACCAGTATCGTCACAGCTCGTCTCTATTCCAAGGACTAAAGCATCACTCAGCTCAGAATTAATTTTGCTGTGTTTTTGCTCATTTGTTGATTGAGGTGTGCAGTTGTGAACGGATTTACAATCCAAGAATAACTGTCCATAATTACTTGAGGGGCACGTTCGACATTTATTTAGATTTTTAGGAAAATGAATAGAAGAAAAAACTGGCTTAAAATCATGCAATAGCCTTTTCATGTAATAAATATATTTGGAATATGTAACATTTTGTCTTGCAAGCTGAAGCAGCAATGAAACTGATTTCAAATTAGAAACAAGCATTGTTTACAGTCATGCCGCATGGGCGCAGACATCTTTAGTATCCCACAATTCCATTGTGCTATGAAAGTGAAAGGACAATGTTATAAACACATTTCCGAATAAAGCACGGATTTGATTCTGCAAATATATTCTGTTTTATTTTGAAATTGCATAAAGCTACACGACATGGATCTGGATCGAATAATAACAGATATAAGTTAAATGATCAACTGTATGTTTTAGATTTAAACATTTGGCGTTTCTACCTTATCTACCATTTTGCCCTTCGTTCTTCACTGTCATTCGTGGCAGGTAGTTCGGCTTGAACTGATGAAACAGTTGATCAATCATATTTGGTGCTGTCATAGAATTCGTCACAGTGCTGTATTGATCGTCAAACGGTGGCTGGGTGTCACTCCGCTATTACTACCTAGCAGACAGCAAAAAAGAGAAGCCTCTAATTGGGGTACTCGAAAGGCAAGACAGAAGAGTAAAGTTTTATCATTTAATTTAGGCATGGCTGATCCCATAATCGAAGAGCAGCTGGCGCCTCTGAGACAGGCAGTCAAGGAACAGGTATTTTGTTATTAAATTTCATTTATATGTTGCCACATTAACAATACTTGTTTGGTAAATATCTATATAATTATAACACATTTTATATAAATCTGTTCAGTGAAAACCTTTAAATAATAGTTATAACCATGTTTGTATGCAACATCAACTGTGGAATTGAACTCCCATCTGGTTCCTTAGACTTCAGCTGTTCAAGAATCAAATAATTATGTTATTATTGCAAAAGCAGTAATATGAAGTAATAAATTCAATATATAAATAAGAAGTAATAAATTTAATTTTAATTTTTATTTGCTTCTGCCATTGGATATGTTGGTGTCTAGTTTGATTAATAGTCATACGATGCAGAATTGAGAAAAACAAAACACATACCATATTATTATAACTTAATCATCGCAAGTTAATGGAATTGTTCAGTAAAAAGGATGTCATACAACTTTTTATTATGGTAATTTAGAAATAACCTTTTTGAGAATGTGTAGTTGTCTACTGAATTAAAGTAATCCACATTCTGAAAAAGTGTTTGAAATTTGGACCATGGCACATTTGTTTCTTCTTCTTCTTCTTATTATTATCTTAATATAGGAAGAGAAAAGCCAACTTATTTATGATCCAATAACTATTTATTTATTTATTTTTTCCTCCTTATTTATATATATATTTGAATGTTTTGTGTTACTTTATGTCAACAAGGAAGTTAGGAAATGATTAATTATAACATTAAATAACCTAAACTAGAAAATACTGGTGCTTTATGCTGCAGGCATTTTTACTTTAATACTTTTATTTTAAAGCATTAACTATATTAAGTCATCAAAGATAGTTTGCTAAACCAAATTATTTTTTTCCTTAGAACATGTTCAAATCTCAATTATATAGAAAAGAACTTAATATCATTTCTATTTATAATAAAAAAATAAATAAAATAAGTAAAATTTAAAAATATTAACATAATCTGAGGACTTTTGATTACATAACATTTTTTGTACAAACAGCTTTTTAACCTTTTTAATAAGATTTTTAATGATTTCATAATAAAATTAAAAATAAAATAAAATATTGTAGTTTTCTTGGATATAAATTTAAGTATTGGACTGATTAAGCAGGTTATTTACCATTCATGTTCATTCATTAATAACAGACCAATGATGGGTTAAATTTTACTTATTTTGTACATGAAACCTAACTGTAGGAGTTAGATCAATTGAAAGAAGGAATAAACCTGTGTTAAAAGATATTTGGTATCATTGTTTGGCAGGGTGATTTGGTGAGAAAACTAAAAGAAAACAAAGCTCCTGATATTGATGTACAACGAGCAGTAGCAGACTTGAAACATAAAAAGAAAATTCTTGAAGATAAGGTATTGCCAAATTGAAATATACAATTTATCAAACAGATGTGTTTTAAATGTTCAGTTTAATTTATAATTCAAAAGTAATTCTTTAACAATTATTTTTTTTTTCTTTCTTACTATTATTATTTTTATTTTTATTATTATTATTTTCCCTCGTTTTACTTGCAGTGTTTTTCAGCATATGAATTTTTTTAAATGTTTATAGTCTTTTTCAACTGAGCTTTTTCTATTTATCTAATTATTTTTACATTGTAAACAGAAACTAAATTAATGGAAAATTATTATTTTTTTAAAAGTATTATATTCCAGTTATTTGCAAAGCAATAAAATGTGTGTGATTATTTTTAATATTTTTTTAACCATATGGAAACATTTTGTACCTATAACAAAAAGTTATAATTTTTTTTTTTTTTTTTTTTCTAGGAATTAGAATTATCACCCAAAGATGATTTTGATAGAGGGCGAATGGAAGACTTGCTTAAACAACGTTTCTTCTATGACCAGTCATTTGCCATATATGGAGGTATTTGCCTTGTCTTTTTTAGAATATTATCTTTGAATATCAAACAAGAGACATAGTTTCATGACAGTTAAAAAACCACAATTTTTCCTTGATATTTTTAATTTAATTTACATTAGTTCACATGGAAAATACCTTATACAATGATAAAAAAATTACTTTGAAAATAAACTAAATCTATAATTAAACTGAATCATTGTGTTATTATTAATAACAGTCATGTGTGCTAACAGAACCTGTTAGCTGCATGTAGTTATCTATGTTTCAGTCCAGTGACTTTGATTAATAATGAAATACTGAAAGACATTTTCCTGCTGTTACAACAGAATGAGTGCTTTATTTAGTGTAAAATGACTCATGCGTTGAAGAACTGTGTCATTATTTTTTGTCAGTAAATTAGCAAGATATATGGTCTGTTAAACACAAAAAGTTAATTTATTGAGCTGGTTATAATTTATTTTATTTTTCCTTTTTTATTAAACTGTTTAAAAAGTGTGTTGAAGAAAAATATTTACTAAATTTTTAATAAGAATTTGCTCAAATAGATAGCAGCCTAGTTCTCCATTTCAAACATTGCTCCATGACATAACTTCCACAGAACTTGCTTAACATTTATCTATTTTTGAGTATGTGCAAATCCAGTATCTGTTACAGAAACTGAAAATTATATCAAGTTTTTTATGATGAAGACTTCATTTCAAAAATAACAAATGTTAACATCAAATAGCCTGTGATAAAACAATCAAATCTGATTTGATAAAATAATAAACAATGGGTTGTAGATGTTAATAAAGGAAACAGATTTGAAAAAATTATGATAGATATATGAGGTATTATTAAGTATGCAGAATGACAGGGATATAAATGATTATCTTCTGACTGCAGGTATCAATGGACTCTATGATTTTGGGCCAATGGGCTGTGCTATCAAAGCAAACTTGCTGCAGGCATGGCGCAAATTCTTCATTCTGGAAGAACAGATGTTAGAAGTCGACTGTGCCATGCTGACACCTGAACCCGTTCTCAAGTGAGACACATTTTTAATTTTTCTAATGGAATTGTTCTAAAGTTGAAATAATAAAATTTCCTGTTGTTTAATCCAACCTTCATTGGATATTTAGCCAGTTATAATATTTAACGGGGTACAAAATGTGAATAGATAAATAAAAAAAGGAAGAAATAAGTTTATAAAACTAACTAAAAATATGCAAGTTGAAAATGTCATACTATTTAACACATTTCAGTTTAAATATTATTATTATTATTATCATCATCATCATCATCATAATCATTATTATTATTGCATATTTTCTTTCACAGAGCATCAGGCCATGTAGAGAGATTTCAGGACTACATGGTGAAGGATCTGAAGAATGGTGAATGTTTCAGAGTGGATCATCTCATTGAAGCTCATCTAGAAAAACTTTTGTCTGACAAAAAACTGGCTGCTGAAAAGAAGGAAGAGATAAGGCAGCTTTTACCAAGAGTAAGAATATGAAAAATAATTAGTAAATTACTATGTTGTATTGGAACTTTTGGTTGAAAAAAAAAAAATATATATATATATATATATATATTTATGAATATATTAAATAATTACATCCCTCATTTTTTAAATGTTAGAATTTATATATCCTAATTTTTCTTCTATTAGATCTGACAGTAAATTAAACATTCTATAGAAAACCAAAAAGGATTTAAAAGTATAACAGTTAATTGTGAATTGTGAATTCCTGGACATTTATGATTTAATATATTGTTAAACCCAAACTTATATATAATAAACATGTCCTATATAAACAACTAAAATAGTGGAGTATTTTATGAAAAAGGCTAAATAATGGTTAAGTGTTTTGTATGTTACAGATAGATGGTATGAACAAGGCTCAGTTTGGTGAAACTGTTAGAAAGTATAACATGAAGTCACCTATTACTGGCAACGACCTGTCAGATCCTATAGACTTCAACCTCATGTTCTCTACTTCAATTGGGCCCACTGGCCAGGTCAAAGGGTGAGTTTTGAAAGAAAAAAAAGAAAAATCCTGCTTAAAATTAATTCAGCATGTGTACATAGTTAAGGAAAATACTTCTCACTACAAAATCATTGTTTTGGTTTCTAATAATACAGATAAATCGTTGATTTTCAGTCATTATTGTGAGATAAAGTAAGAAAGTATCACAGTAATTTCAAATTAAAGATCTGTTGCACTCATACCTTAGTTTGAATTTATTTTTAATTTACAGAGTTGTTATTTTTAATATTAAATTTTCTGTTCTTTTTTTCTGACTAAAAGAATGTTTTGCAAAGATTTTGAAAACAAGCAACCCTAAACTCCAAAAAATGTAGTGTTTCAAATAAATGAAATTCTGTTCCTGCATTTTGTAATATTTAGTAAGTATTATTTAAAAAATTAATTTTGGTGCTGTCAGTGGTAGTTAAAATAATATATTTTGTTTTACTCTTATATAAAAAATATTTGTTTGTTTATTTTATTGTTTTTTATTTTAATTATCAGTTTTCTGAGACCTGAAACTGCTCAGGGTATATTTGTCAACTTCAAGCGTCTGCTTGAATTTAACCAAGGCAAACTGCCTTTTGCTGGAGCTCAAATTGGAAATGCATTCAGGAATGAAATCTCACCTAGATCTGGTCTCATCCGAGTCAGGTAAGAATCAGAAATTACAAATTATTCACTATTGGTTCTCACAAAGTCTAGTAAGGGTTCTTCAAATCTGAGTGATTCATACTAGTTAACATGGAAGCTGATCTTCCACATATTAACAAATTTCAAATCTTTTGAATAAAAAAAAGGCTTCCTTCTGTGTCTTATTATGTTTTTTTATTATTATTATTATTGTTGTTGTTGTTTTCTTAATATGTTTAATACATCAGAAATGCTTCCATTTTCATTTTGGTATCTTGGCAACCAGAAATAAAGTGGGAGTTTTTTGTAATGTGTGTTTACAGAGAGTTCACAATGGCAGAAATAGAACATTTCTGTGATCCTCAGAACAAAGATCACCCCAAGTTTAATGATGTTGCTGATCTTGAGGTGATGCTGTATTCAGCTTGTGCTCAAATGGATGGGAGGCCATCAACAAAAGTCAAAATTGGTGATGCTGTCAATTCGGTAAATCTTTATTTTAATACTATTTATTTCTTTTAAATATGGTTGAATTATCAGAATGAAATCGACAGATAAAAATAATTTATTGCTTAACTTTAGTCAATAAATCTTTAACTTGTTACAGTTTGATTGTACAAGAATTATCTTATCCCCAAATAAAAATGGATGTGCTGTCTTGTGAAAAAAAGACTTCATTCCAAACTGTACTGAATACAGTCAAAGTGTCAAGTTGTTATTTATAAATGTTATAAAACGTTAAATGATGGATTTTTGTTACTAATACACACACACACACATGAGTATTTCAATATTTTTATTTCAGTATATTTATTTTGTAGCAACTGATTGCAAATCAAACACTGGGCTACTTCATGGCAAGAATTTATTTGTTCATGACAAAAGTTGGTGTAGATCCAAGAAAATTCAGATTCAGACAACATTTGTCCAATGAGATGGCTCATTATGCTTGTGACTGTTGGGATGCTGAATGTAAAACATCATACGTAAGTAGATAATTAAATATTAATATACTGTCATTTTATTTCTGTTGAAGTAGGTATGTTTTCAAATATAGATACTATATTTGTCAAAATATATCATAAACATAGTTTTGATATTATATATTATTATGAACAGAACAAATCTGACCTGGAAACATTCACTGATTTATGACATTGAAATAATCTCTATACATTCTGTGGGATGGAATAGCATTAGAGAACTGGGCTGAGATTTTGCCAGTTGCAGTGTGTGTTTTCATTAGTATATCATCATGGCAGTTTCTTCCCTGACTGTGGAAAGATTTATATGAAACATCTCTTGCAAATACCAGATACGTGACATCAAAAAGCAAAAAATAAAAGAAGTATTGGTTTTGACAAGTAGTGTTTTTAAACAAAACTAACTGTTGTCTGATTTTAGGATCGGATACCTAAAAGTTAATGGTAGAATATTTATTGGTGTAGTCTAGCAATGTTTTATTTTTTTTAAGAAACCAACAAATAATTCTGTTGTTTTTGATTATGGGATCTTATAACTAAAAGCCAGTTACAAAAGATTTAGCAGTATGTTTTAGAAATTTTTTATTTTTTTATTTTTTTAAACAAAACTAATTCTGTTGTGATTTCAGGGTTGGATAGAGTGTGTTGGATGTGCTGACAGATCATGTTATGATCTCACTCAACACACTAAGGCTACCAATGTGAAACTACAGGCAGAAAGAAAACTGCAGGAGCCAATATCCTTTTTTTTAAATTATATTTAAATGTAATTGCATTATATATTTATTAAATATAAAAATAAATTTCTCTATATTTCCAAGACTTAAATTTTGGATTGTAAAGTGAAAGACGTTTTATTTTTGTTGTTTCCTCTAAAGAAAAGTGATAATGTAGCAGTATTGTTTTATTAATTATGTTAGGTTCAAATTATGTAGATGTAAGCAAAGGTTTTCTTCAGCATTTCAAAAAAACTATTCTTTTTTAAGAATAGAAAGACAACAAAATTACAAAAAAGACAAATATAACTCAGTTTTATAATTATTGCATAAATTAAATTAATAATTGTTTTAACTCTTTCTTAAAGTTACAAAATTGCTTTCTGTATAAATATTTCCTTGACTGTTGATACAAAACAATAGAAGTCACTGAATGCACTCCAGTGAAAGGCATGCTGGGAAAAACATTTAAGCAAGATGCTAAAGCAATAACTGAACATCTTACGCAGATTTCTTCTAACGAACTGAAAGACATGCAGAAAGTGCTAGAAGAACAAGGGTAAATATTCATTAAATACCCATTATTACAATTAGTTTAAAAAAAAATTATATTTCAGATTTGAATAACAATGCAGCAGATCCCCTTTTTATGGCCTGAGCAACATGTATCATATGTTCTTTAAAAAGAAAAACAAAGAAAATAAGAGAGAGAAAAGATACATTAAAATCCCTAATCATTTTCTTACTGTATACACTATATGACAGCAGTGTGCTACAGCATAGACAAAATAGAAAACGGGGTAAAATTTTACAAATGGCAAAGAAATTCAAGTAAATTTCAAGTGGTGTCCAAGCTACATCAGTTGATCAAAATATAAATGAGTAGAGGACCATCTATTATTGTTTTCAAATTTAGTCATTTTTCGACTAGTGTGTCCCCATAAATAATTTTAATTTACCTAATAATAACAAATTGACTGATTATATGTGGTCAGAGTACTGAAGAGTACTAATAACTCCATTTGGGATTTGAGCTGATGAACATGTGATATTTGTGTTGTGATTTCAGGGGAGTAAACGTTGAGGTGAATGGAAAGCATTTTACTCTGACACCACAGATGATTACAATAAAGACATATGAAAAAGTTGTACATGGTATGTAACTGATTTCTTCTTCTAATTTTATGGTATTTATATGATTTATTTTGCTTCATCATTATTAATATGTGACAAAAATAATACAAATTTTTGTTCTTGTTTGTGGTGTTTATTGTTGTTGTTGTTGTTTTGTCTTTAAGAAGAAATTGAAATATTTTTTTTTCTTTTCAGTTGAGGAGTTTGTTCCATCAGTTATAGAACCATCATTTGGCATTGGACGAATCATGTACTCTGTGTTTGAGCACAATTTCAAAACAAGAGAAGGAGATGAACAGAGAACTGTAAGACACAGTGTTTTTATTATCACTATATAATAAATGGCTTATATAAGTTTTTAGATGTTTCCTTATTCAGTAAATAAACGATACAGTGGAATATCTAAAAGTCCAAATGTTTGATTGGGAAGAGTGTTTAGACATGTAAACCGTAAACTTCAGAAATCATTCAGTTTTAGGGGAATTACAACATAGTGAGGATCCACATTTAATAAGTTTTACTGTACAAATTTTATTATCATGTAAGTCTCAACCTTATTATTATGGCAATACTTTAGAAGGCAAAATCCTGATAATCCTTAATTTTATCTTTTTTCTAAAGGATAATCTCATAATGTAACATAAATATGTTGTTCTTAATGCATGACCTTTTATTTTTTACAAAGACATTATGAGATTTAGAAAAGGACATCTAATGAAAAGTTGTTCTGTTTTGTGTTTCAGTATTTATCTCTGCCTCCAGTCATAGCTCCATATAAGTGTTCTGTACTGCCTCTTAGTGGTAACCCAGAGTTCCACCCCTTTGTGAAACAGCTCTGTAAGTAGATACAGGTTAATATAACCTATTAATATATACATTTTATTTACACATATATATTCTTTTAACTCTGGTTAATTGGCATTCGTTACTTTAAAAAGGCAAAATACGACAGATTGGGAAGAAATTAATGTTCAGCTGGTTTAGTTTAAAGTGACAGAGTTCACAATTGATTCTTTTTACCATGCTGTATCAAGACTTTTGATTTGAAAAAATAAAAATATATCGAACATTTTTTCATTTTTATTGCTTCTTCATTTATTATGACATGTTATTTTCTGCATCAATTATTCCTCAACATTTCAACATTTCCAGCACAAGCTCTGACAAAATGTGACATTTCGCACAAAGTGGATGACAGCAGTGGCTCCATTGGTCGTCGATATGCCCGAACTGACCAGATTGCCATCCCTTATGGCATCACCATTGACTTTGACACTTTGCAACAACCACACACTGCTACGCTTAGAGAACGCGATTCTATGAAGCAGATTAGAGCCTCAGTAAGTATATTATACCATATCAGACCACAGAGCATATGTTACTATACATAGTGTGATACGATTTTATTTAAATTATTGTTATAGATAATTTTAAAGTCTCAGGAATAAATAACAATAATAATAACAAAAAAAAATGTTTAGTAATATTTTTAATGCTGGTAATTTCATAGTTAGAAATAATGATTAAGATGTGTCTGTTTATTAATTATGTTTTTGTTCAGATTTCCCTCAAGGTTGAGCCATTAAATTGTAATAGTTACTGTTACAAAGGGGTATATTTTCAGTTCCTTATTATTTATTATTATTTTATCTTAATAACTGAAGTCTGTTTTTGCATAACTCTATACACTGTACTTACTTCATATTGAACTAAATTTATTACATTAATTTATTAACCTCTGTGTTTCACTACAAGCTGATGTAATTTTAATATAATTTTAACATTTTAATGTTGGTATTAATTCCAAAGTTACATATTCATTAGTCTGGCTTTGAAAGATTATTTTTATATTTATTCTGTTTTATCATTTTTAATAACAATATTATCAATATTCTTCTTCTTCTTCTTCTTCTTCTTCTTCTTCTTCTTCTTCTTCTTCTTCTTCTTCTTCTTCTTCTTCTTCTTATTATTATTATTATAAATAAAACTTATCTTTTATATTTATTTTTTAATTACAGATTGATGAATTGCCATCCATAATACGTGATTTATCACTAGACATTCGGACGTGGGAAGATGTTCTAAATAATTATCCAATATTTGAACAGCAGCAGTCAACAAAATAATGTGGCAAGTCGACTAATAAATATGTTATGCTATTATACGATCAGAGACTTGACATACAAGACTGATAAAACCACCTGAATAACACTCTGCACAAGCTACTTATTTATAATCTGTGTACAAACAGTAAACGTTTGGAGTGAAACAGAATTTGTTGTCTTTTTCAAAACTGGTAAATTAACCATTTAACACATGTGCACCCAACCTCCTTAAATAATAAATCATTATGAAATATGAAAACATTTTTTTTAATATATTTTTTTTAAATCAATATTTTGGATGATTTTAAATATCAGATTTGTAAATTACATGTAGTGTTTCAGTTGATGTGAGAAGATACTGTATGTATCTCGTCTTGAAACTAATGGGCACAAGTAGATGACGTTTTTGTGTTTTAAAAATTACAAAATGAAATATCCTAAACTGTATTGAAAGCTGTTACAGATTATGATAATCTGAACACGATAACTGTTGGTTCCAACTTCACTGGAAGAGGAGGAATTTAGATATGGGGTGGGGAATACAAACTAAATGGTCTAAGGGAAACAACTCTGTATTAATGTTATATTTGGTGTCTGCGATACCTGGTCAGAAAAATATACACTGTACGGGTAAATTATTTTTAAAGAAAACAAAGAACTTTTTTACGTTGGCCTTTCAGTCGTAATTAAAAATGAAGTATAACAAAAAAAAAGAGTAATATTACAAAATATCTGGATGCCTCCATTTTTCTGCATTGGTCACGTGATTGCAAGCAGAACAAACTGATTGCTGTAAAATACAGAAATAAAAATTTATAAAAAATGCAACTTTTTCTTCATTAATTTATTATACTTTTAAATTTTGTTTTATTATTATATTTTTTATTTTATTTTTTTAAAAATAGCATTTACTTAAGTCTTCTTTAGCGAATAATTAATTTTGAAAAGCTGGATGCAGTTTCTTCTCATATAGTTGAAAACGAAAGTTGTTTAGTTTATTAAATTATTTTCTTGCGCAAAAATAAATAAAATAATTATTTACACTGGGTAGCAAAACGACAATGTCTATCTGTTTCTGCATGAGAGATAGAGGTAACTGAAAGATACATGCAGTATCTAGGAAATTATTTTGAGAATGATAATATTTTTAATTAATTATATGTGATAATTACTTTTTTCTAAATGTAATTCTGTATGGATATTCGTATGTATTAACAAAATGAACTCTCTCTCTCTCTCTCTCTCTCTCTCTCTCTCTCTCTCTCTCTCTCTCTCTCTCTCTCTCTCTCTCTCTCTCTCTCTCTCTGTTATTCTCTTACATTAAGGGAATAGTCAGTAAATTCTTTATCTGATAGGTAACCATCACCTATAAAATAAAACAATACTGAAAATACCAACATCAGAAAACATTTTAATAATCTTCGAACCTAAACATACTTAATTCGACGAATTTGGTCGATAATGCTAAAATACATAACACTTTTTCATTTTCCTGGAAATTACATAAATGTTTTAATTCTCTGTGCCTGACTTTTACAGATTCATAGCTGTTCTATTTATATTAGCAATTAAATTACTCTTTCCAAATACTTCCTTAACCGACTCGGCCAGTGAACAATAACGAACTTAGTTAACAGTACAGTATTTGTTTTATTGCATGATATTCAGTGTAGGGCCGGATTTACAAGGTGGGCATTTGCCAGAGTGCACCCCAGACTGGCTTATTAAAAATAATAAACCATCTGTATGATGGGTATAAGAAAACATAAAGACCGGGTGCCAGGGTGCCATCCATTTCAGTGCGGTGCCTCCCCCCTCCCTTTGAATAATTAGATACATTTTTAAAATACAGAGAAAGATTTTTCTTTGGATCGGTTGTTATTTGGTATAAATACAATAACTAATATTTTATGTAGAGATATAAAAAAAAAAACAACAAAAAAACAACAAGCCAGAACACATTATCTGATCGCCAATAATTTATATCACTAATGCCTGTATCAGACACATCGCAATGATTTTAACATTGGGGCGGAGGACTAGCGACGTTGATGGCTTCCAGATATTATAAACAAAAACTGATTGTGATAAAACGTGTTATTACTTCATTGACATTAACGCCGATGTAAAAGCAATGGTTACTTGTCAGTGACTATCAGACATATATCGAGGCAGTCGTACTAGACTGGAAATTGTTCTTATGTATATCTGTATACAAATCTAATATTAATCTACAATTATTCAAGTGATTTAGACGCGGACACTTTTGAAATAAAAAAAAAAAGTCTGTAAAGTTATAAAGTTCTGTGTCACTATTTCTGTACATTATTGTACGTTGTTTTGTATTAATATTTCTAAACCCTTCGAAAAATACAGACAACATTTTCCTCTGAATCCATTACATATAGGGTCGAGTATAGCATGTTTATTATTATTATTATTATTATTATTATTATTATTACTCTGAATTACATGCAGAAAAAAAATATATAACTTTAATTTTTTTTTTTTTAAGAAACGCTAATATTAAGTTATATAACGTGAGTTGAAGGTGCTGACGTTAAAAATGTAAACAGACTCAAAAAGTATTGCTGCCATCTATTGTCTGGATAGGCGAATTGGGTCTAACAAGCATCATATATTAAAAAAAAAAAAAAATTAAATTAAAAAAAAAAAAAATTACAATGTTAATTTAGTTAATCAATCAATCAGTAAATAAAGTATCAATAGTTCATTGTAATTGTTAAATACATGAGAGCAGAAACTTATAGTATATTGTTGCTCTAAATGACAAAAAAAAAAAAAAAAAAAAAATAAAATAAATAAATAAATAAATAAATAAATAATAATAATAATAAAAATAAATAAATAAATAAAAATATGGATTAACTATTGTTTACCAGAAACCGTTGTATGTGTTTATCGCGCTATCTAGATAATAGCGGGTTTCCTTTCTCCTATCATCAGAATGCTACAACACATTTATAAATTAACTGGGATGTTCCTAAAATAATAATAATAAGAAGAAGAAGACGAAGAAGAAGATTATTCAATCAAATTCAATAATCAGGACCATGGCAGAATGGGCTTTAATTAACAACAATATGGCGTTCTTTATTCGAAGTTTCCATTGAATTATATATCTTTCCTTTCTTTTGTTGTTGTTGTTGTTGTTATTTTTGTGGTGTTGTTGTTGTTGTTGTTTAAGAAAAATAAAAAAATAAAAATATAGCTTAGTTTCTGCCTGTGTTAATAACTATGTCTTAGGTTATTGGCTGTTTTTCTTGTATACGATCTGTTGTCATTTTAAGCTATAGACGTCTAGTGATATATTATGCTCTCTCTCTCTCTCTCTCTCTCTCTCTCTCTCTCTCTGTGTGTGTGTGTGTGTGTGTGCGTGCGTGCGTTTTTCAACTAGAATATTTAATTAAAATGCTGAGTATTAACCAAAATCTGCACTGTTTGGTTTTCAGGGAACGCAGTAGTTATAATCTTCATCAGTGTAAACACTTCATTTGTTCTAAAATTAATGAAGTTTGTCTTATGTATTTATTCACGAACAACTATTTTCAAATATTTAGTCCTTTTATTTATTATTTAAAAAAATTAAGACAATTAAGAAAACAAATGAATTTTTATTTATTTTTTATTTTTTATGGACTACTAAGAATTACGTAAGAGATTGGGTTTGTTAGTTTTTGTTGTTGTTTGTTTGTTTGTTTGTTGTTGTTGTTGTTGTTGCTATTGTTGTTGTTTTACCTGTATAAGAAAATATTTACTAAAGCAAGACATTTAGGGAATAACATGTATATTGTCGTTATTCTCACTTTTTCTACGGCATTTGCTGTAAGTATAATAATAATAACCAATTATCCTAACTAGTTAGTACTGTCGTTATTTAATCAAATACAAAATAATAATAATAGTAATAATAGTAATAATAATAGTAATAATAGTAATAATAAATAAATAAATTAATAAATTAATTAATTAATTAAATAATAAAATGAAATAAAAGAATCCATGTTCAAGTAAATCGTTAAAATACAGTCTCTGTAAAATAAGAACGCTTTTCAAAAATAACCACTTAAATGATTTTTAATTTTACAAATTATTTTTACGATTAATCACAAATGTAAATGTTTTCAGAAATCATAGATAATGAAAACTTTTTTAGTTCTTTTTTCCTTTTTTTTTTTCTTTCTCTCTCTCAGTAAACCTGCGGTTCCATTTTTGTCACAGATTCTCGTGAGACTGGACGAGACTTCATTCGGCTGATCCCGGAATCCGGACGGGATGAGAATGTGGTCCTGCCTTGGGAACTGCTGTCCGTACCTTGGGCACTTCTGGTCCTGGGCGCAAAATCTACTTCTCTTTGTTCCGTTTTAAGATCGTGTTCGGTATTATCCAGGTCAGGACTATCTGCACACGATTCAATCAGGTTCGTTTTGCTGTTGTGATGTCCGTAATTATCCGACAGTCTTGAAGGGGCTTCTTGGGTTGCACCTGCTGTACTGCTAAATCGTATTGATAATAATAATAATAATAATAATAATAATAATAATAATAATAATAATAGCATACTTTACCATAACATAACATTACATAACAAAACATAAAATAAAATAATAATCATAAATAAAATTAAATCAATGGCAGTAAAGGAACTACTGATAATAAAAATATATAAATTGCTTTGCTTATGTATCCCATAGTGCAGATTAATATAATTTGAAATGCAATAATAAATTATAACAAGTATAGCAGTGGTTTGACCACTGTTGTCATAATCATCATGTTTTTGAGTTTATGTTCCGATATTTATCTTTCAATAGGCAGATTTAATATTTCAGCTTTTCTCTGAGATCTTCAAAGAACACTTATAATCAGTTTTAGAAAGATGTACATATGTTCGTATATTTATAAGAGTTCAGTTCATTTAAACTAATGAATTCATTATTAATACAAATGGGAAAATTTCAAATAATTCTTTAAAATAACATTATACGCTTTCAGTAGAACATTTTTTTATATATATATATATATTTTATTATTATTAATATTACAAGAAGAATGAATTATTTATTACAATTTGCAGAACAGATAAATAGAAGTCTATTTTTACCTCTCTTGTTTGCCTGACTTGTTTTGCATATCACTGAAGTCTCGTGTTTTTCTGAAAATACAAAGCAGCACACATTTCTGACTGTATTTCACGTAGCAAATATAATTTTATTACGAGAGTTTTTAAGGTGTGAAAAAGGAAAAGATAATATATAATTGCAGTGTGATTTATTTTCAGTATGATAATGTTGTTTCTTTATAATTCGTTGCTTTGTCTTGTCTGTAGTTACTGAGTTAAAAAAAAATATATGTATTTCTTATTTATATTTATATATAAAGATAAAATAAAGTAAAGTAGAGTGAAGCAAGTAAATAAATAAATAAACAAATACCAATAATAAAATAAGACGAGTATAATAATACCTGCCGTGTTTCAACTTTGTCCATCATTTTGCCAAAAGCTGTTTTCGCATTGTCCGACTCGAAAAGCTGAGTGTCTCTAGCAACGCAGCAGTATACGATCACAAAGCCAAAGATAATCACAGAAATCAAACCCCACAATATGAGCTGTTCCAAACTGAAATAAATAAATAAATAAATAAATAAATAAATAACGAATTACGAACAAACAAATTAACGATGCATGCAAGTTACGGACAAACAAACAAATATATTAATTAATTAATAACTGTATAATTGAAATATTCAAAAAGTGTCTCTTTTGGTAGTTACTGGATTCTGTTTAACAATATACATAAATTCTAACATACATAGATATATACATACATACATACATATATTGTTTTAAGTATTTCATTTAGCTGTTTGAAACAAGTTTATTATTCAATAAAGATTTAAGCACACGTTTGTTTTGGGCACATAAACTATGAATTGATTACTAAAATAGCGTTAGTATTGTACATGATTCTAAAGTTTAAAAGATTTAGTTAATTATCTCCAAATAGGCACCGTTCCTGGATGCAGTCCCGATTTCTACACCGTCATATAAAGAAAAGCTTAATCTGTTATGGGATTTCTTTATAAACTTGAATGAAGAAAGACATATTTTATTCATCAACACAGGTAACAAATAATTTCGTCTGAACAGTTTACTTTTTTCACCAAGAACAAACTGTTCTCTAAGGCCGCTATGAAAGTAAATCATTACATAAAACTTACTATTATAAATTTTTAAAAAAATCTATAATTAGTCAATCATATTTTAAATCAACAGCCCTTGACTTTAATATGCTTTTTGTTTTGTTTTTCCTGTTCGAGTATCTTCTGCTTTATGATGTTTTCTTTATCGTCTGCTGTAGTTTTCCATTTGTAACGTAACAAAGGATAGTAATATCCGTGGCTTTATCATCGCCAGTATATACCAATTATAAAAGTAATTGATTTTCTTGTTACTTCATCCGGTGTCCATAAAACTGTGTATTATAACAAAATACCACAGTGTAAGACGTTATTGTGTTCAAAACGTTTAAGGAACCGACAAGTGTTATCATTATTTTTTTTTTTTATTATTATTATTTTTTTTTTTTCTATAAAAGTCCTATACCTTTTCGGATCTAATTCGAAAAAAAAAAAAAAAAAATATTAAATCGATTATGTTTTTGTCTAGTTTACAGACACGTGCTTTGTTAAAACCAGAAACGTGTCTAAGTCTACGGATAAGTGTAGACAGCCAAGTTATTTCGCAGCATATTCTGTAACCATTGTTCATGCTCAGTATAACAGTTAATGTTGCTGATGTCCTTGTTTGCTGAATGTACTCAGTAAACTTTAAACGTTGGTATGAACAAAAGAACGAGCTAAAGTCCTGATAGACGAGAATCATATAACCCAGCATGTATTTGCATATTTAACCAGAGCAAATTAAATAAAAATGAAACAAATAATATTCATATGTTATAGAAGATATAATAATAATAATAATAAGAATAAGAATAAGAATAAGAATAAGAATAAGAATAAGAATAAGAATAAGAATAAGAATAAGAATAGTAATAGTAATAATAACCGAAACAATCAGGCAGGCGAATGGATATGAGAAAAGAACAGATGAACGAACGGATGGACGAACAAGACACACACACTGTATTATAAATGTAAGCATGCTCTGCTTCCACTTAACCTAAGAATCCCCATATACACATAACCGGAAGTGAATCTTTTAAAAATTAACGTTTATTCCATGATCAGATACATGGGATTTGCTTCCCGAAACTGGTAAGTATTCGAGAGCGATTCCCTTTTCTTGAACAAGGAATTAGACCGCAAATTCCACACACACTTACAGAGAGAGAGAGAGAGAGAGAGAGAGAGAGAGAGAGAGAGAGAGAGAGAGAGAGAGAGAGAGAGAGAGAGAGAGAGAGAGAGAGAGAGAGAGAGAGAGAGAGAGAGACGAATACATGGAAATCGACAAAGAGAAAGAGACACTCACGTTTATCGAAAAACACAACCAACAGATTTTTATAATATTTAGATTTAAATTTTCCTTCGTACAATAATTATACAAGTATTATAACAGATGAGATGGTCGTAAAAAAAAAAAATGGTTTACAAGAAAAAAATATTTCTTCTCGTAAAAGCAAACTTTAATCTTTTTTGTTACATCATAACCCCAAAAACATACACAGTTTTCTTGACAATGTCTTCGCAGCATGTTGCCTTGTAGTCTTTCTCACAACAAACTGGAAGTTTGGGATCGTCGCAGTAGTACACGTTGCTTTCACGTTGTCCTATTCGTTCGTCAATCAAACACTGTCTGGAATCTTAAGCGATATATACACATATATATACATACATACATACATCCTCGTGAAAAAGATGATGATACAGGTACCGGACCAATTATTCGGCGTCCTGAAATCCGGAAAGACCAGAGAACAGGAGGTTTTTCCCGACGCTATTTTCATAATTCGCGCGCGCGGGTTTTGTCCTCACCAGACCGGAACTACTCTTTCAAGCCGCGTAGCGTTCATTCACTCGCCGCATTGTTTACGTGTCGAGGCGACACAGTTGTGAATCGTCAATTTTCTTTATGTTTTTAATTTTAAAATGTTTATGCCTAATTATTTACGTGCAGATGCCCTGGCACCAGAAAACTGGGAAATCCAGAAATCCGGAATGCCTCAGGCCCCAAGGATAATTGGTCCGGTACCTGTATTACAATTATGTTGTTTTAATATTATTACGTTTTAAGTAATTGGTGCAGTTTGATTTTATCTTGCTGATTGTTACAATAATATATTTCAAGTAACTGACAAGTCAAGAATTTTAAATGATATAAATATGTTTATATGGATGCAGTTCTATGCATAATTTCCTATTCTATTTTTTCCGTTCTTCCTTCGTTCATGGTATGATTAGAGGAATATTAAATGTATTGGTTTTAGTAGTAGAAGTAATCTGTTGTAGTGATACTGATGAAAGTAGCAGTGATAGTAGTAGCAGTAGTAGTAGTAGTTGTTGTAGTAGTAGTTGTAGTAGTAGCAGTGGTAGTGATGGTAGAGAAGAGGTAAAAGAAATACAAGGAATATAATTGGTTGTAGTGGTAACAGCTGAAGTAGTAGTTTTAACTGAAGACAAATAACATTTTAAAAACTTTCATAAAGAATTTAAGAAGAAGATATTAAATAGTAAATATTTTCTTAGCGTGATGCCTACAGTGTTTGAAATATAATGTGAAGTTTTTAGCAAAATTATTATTATTATTATTATTATTATTATTATTATTATTATTATTATTATTATTTTATTTATTTATTTATTTATTTATTTATTTATTTATTTATTTATTTATTTATTTATTTTATTTATTTATTTATTTATTTATTTTATTTTATTTAGTTGTTTTTCTACAATTAAATTGTTATATCATTATTTTTTTTTTTCGTAAAATCGATGTGAACAGTTCAGGTGTAGAAACACACAGGAATGTAATATTTGAGAGAGTATTTCCTGCTTCTGATGATGATGATGATGACGACGACGAAGATGATGATGAATTACAAAGAAGTGAAGGCAATTTGATACTTTGAATGCGATTAGGGAGAAGTGGTGATAATAAAATTAGTAAGCTATAAATGAAAATATTATTATTACGTACATAAACAGTAAAATAATGAATGAAAAATAATGTTGACAGCAAGAACTATTACTATTTCGACAACAAAAAAAACAACAACATTACAATAATATAAATAAGGTTTTCAAATTATACTAAATATAATTAAATAAATCTTTATAAAATAAAAAATATATAATTAATTAGTTTGTGTGTTTATATATGATTTATTTATTTATATATTATTTATATATATTTTATCTATTATTTATCGCAGATACGCTTTCCTACAGCTGTTAGTTTATTTTATTAATTCGTTTTTATTTCCTATCAAAATTGTATCATATTATTATGTATTTTATATGTTCATATGCAAACAAATAACAATACATATTTTATATGTTTTTGAATCAAAATTCATATTTAATGTTATTAGAAATTCTTCCTTTATAGTGAAATAATGGAAAATTTTGTAATTTTGTTCCTACATTTGTATTATTAAAAGATGAAACGTACTTACCTATAATGAATATGAAGTTAAAAATAAGAAGCAGGCAGACAAGAGTAAGCTCCATTTTTTCTTGTAAATTACTTTGAAAATTTCCTTTATGAAAATTCTTTCTCTTTCTATATCAGTATTACGTTACAATATTTTCAGTCGTTATAACGGTTTGTATACCACGTTTTAAACAATTATAGTTAAAATGATTCAGTTATTATCCTGGTTATGAAACAATAATATTTTGTGCTTCTTCTTTCTTTTTTTTTTTTTTTTTTTTTTTTTTTTTTTTTTTTTTTCTTCTTCTACTTCTTCTTTAAATTACAGTGGAATAAATATTCAAAATGTTCGACTGTTAATTTTTAAATCATAACATACAGCAACAATTTAAATATTTAAATGTTAAAAAATACTACATTGCCAGATATGTACAAAACGTCTATCCCCGAATTTCCAGAAATACCAAACTTCTGTGTGACTACTAGTCGTTTCTAAAGCAATAGCATTTTACGCTTACACGTCATTAGTTGAAAACAATGATCACGTGAAGATAGGTCTTTGTGTTTCTGCTTGTTTTCAATTAGCGTTCAAATCACGTAGGTCTCTGTTCACACTTGAAAAGAACGCAAAGTTCTAAACGAGCAGTGCTTTGACGTTAATACAAAATCGATCTGTGTTTTTGTGTCTTAGGACGTGAAATCTTTGCAAAATGTTTCCAGTTGTACTTTGTTGTCGAGTTTAGCAATAAACTGATTTCAAAGATATTAAAAAAAAACATAAAACAAAAAAACAAAAACTTAAAAAAAAAATAAAAAATAAAAAATAAAAAATAAATGAAAAGAAATAAAGCAAACAAATAATTAAAAAAAAAAAAAAAAAAAAATAAAAACAGGTATTATATAAAGGATATATGAATTATGACAATGTGATTATTAGGTTAAAGATAATACCAATGTCCTTAAAATTCGAATAATTGAGCGGCTATACATTGAGCTACTTCTCATAGAGCAATTTATATATAGCGATTATCAATTTGAGCGGTGCCAATATTTTAAATATTTGGAGAAATTATATCCAATAAATTAATTTAGAAAACTGATTCTGATTATTCAGTTATAATGTTATGGATTGTTAACTAGACAAACTCTAACTGTTCTTGACATATCTGAGAGCTTCAGCTTACAAAATTACTATTTATGTGTACGTTTTGGGGTTGGGATCAAGCATCCTAATAAAAATTTTGAACGAGATCATTTTTGTTTGCTGTGATTTATATTACAGTGCGCATGTATCTATAACGTACATGTAGAAAACAAAAATAAATTTGAAGCCCTTTAACGTCACAACATGAAGCGCCCAAATGGACAGTAACTTAAAGGAAAGTATCTGATACGACATCGTTCAATTTTGTAGACTCTCAAACGTCATTGAACAAGTTTTAAAAAACAAACAACTAAATAAATAAATAAAATAAAGAAACTGTACGTCCACCAATGGTAAGATTTACAACACATTCCTTTTTTGTGCGTGTGTGAGTATCAGTATGTTCAAGATAACCTGACATATTAACGATATTAAAAAAAAAAACGATTTTACAATATCAACATATATTTTAAATATTTATACTCTATATTTTTTATTAAAGATTCTAAGACTGCCAACAACCCCCCAAAACACGTATGCTAGACAACAATTGTAAATATAAGGAAAAGAAGTTGAAAAACGCCATCATCGAAATTTCTCGTGTATTAATATGTAGTATATACGAAACTGAATATATAACGGAATTGAATAGAATCAAGTTACGCGGATTTTTTTTTTCTGCAGTTGTATCTTCATGCTTCATGTGTGTGTCTTATATTTGGCTAACATAATATTTAAAAAAGGAATTCTAGAATACAGCAGGGTCATACTAAGAGGTTACTGTGTGCAGATGAAAATCAATTTGTTATCAGCAAATAAATTATGTTTATTTTTTTTGACGGTGCCTATTTCATTCTCCATAATTATTTCCTGTTTATCTCTATGCAAATTTGAAAAAATATGTTAATCGCTGCAAACAACAGAATCGATATTAAATTAGTGTGATTCCTGTCTTAAAACGGCTTTGTATGTTCCTTAAACTGTCAGAAATAAAAAGGAACTCTACAGAAACAGAAACAAAACAGACATCAGCGTTATTATTGATTTGGTTTAGTTTTTAAGAGCTAGCTTTAATTCCAAACTGAATCTATACTTTTTAAATACCAGCATTAAAAAATAAACAAATAAATAATAGAAAAGACATGGAACTGAAAAATATAATG
This sequence comes from Chrysomallon squamiferum, assembly GCA_012295275.1. Taxonomy (NCBI): domain Eukaryota; kingdom Metazoa; phylum Mollusca; class Gastropoda; order Neomphalida; family Peltospiridae; genus Chrysomallon; species Chrysomallon squamiferum. Next base: position 8,104,210 of record CM022673.1, on the reverse strand, counting down.
TTTAAAAACAAAAATAAAAAATTAGTCAAGATTGTTTGTGTCGAATAATTGAAAAGAGCAAAATTTCTTCAATATACAACCTTCGTATGGTTTACAACAGCACATAGCCATGACTTTGACAAGATAATCTTGAAGCACTTCCTTTTACGGGAAATATGCCAGAAAATTTATCAAAGATTTTTACATCTCTGACAAAATTTTAATACTGTATGACACATATTTTTATTTAAATTATTTTCTGACTTTATATATTTTTTTTTATTTTGTACATAATAATAATAATAATAATAATAATAATAATAATAATAATAATAATAATCATAATCATAATCATAGTAATAATAATAATAACAATAATGATGATGATGATGATGATGATGATGAAGATAAATAAATTAATTAATTTAAATTAAAAACTAAAAATATTACAATAACAAAAATGGTTTGTGTTTTCAATAATAAAAATGATTAAAGTTTAGAATTCCGTATAGTTCGATTTAGATGTTGTAGAAAACAGTCAAAGACGTTTTGAAATTAGAATAACAGTATTACTGAAACACAGATTTCTTGTTATATTTCACAACTGGATTAAGACATATATTTTAATGATAAATTGTGTATGGGATAAATGAAATAATTATGATAAGTCAATATTCAAAATATTCAAAAGAATGTTATCTAAACTCGTACAATACATAATCTTTTCTTCTTGTTTTTTTTTTTTTTTTTTATCTTTTTATCTTTTGTTGTTCATGTTGTTGTTTTTAATTTGTTTTCTGTTATGATGGTCGTTGTCGCCATAATAACTAAACCATAGATTCTCTAGCGGAATACATTTCAGAAGAGGATGGAGATTATTACATCAAAATCATGCATCCCCGTTGACCAACTAAACTATTTCATTGATTTGGAGATGAGGAAAGATGCTGGACTGACAAAAAGAGCATCCTGAGAATCATCGACATGCTATCTGTTGCAGTTTCCACCCAAATGTACAGTATCAGCAATCATGACACCGGTAAAATAGACTTTGTCAAACATGGAACAGTGAGATTTTTAAGTGATTCAGTTTAAACGCTGTAACTGAATGAACATGTTAAATACTAAAAGTTCCTTCTGAGTAGTACTGACTACAGATATCTTTATCTCGTAATTTGTGCACTTGCTTTTAAATGTATGTAACTCCATATTAATTGGTTATATTTGATATATTTGTTATCAGCTGCTTTCAAGGTTGTAGTTACGTTACAACAGTTCACGAAAATTATATGAACTGCGAACAAACCTATTACAACCTGATGCACATTATAATTAATTAATGCGTTAGAATTGTTAAAATGGTGATTTTTTTTTTTGGTCAGGTTTTTCCTCTTCAAGTATATTTTATTGTTAAACTAAACACATTACACCTCTGGGTTTGTTTTTTTATATGTTACAGGTAACATCTTGGAGTTTAATTCTTATAATGTCATTTCAAGTCCATGAGAGCCACAAAGTCAAATTCAAGGTCAAACAAAAGGTCAAAAGATTACCAAAATTAATACTGCTATGGCAAATTTGATGGCCAGTATCTCCAAAACTACTGCTCCGACTGAACTAATATTTAAGATTTGGGCTAGCTATGTCAGATCCAAACAACTTAACAATATTCAGCAGAAGATGGTGAGATTAAATCCATTGGGTGATTTGTCATGGAACGACCCTCTCTGCAGAGAACCGTCCAATTACAAATAGATTTTTTTATTTTTTTATATTTTATTTTTTATAGGCGGGAAAGTTTTGGTAACTATGTGAGTATGTGTTTAAATTACTTTTTGTAACCATTATCTGCATCGAAATACAAGTAGAGATAACAATTGCCAAACTTTATGCTAGTCTTAGTTACCTCCCTTCCCTTATGTAATTATATATTAAAAAAAAAAAAAAAAACATTATTAATAACAGTAGCCTGTACCCACAAATTAATCGGTGAAAATATAATGCACTATTTATAACGAATGAATAATAACATTCAAATTAATATGCTGAAGCTAACATTTTTATTTATTATTATTATTATTAATTTTTTTTTTTTTTTTTTTTTTTTATTATTATTTGTTATAACGTTAATGTTTTTGTTTTTTTTGTTTTTTTATGTTGTTATTGTTGTTGTTGTAACGTCGGGTAGAACAGGACATGCATATACTAATTCCAATAAAAGAATTAATATTTATGTACCCATATATTTATAAACTATAAAGAAATTACTAATCATGACAGTCTTAATTTTGGTTTCTTTTATTTCATTTGTGGATCATGTGAATGTTTTATGTTATCGAACGATTTTTCTTCTTTAAAATACTATAATTACAATTTTAATAAACTGTAAAATAACAACAGCAAAAATAATAAAGAATATTCTGAATCTACATAATGTAATATACAATTGTTATTTCAAACATTTTGTAAAGTAAAGTAAATAAAATTGAATACAGCTGTTTGTTTACAAATAAATAAATAAATAAATAAATAAATAAAATAGACAGATAATTAAAATAATATAGCTGTTGACTACTTAGAAATAATCATCTCTGCAATTTTAGCACACGGCAAAACACACTGCTTGGTATAAATTAGAACTATTTTTCTTGTTCTTATTGTTGTTGTTGTTGTTGTTTGTTGTTGTTGTTGTTTGGTGGTGGTGGTGGTGTTGGTGTTGGAACGGTGCTATTTATAATTTCTGTTGGCCTTGGACCAGTCAGTGTTGTCGTATCTTTGGCCAGCAAATATAGCCCACTTTTACACACCCAGTGTTTCTGCCATATTGGATTTTCACCGGAGGTATTCCTGCTGCCAGGTGAGGATTGTGAGCAAATAACAAAACCTACGTTAAATTTTCCAAGTGCTAGAGATATTGTTAATATATTACAATTTAATCAGTGTTAATTATTAATAGTCTAAAAACTATTTTATAAGCTTTACCTGGCGGATAGCCTTAACAACATTCGAAAATACTTGACTGACGGGAATCTTTACATCTGACAGATAATTATAGAGATCCACCTGGACCTAGTTATGATCATATTTCTTTGGTCATCATGATCTAAATATTGTCAATTTTTCAACTACCCTGTCAGACGGTGTAGTACATCTTTGTGAATGATGGTTGAATTTATTCTTCAAGAAAATGAAAGTCGGTTTTTAACTCAGATACTGAGATAGTGATACAGTAACCGAGTAAGAGTAACATAGTCATTATCAACTGCAGCTCTGCCAGCTGCAACAGTAGTTAAATGCTTATGCCCAATAGTACATTATCCTTATTATTTAAAATAAAATGAAAAATAATACCCAGCAAGATTTATATATTTCCCGTAATTTTGTATTATTTAGATTAAATGTGAAAGTATTATCATTGTGTGTAAAATTTGATGTCCACCTTCAAAGACTGACTGATAACAAATAATATCATGTAATTGTACATATTTACAACACAAATTATTATATTTGTCATTTCCAAATTCTTTCAGAAATATATATATTGTATAATTAAAACGTATTTTTGTATTTTTGATGGATTACTTTGAGATTAAATTGATTAATGGTTTGATTTAAAAAAAGAAATTAAATAGTATGAAATGGTCAGACAAGAAATATATATTCACCAAGATACATTATATTTTTAACATTGTTTAAACATTATATTGATTTATGTATATATTTACTGTTACAACTGTACATACATACACACCTATATGCAGTTATAAATAATACTTTGTCATTATTTAAGCCTGTCAGTGTTGTTATCTATATAAATTATATTAAACTGAAATATTTAAAATAAGAATAAATAAAAAAAAAATTCCAAGCAAATTACAAATTTGTTAATTTGTATACAGTGAATATGGAAATTGGAAACATAAATAAAAGTAATTTATTTATGAATTAAAAAAAAAAAAATAAAAAACCAAACCAAAAACAAGAAAAGTTTTTTAATAATAGCACTAGACAGATGTTCAAAATGTAAGATCCATTTTCTTCAGTTATGTCTATTTTAAAATTTAACTTGAAAATAGATAAAAAAAAACAGCAACACAAAATGTATATTTAAATTCATTTTTATTTCTTCAAAAATAATAATAATAATAGTAATCATAATAAGAGTACATGTTTAATATTTTGGATAACAGAAACAAAACTATATAAATGGCATTTGCTCAAAATTTGTAAGAAGCTAGTATTAAGTAGTAACTGGTAGAATGTGTTTGGTTTCAGTTTACATCTAGGGTGTAACATGAACTTTTACTGATTCTTGTTACACTAAAAGGTAGTATTGTTTGTGATGGTTTTATTAAGTGATAGGCATAGATATTTTAAGCAGTAGGCTTATCAGGTGATATTTGTGTCTTTTGATAGTGATATGTGATTTATATCGCGTAATATCATTCAGTAGACATATTTTTTGATATTTGAAGTACCTGATATATACAGGATGTAAATTAGTTTTTGATTCTCTGTTCCTAGAATTTGTGAGTCTTGGTTTTCTTTTCTCTTGTTACCCTTTTATTTTTGTAAATTTGACTTAATTGTTTGTGCTGAAATTCTGCTTTTATTCATGTTATGGTTCTTTTAAGCCTTACTGTTGAAACATAAACAACTAAAAGAGAAATCATTTCTGAACTATATTACCATAGAATTAGTTATATTAAATCTAGGAACAGATTATAGTAATTTTGTTTTATTAGTCTTATCCTCTTTTTTTTTTTTTTTTTTTTTAATTTAAATTGAAAAAAAAAGAAAAATGATAATAATAATAATGAAGCTTTTCGCCAAGTTGTAGATCCCACAAAAACCTTTCCACAGACCACATGTTAAGAACCCCTGCTTAAAACTGCAGTGTTTGAATTAAGTTTTTCACATCATCTCTGTTTCCTGTTTTAATGTAAACAATGATGCAATAAAAATACATATTAAAGATATTTTTATGAAAATTTTAAAATACTGTGCAGATTCATACTGTTAGAAAACCAAAATAGGTGGTTACAATGTAAGTACAAGAAATATTATATTCTGCAAACACATTTCATGATTAGTGCAAATTAATTAAAGCAAAAAAGATATATTTTACATTTAAAATTAAACAAAGTCAGTATATTTTACATTTAAAATTAAACAAAGCCAGAATTCTGAAAATAATATTAATAATGATGAAGCAAATAATATTATTTAATGTTTTGTTTGTTCAAAAACTGTCAGTTTTTAATTAAGGTTTGAAATTTGATTTGAAAATTATCAATATTTGAAAAGGAAAAGTAAAAATGCAAGTATATTGTTTTAAAAGCTGGAAAGATTCAGCATTTCAGCTGCATATTTATGTAATACATTTGACCAAACTCTAAGATATAATTATATCTGAGGACATTATGAAGTAATTTATTTTATCGTACAAATAGTATTAAATGTTTGAATATGTGCATACAAATATAAATTTTTATCTATTATTATTGTTCTTTTTAAATACATAGACATACACAGTAAACTGAGAAATAACTAATTTGACACCGTAATTTTTGTTTGTTAGGGTAAATGTTACATTTATTTTACCATTATTTCTGACATTTGTAAGCAGTAATGAAATATTTACAATAAGAAAAATTCAGTATAAAAAATTTAAATGATAATTCAGTGATTCAGAAGTTCAATATTACACCATATGTTCCTTAGCAGAACGTTTACAGCAACTGTTTCACAGTGTTAGTAAATATATTTTGATCTACATCACTGCAAAAATATGTCATCTAGTTCACCTGATATTTTAGATTGTAAAAACAGATAGTGGGAAAACCATACAGGTAAGATGACCAGATGGGTACTTATCAACACAATAGGGATGATCCCCCATCGCACACAACCCATTGGGATTGTAAAACTCGTTTTGGCCCATTCTTTGCATTTTTTCTTCTTCTGGGCGTATGGAAGAACGTCATGGTCTGTGCACGTCCAGTGAAGCCTGAACTTCAGAACTGAGTAGTAGTACCAGTTGTCTGTGTTGTTTGCATACGGGATTGTATGTCACACTGAAGAATGCTGTGATTCACTCACCTACATACAACAGTCGCGGTGTGTGTTTTATGGTGTGTTGGGTATGATTGTAACGTTATTTTTTTTTTTTTTTATAGATAATGATATTATGTATATAGATAAAAGTAATTTATTTAGATAATCTTTTAAAGGAAGTTTCATTTGTAGCATTTGTAATATTACATGTAACTTTCTGATTATATTTGTTAACTATATACTTGTGTCACAGGTTGAAGACATTTGTATTTGCTTAGATAAATGAATTGATATAATTTATAATTGGTCTTCAAGTACTTAGCAACTGTATTTTAATTTATCTTTTTTAATTAAATCGGTTTGGTAAACGAAAAGTGAAGAACAGGAAATTGTTTTAAAATATTTGACATATTTATCTAACCCCATTTTTATCTTTTACTTCTTTTTAAAAAAAAATAATTATGAATTCAAATCCATGTCACTTGTACATTCTGGTGGATGTAATTTTATTTTAAAAAGACACAAAATGTAGAGAAAAGTAAGGCTGCATATTGTATGTTTTGGGTATTCATTGTTTATAACAGACATTATGTTACATGCAGTAAACACGTAGACAGTTGTTGGTTAGTTTGATGGACAGCACTTGCCAGGTGAAAATAGTTAACATGAAAGGTGATGCTTGATGTTTGGAAGCCTAAGGCTACAAGTCCAAAGGCTGCTGGTTCATGTTTCATCAGTACAAGCTATGTACACAGTAATATTATTTATGTAAATATTACTAAAAACATTCATTTTTAACTGCATTAATAGTATACATGTGTATGTAACTTATATCTGAAATTAGATTATAGTGCGCTCATTTTAAGTTAACTAAATAATAATATTCAGATTCCTCATTTTGAAAATTCCACAGTAAGTATAAAAAATATAAATTATTAAACATATATTATCATTATTTAGGCATATTATTTTTACATCTGTCTTCATTAAAAAATATGTTAAGACATAAAATTGTTGTCGATGTTTATTATTTAGTTTGCAGCCAGACAGGAAAAGTTGTATTACAAAATTTAGCAAGTAAGGAAGGAATTTTGAACAAAATCTTGCTAATCAGCAGTTATGTTATATGTGACAACTGTGATAGCTGTTCAGGTGTCGAAGAAAAAGAAAGTACACAGCAAGTAGTTCCTACACTTGTACTTAAGACAGCAGGACAGACAATAACTCATTTGACTAATCATAGTGATTTGATCTTGTGACCTGCTGTGTCTCAAGGCTATGGAGGGGTTAACTGGAGGTACATTTCACAGTATGACATAAGAGTTTTCAGACCACTGAATAGATCTAGTATTGTAATTGATAATAAAAGATCACCCAACAAATTCCAGATTTCTGTTTGTACAAAGTATGAGACCATGGCATGCACTAATGATTTTTCACTACCAGAATGGTAGAAGTCGGAAATACTTTTTTTTTTAAACAGAACACTTTGTAACTCTTTTTTACAAAGTAGTAAAATATTATTTCTCAGCACAATGTATAAGGTGTCTTATTTAAAACAAAACAAAAGCCAGCTATGGGTTAACATTTTATTCTGATTCGCCTTTTCAGCTTGTCAATGAATATTGATGTTGATATATTCTCATTGTGTAAGAATAAACACCACTTAAAATTTGAATTGGTATTGTTGGTCATTACCTGTTCTCATAATAGTCTGATGTACATAACTCGTTATTGCTTTTCATACTGTCAAGAAATAGCTGTTACATACAAAACACAGATGTTCATATTCAGTTCTTTATTATATTAAGTTCTGACTTTAATAATAAACTTTATGTATATAATTATGTAAACGTACGATGTATTAACAATCCTTGGAATCCAGTAATAGAATTTCATATACTGTGGTACAAATTGTTTGCTGTAGAGATCCACCTAGAGGACTGTACATTTAAAGGTTTACTGTTACAATTGAGTTATTTGAATTATTACATAATAGTGGATGGGAATTAATAGATTTATCTACTTTATATTGATTTTTATTATAAATTTTTAATATATTACAAAGTATATTTATATATCATAAATTAATTACTTACAGTATATTAAAGTAAATATAAGGTTAGAAAATAGTTTATTTTATTATTACTGTTACTACTAATTATTTAATTTCAGAAGAAAGAGTAGATACTGTACGTGTGTATATTTATTTAATTTACAAAACTGATAATCATTAACATTTTGAAGACAGAATTACTGTTGCTGTAAGCTATAATTACATGATTCATTCATGACTACTTTATAAATTATTCAAATTATTTATATGTAAATTTATATATAGCACACTGTGTGTATGCATTCCAAACTACTTTCAGATTTATTGCCTACTATATTGTGTTGTCAAATTTAAGAGGTGTGTGAACATAAATTTTGTTTGTATGTTTTATTGGAAGCATCATAAAGTATTATTTTTAATATTTTTCAATCTAATGAGTCAGAGAAACCAGTCAAAAATTTATATGCATGTACATTTAAAAAATACAAGTGCCTGGGTGAAGGAAAATATTTAGAAAATAATTTAGAAAACAAGATAAGTATGTGATGGGTTTCTTTAATTCATAAAATGCTCAAGCCAGAGGGTTCATCAGGTATGTTTGTTTGAGCAGTTTAAAACAAAACAAACCACATATGACCTTTTGTTTGTCAATATTTATTTTAGCATTTGTGTGTATTAAATTAATCATGCACAAATAACATGAACTGTTTAAAAATATTAATAAAATTGGTGAACTGCCAATCTAAACTGAAACAGATCATTAAAAAAAATAAAAGTTTGTTTCGCCTATTAGGCCTGTTTGCATACATGGACTCAAATATGTCTAAATAAAGTCTTTCCGCACATTCCACCAATCTGCTGTTCTATTTCTGGGAAGGGCCTCTTGACATTGTTCTACAGGAACAACAGACAATACCAACTGAAGTTTGAGTGTTTTATGTTATGTGGACCATAAAAGGAAGGATCCAAAACTGAACATATTATTAGGTGGGGTGCTGTTAATAATGTTTGAGTCAGCAGTATTGTCATTCGTATTTTTTTGTTGCTTTTTATTTCTCAAGAAGTAACAAAAAAAAGTGAAAGTTAAAACTATTATTATTATTATATATATTTTTTTTAATTAAAAGACAAGTCAAACTTAGTCTTTAATTGATGTTAGAACTGCCCTGAAATATGTAACATGGCAAGTAAATCATTGTCCTTAGTGAAGGTAATTCCTCACCTAGGCTGCCATAAAATTGTCTTCACATATTTTCACTGGTTTGTGTAGCCAACTGAAGCCACACAACTACTGTCAACATGATGTTTGCAGCTGTCAAATTTTCTTCTTTTATTCTTACACCCATGCATTGTGTGTCTTGTAACAAAATATAGAGAAATCCTGTGGTTGCTATGGGTACCTGTACTTAATGTGAAATTTGATCCACCTGTATTTGCAGGAGTGTATCTGAGTGTGTGTGTGTGTGTGTGTTTGATCCACCTGTATTTGCAGGAGTGTATCTGAGTGTGTGTGTGTGTGTGTGTGTGTGTGTGTGTGTGTGTGTGTGTGTGTGTGTGTGTGTGTGTGTGTGTGTGTGTGTGTGTGTGTGTGTGTGTGTGTGTGTGTGTGTGTGTGTGTGTGTGTGTGTGTGTGTGTGTGTGTGTGTGTGTGTGTGTGTGTGTGTGTGTGTGTGTGTGTGTGTGTGTGTGTGTGTGTGTGTGTGTGTGTGTGTGTGTGTGTGTGTGTGTGTGTGTGTGTGTGTGTGTGTGTGTGTGTGTGTGTGTGTTGGTTGTGTGTTGTTTATTGTAAGGATGTGCAATTTAAATTTATGGATTTACTAGTGATTTAGAAATATTTGTAACATTTTCAAGATTTGATATTAGAAATATAAAAATAATAATAAAATACTTTATAATGTAATAAACTCAATGCTACATTCATGTGTGCTGGGATTTTATTTGATTTAAATTGTGTCATAAATTGTTTTTGTTTGTCATATTTTAATGTGAGGAAATAAAATCTGTTTACAACACTGAAAAAGGAAATCTGAGAACATGAAATAGCTACTGTTTGTTGTTATTACAAGTCTTTGTTATTTGTATAGTATAGGATATCATCATAAGTTGTACTTCTACACTTCAGTGGATTTTGTTCTTAAAGTAAAACTGCAAAACATCTTCTCATGTTAACTTGAAAGAAAATAATTGTATATCTGTCAAATTTATCTGCCTTTACTATATTACATACAGTGTTAAATAACAAACTTGTTTCGTATAAATACCAGGGTTTGAATTCCTCACTCACATGTGTATGTATGTCATTACAGTCTGATTTTTTATGCCCAAATTTAAACACATTGAAGCCAGAGGTTAAAATAATAATAACAAACAAATGTGACAAATTTTGAAGAGGTGGTACCTCTAACCTATCAATATATCATGTTAATTTTTCTCACTTTAACATGCAGTTTAAACATCTATTATCATATGAAAATGTGTTAACTGAGTGCTATGTATTTAGTATGAAATGGCTTAACCTTGTTCTAGGTACATTTATCATTGTCAGTACTGTTTGTGCCTCAGGATTTTTAAATCACAAGTTGGAGGACAAACTGCAAATTAATTTATGTCATAGTTTGAGACACCCTTTTCCTTGTATTGGAAGTATTACTGTGCAACTACCAAGCTAAATGAAGTTTGTAGTCTACTGGTCAGGTATATTATGGTGACATACATATTATAGTTAAATTATGCTTTATTCATTAACTTATTATTATTATTATTATTATTATTATTTGTTATGTTTATTATTGTTATTTTTATTATTATTATTATTATTATTATAATTTTTATTATTATTTTAACTTCTGTGATGGGCTGCTCACATAGAGGTTAAATTTTAACACATAATTTGATCTCTCTCACACATGCACGCACGCACAGACACAGAACTGAAAACAAGAACAGGTATTGCAGTGATGTTGGAAGAATTTACCTTGTACTCCACTGAACACTGTCCATGTGTAAATTCATAAATATTAAACAAGGACAGAAGTAAATACAGGAAGAAATGTCAAGTGTTCTGTCGAAGCTTTGTAGCAAGTTAAAAAGTTTAATTGCTTTGTATTTGTCAAAACAGTCTGTTCAGAATTATAGTTGTTTTTTAATTATCTATTAAAAAAAAAAAAAAAATTCTAGCTGAAATAGTATTTATATACCATGTTTGCTGTTAAATTTATGTATACATTAATGCAGACACACGATACTTGTATTTACTGTAGTTTAAATGGCATTCCAGTATATGACTAAATAATGAATGTGGATTTATTTCTGGGAGAGGGGGAATTATGACAATTTATTTTTTCTTTATTAATGTTGGATGAATTTAATTTTATGACTTTTACTTAGTTGTTGATAGAGAAATTTGCTTTGAAAATGTGTCGTCTAGATATTAAAATAATTAAAAGTTTTTGGGACGTGGGTTTGAGCACATTTATATTTGTTTGTTATTGAATGTGGGTTTTTTTGTGTGTTTTTTTTACACATTTAGATCTGATCACTTCTAAAATAATTTGTCTACATAGTCAGACATTCATAGTACATACATAAAACAAAATAATCCTTTTATATTATAAAATATCTATGTATTCATTTTTTATGTCAAAAGTTTATTCCATAGTATTTTACAGTGTAGGTAATCTTACTTTGTAACTTTGAAAAAAATTCAGTCATGAATGAATGGACTTTTGTTACCTGAGTTGTATTTCAGGTATTTGATATCAGTCTCACAATTATTATACATTCATGGATCCAGGAAGGTGCAGCCAACATGTATCTATTTTTAACAACTGCTAGTTGTTTCTTAATAACAAAATTCATTTTATCTTGAAAGTTATAATCACTGTGATGGTGTTGACCCTTGTTAAAAATTGTAGATTTATCTTTGGTATAGATATTGCTTACGATAAATTGATAAATGTGTGAGCAGTTTTCATTGTACTTGTAGACATGTGAATACCACACCTTAATCCAGTCATATAAGTGTACTTTAGTTTTTAATCACTGGTTTTTGTTTTTATCTGTAGAAATGCAGAGTTGATAGTTTCAAAGTCATGTAAATCAAATTTGACAATATGAAAAAATACAAAATTTGGACTGTTTGTAACATTTAATGGTGCATGTATTGTAAATCTATTTTTCTTTTTTAAATGTTTTTCTTCAGATCTGTTAACTAATACATTCAGTTTGAAAAATAAACATTAAATAAATAAATAAATAAAAAGTGAAAAAAAAAAAAAATGTTTGTTTAAAATACATAAATGATTCATACACACCTTACACACTAGATTTTTCAGTCTGGACATATATAAATACTAATTTTATTTTTATTTTTATTTTATTTTTTTGTTCTGTAGACTTTTTCTGCCTGTCTGTCAGCCATAATATCAAACTATGTCTGTCCATGATGAATTTGACACGCCCAGCTCCGACAGCTTCTGGGAACCAGGGAAGTTTATGAAAACTGTGAAGAGACATGAAAATGGATACAAACTGTGCGATCAGCTTCGTCAGTTGGTAGAATCAAGAAGTGACATTGAGAAAAATTATGCTAAAAGTTTATCCAACTGGTCAAAGAAATGGAATGATTTTCTTGATAAAGGCATGTATTTATTAACAATAAGAGAAAAAAGTTATTAATTAATAATTTTCAAAATTTATGAAATGTGGAGTTCAGATACAAAAATGAAAATTTAAAACAATTAAAAATGATTTTGATGCTGATGAAGGAACATGTATTAATTTCACATTATTTTCGTCTTTAGATTTAATCATCATTATATATATTCTGATTGCAGCCTTCTGATAGTTGAATATTTTAAATTCAAATTCACAGATAAACATAGAAGTAGAAATATGTTTTCACTGACATTTATAAGATTAACGAAAACCTTTAATATGTGTATTCAGGGTAAATGTTTAATTTATTTACTGCATTACTCACTTCAGGTCCTGAATATGGCACCTGCCTTGGTGGGTGGAAGAGTGTGCTGTCAGAGGCCGACACCCTCAGCTCCATTCACACTGAGATGGGCGATCGTCTCATGAATGAAGTCTACCAGTCGATAAAACAGTGGCAAAAAGAAAACTACCACAAAACCATGCTGCATTTCAAAGAAACAAAGGACTTGGAAGATGGATTTAGAAAGGTAATAATGTGTTAATTCAGAATTATATAATAATATTATAATATATAAAAATTTTATTTAATTAAAAATAATTTTATTTACTTAATATTTTTTTCCTGATTTTCTGAATGGTGATGAAATACCCATTCATGTTTGTTTGTTTATTGGTATTATTGTGTTGACTTGGGTGGGGGAAGGGTGTTTATTGTTTTTCTTTTTTAAATTTTGGTGTAATATTTATATGTGCTATAAACAAAAAAAAATGACCATTAAACATGGTGATTAAAAAGTTTGTTTCTCAAAAAACATGTTGATCTAAATATGTTGTTGAAGCTCCTTTCACAATTTGATGACTGTACATAAAGAAAATGTATTATACAGCATAAATTATATTTTGCACAATAATGTGTATATTTTTAGTGTAATTGATTCTCATTAAATTGTGAAAAAAAATTGTTATGTACACAGATGTCATTGTAATTAATAGGTTTTGACAGTATTTACATTAAAATCTGCTGACATATTTATTTTGTATTAATAAGTTATTTACATAAAATTGTGGTCAGATTATTTAAATTAATGGATATGGGGTCGGATTTTATATATATATTTTTTTTTTTTTTTTTTAAATTTTATTGTTCTTAATATGTTAGTAGAATCATTAAATTCTGAAAAAAAATTGTTATGTACACAGATGTCATTGTAATTAATAGCTTTTGATAATATTTACATTAAAAACTGCTGGCATATTTTGTATTAAAAAGTTATTTTACATAAAATTATAGCCTAATGTTTAAATTAATGGTTAAGGAGTGGCTTTTTTTTTTATTATTATTTTTTAATGTCTTAGTAGAATCAATTTACAAACACACACACACACACACACACACACACACACACACAGATCTTTCTAGTTACCATCCTACAATAATTTTTAAAAGAAATTACCTTTATTTAAAGTGTTTCATTAAAAGTTTCATTAAATAATTAAGCAGCAAATCGCACTACATACACATTAGTGATTTACTAATACTGACCATGAGCAATAATACGTATTCACTTTTATTTCAACTGTAACACTAAAATGGTATCTTCCCTTTAAGATCTGTTTCTTCTTAAAGATAATGAGTGTATAATTTTTTTAATATTTTTATTTTATTTATTTATTTATTTTTTTATTTATTTTTTATTTTTTTATTATTATTATTATTATTATTATTATTATTATTATTATTATTATTATTTAAAGGCTCAGAAACAGTGGGGAAAGAAGTTGCAGAAAGTAATGAAAGCAAAGGCTGACTATCACAGTATGTGCAAACAGGAAAAAAGCACAGCCAACCAGGAAAACAATGCCCGAGGGGACTCAACTCTTTCTCCTGACCAGGTCACTATACCAATCAAAAAATTATTACTGTTTTATCAGTGTGAAAGGAATTTTTATTGTTATTATTATTGTTGTTGTTGTTTATTGGCTTGTTTTTTTTTCTTCTTCTTCTTCTTCTTTATAAAGGTTTTTAGAATTTATTGTCTTAATGAATTGTATGCTATTTGTTATTGTAGTTATCCACTTTTGTTAATATTATCTGGATGGATATTAATGCTTTCTGCATTAATTTTGAATAGCAACAAAAACACAGAAATAAATGTGTGCGAGTGTTTGGATATTTGTGTGTGCTCTTAATGTGCATGTTGTTTGCAGTCATATTTTTTTTTATTGTTTTACAAATTTATAAGAACTATATATTTTTGAAATGTTTCAGTTGTTAAAGCTGCAGGAAAAGTTACGCAAACTCCAAACAGAGGTGGAATCAACAAAAGAAAAATACACAGCTGCCCTCAATGACCTCAACAGCTGCAATGCTAAATATATAGAAGATATGACAGAGGTGAGACAGTAGCTTTTTTATCTATTTGAGATATACATTTTTTTTTTTTTTTTTTTTTTTTTTTTTTTTTTTTTTTTTGCTGTATAAAGTTTATTTTTAAATCATTTTATAATAATAATAATAATGCAATTTTGTGTTTATGTATTGATCTGTTTGTCTCTAAAGTTGTTTTTCTTTGTTCTGGTTGTGTGGGGTTTTTTTTTTTCTTTTTTTACCTAATGTATATTGCATTATTATGTTGATCTTTGTCTGGTAAGAAGTCCAAAGTCTTCTAACCAGCCCTGAATAAATAAACTGTTTATCTCTCTTGCATTTTGTAGCCATAATACTGAAACATGCTCAAATGATTTGTAAGTTTATTACAGTATCATTGATAATACTTTTTACATTTATAATGCCAAATACATAGTTTTGATATGTCATTTTTTCCCCAGATTTATGATAAAGCTCAAGAATATGAAAAGGAGAGAATAAACTTTGTGAAAAAAACTCTCTATCAGATACATTCATGTTTAGACCTCAGTGTTCAACCTAAGTAAGTTGTAACTTTTTTAAAAATATTTTTAATGTGGTATAGTTACAGCTTCAACACACTATAAGATATAACCATTTTTCATGTGTAGCCCACTTTCAAACATTGTAAAGTTTGAAAGCCCACAAAATTCTCAATAATCAATAATTTTAGAATTACCAGATATTTATTAAAGTTGAAATAAAAGTTTTATTTATTCATTAAAGAGAAACAATACTTCCTTTTTATGGATATCTATTTTTTGGTGGATTATAACATACAACACGAGAAAAGATTGACAATACACCCATAACCCAAAAATGCCAAGTCCCCATTTTGACAGCTGTTCAGTAGAAATTCTATCAATAAAAAGGTTTTCATATTATATTATATTTTGCTGAGTATGAATATTTTTTTCCTTGTATGATTTTATTCATTATTTTTCTTGTTATATTACAAGTGCTGTGATGCAGTCATCTAGATGTATAATATAGTAACAATCTTAGGGGTGGGTTTAACTTACAATTTAACTAATATACAGAGTCTTGTAAACATAAAATATATATGATTTTTGGCTAGTTACATTTAGTAATTTCATTTATTTATATCTGTAGATTTTCAAAAGTCTATACAGATTTTCATTCAACAATTGGTCAAACAGATGCTGAGAAAGACCTCAAGTTCTGGTCAAAATGTCATGGTGTTGACATGCCAATGAACTGGCCAACCTTTGAGGTATGATTATTTATTTGTTTTATTATTGTTTATCTGCTACATTATTTAACAATACTGATGGTCTTCCTCATGAAAATAAGATTAGGAATGTCATCATTTAGCTTTATTAATGTTATAATGGGTGTTTAGATTTGAAAGTAAATAATTGTGTATGTGTTTGTATGTGTATACAGATGCATGTGTGTTTGTATGGTATGAGTTGGTTGGTTACTGTTTTCTTCTTCATATTTCATCTGATACCTTTTCTTAAAGCGCTGATACTTACAGCCTTCTCTGAATGTAAATATTCCTGTATCACCAAGTGTGCATTTGCATATTAATAAATGAAAGTCTGTTTTCACTGAGATAAAGCACCGATTTACGTTTCAAAAATTTCAGGAATATTCACCAGAGCTTCAGTCCATTTCTCGGCGAGGAAAATCACATATAGGTTCCAATGATGGCATCACCATAACCGGTATAAAACACAACAGAGAGGAGAGCTGGGAGAGCAAGCCACCCGAGAGACAGTCGTATCCCAATACGACAACCACCACGCAGATATCTCAGCCTGTTAGGTGAGTTGTAGTCACCAAGGATTTAGCTGCATGTTAAATATTACAGGTGTTACATGAAAAAAAAAGAGTCTTCATGCCATAATTAGCATAATCAACATTCATTGAAATATTTGCAGAGAACCTCCTTGAAGCAGAATTTTTCTTTGTTATTCATATATCTTGGATGACAATGAGAAATATATAAATATATATAGTAAACTTTGCCTAAGTCGTCAAAGTGTGTAAGTCATCACCTTAGCGAGCGTCCTGATTATCTCTAATGATATTTCCGGTAAAACATACCTGTCTAAGTTGTCAGTGGGAAATCCCTCGAAACAATCTTGAAGTTTACTCACTATCTCAATCTGTTGGCATGGATGTAGACAGGTACTTGGGATATTGATGTGCACATGACTTGCCTTGTGTGTTGTGCATTGAATTAACATATTATTTTGGAAAGTGGCGCTCATGATAGAAAAATGGCAACTAGGAGAAAGAGAGTTAGTCATTATGATGAGTTATGCTTACGTCATCATTATGTCGACTGAGCATTACTTGTGATATCTGTAAGTCAGAAAAATCTTGGTCCCAAAAGTGATGACTTAGGTGAGGTTTACTGTATATATTTTTATTTTATTTTATTTTTTAATTTTTTTTTCATGTTAACTATAGTAATTCTTCAGTATCATAATTTAAATCTTCATTTACAGATTGTTGTACAGGAGAATCTCATTATTATAGGTCTTTGCAGGTTAACACAGTTCGTCTTAAGTTTTACAAAATATTTATTATTTCATAAAAATGTTATTCGGTGATGGTTAATCCTATGAAAATATATAACATTCCAGCATTAACAAGAGTCACTAGAGAAACATGTCTTAATGGATGCATGCAAAAAATATTTAATTACATTTTAATGAACAATAAATAGTCATCACATTCCATCCAAATATGTGTTTTTTTTTTTTGTTTTGTTCAGGTATGTTTCATCTTTTGACATTACATATTTTTAATCAGTTCTACCATAAATTGTGATGAGTGTTTTAGATTGTTTTATTGGTTGAAATACCTATCAGTGAGTATGACTGATCACAGTAATGTTTAGTGTGAACAGCTACTTATCTACAGATGTTTGTTCAGACAGGACAGCTATGATCAATCGTTGAATCCATTTGGGGATGACGACGATGATGATGATGATGATGATGTTGTTGTTGATGTTGATGACAGTCACAAGGACAACGATGAAATTACAGAAGAAAAAACTCCTAAAGTGACAAGAAATTTTTGCATCCGTTTTTCTAAAGAAAAGTATATCTGCAAGCGAAGAGCAGTTTTTGTTATCATATTTTTTTTTTTTTTTTTTTACCCTTACGTTTCCTTGCAGCATTTTGTGCATTTTGAGGATCTCCAGAGAGTGCGGCTTCTGATACTAACATTTTCAGTTCTTCTGACTTTGTACTTCTCTTCATTTAAATTGAGTTCAAGCTCAACTGTTGTTGCCTTCTGTCTGCTCTTGCACAGCTTTACAGAGATGCAAAGTTCTCTTATTTTATTTAGTGTATTAAAAAAAAAAAAAAAAAAAAAAAAAAAAAAAAAAAGTAGTAACACCCCAAAAATTCCAGCT
Organism: Chrysomallon squamiferum; assembly: GCA_012295275.1. Classification (NCBI taxonomy): domain Eukaryota; kingdom Metazoa; phylum Mollusca; class Gastropoda; order Neomphalida; family Peltospiridae; genus Chrysomallon; species Chrysomallon squamiferum. The sequence continues at coordinate 8,085,655 of CM022673.1, read as the reverse complement.
TAACAGCAGTAGATGTGTTGTAGATACTTACAAATGAAAGCCTTTTGCTCTCTTAGTTTATTGAATATTTTCAGAAAGCCTAAACAAATAATTTTCCTGTAACCCTGACATAATAGGATATTGATAAAATGTAAATAAAGGGAACATTTGTGACTTAAATTGGTCAGAAGATCTGATTTTCAAATCCAATCATTTAGAAATATGTACTAACACTGTATTATCAAGTTATATACAGTATACCTATATATATGTACACAGCCTTTTATTATTATTATTATTATTATTATTATTATTCTTATTATCTTTACTGTTGTTATTATTATTATCATTATTATTATTATTTATCATTTGCAGTTATGGTGTAACATATCTGTCTGATAATGTCAGTATATTCATTCTGATTGGATATTATTAAACTTGTACTAGAATGGAAATGGCTTACATTGGCTAGTTTTTGTAATTGTGTATATGATCTAATACATGTAATGTGAAAATATTCAGTGATTGTGGATAGATGGAGATAAATATTTGGTGTTAAAAATGTTACTGATAAATGTTTGGTTTTGATAACTTGGCTGACAACATAATCTTTTAACATATCTGACTTCAGTTATTATAATTATGTTGAGTTTGTGATGGAGTGTCAGGTTGACATAAACGTTTTTGATGATAACTTTACATAAGTGTGTGGGTGAGTGCGTCTGACATTTTGCCAATTGCAGTTGCACCCTCAGCTGTTTAAATATATCATTCAGCACTGGTATCATATTTTCCAGGCACAAGTTATATTAACTTTTACATACATACATATATATATAATATGCAAACAAATTTATCCAGAAGCTTAAAGTTATTTTTAAGTTCTTGATAATTATTCTATAGACTCTGTTTCTTCCCCGTATCACAGTTTTAACAGTTACCCACTACCATACCCAGTCTAATGTTTCTTACAGTTATTACAACTGTTGAAAAGCTGTTGCAGAATAATTTAACAGGATCATTATTGCCTAGGTTTAATATTACTATTGATTTTTTTTCCATTTAATTTATTATTTTTTGTATTTCCTATTATTTTCCTTTTGTACATATAGATCATGATTGAGATCTGTAAATGAAATATTTTTCTTCTTCATTTTTAAATTATTTTTAGCAGTAAGGAATGTCATTGTAACTTTTATGTTAGGCTTCATACTATATATATATATATATATATGTATATATATACACAACTAAAAGATTTATCTGTATTACATTTCTGTGTTACTTTTAACATATCGATTGTTGCATAGAATGATGTATGGGAGATAAAATTGTTATGAACAGAGATCACATTGTAATTAATAGCTATGGATAATGATATTTAATTAAAAAACTGCTAATGTATTTTGTATGAATAAATTGTTTTACATAAAACTATTACACCTAATTTTAATGAAAGAATGTCAGAGTTGATGTTTTAAATAAAACAGTTGTTTTATTAACTTAGACTGTGTCATACAGGAATCCGTGAGAGGGTTGTGTAGTGTGTTTTTTTTTTTTTTATTCAGTTTTTCACTGTTACAGTCACTGATTTATATTCTGCGCTGGTTACGGTTACTGATCAAGTATACTATTATGAATTTCTGTTCAGTCATACTTCCTCGTTGAATGAACTCTTATTACTACATTAGTCAGAAGGTTTTGTTCTGTTAGTTGGGTTACTTGGGTCAAACAGTTACGATAATGTAGGATAAAGACTGGTATTTTAAAAATAGTCGAGGTTATTTTTTTTTTTTTTTTTTTTTTTTAAATTGTTTAGTATTGTCTTTTTTTCTTAGGGTTTATTTTAGTTTGTTTTTTTATTATAAATGTAAATGATTTATTTGTTTATTTTTATTAATAATTATTAATTATTTTTTTTTCTTGTTTTTTTTTTTTTTTTTTTTTTTTTGTATATTTTTGAAATCGGTGTTCATTTTGACAGAGGCTGTACACTCCTGTTTTGTTGTTTCTCATTTCTGGTTTTCTGCATGTCAAACTTACGTTGTATATAAGCTAGAGGAAGGTGATTCTTCCTTAAAAGCATGTAATCAACTGTTCCAAATCTGTTGTTTGTTTGACATCATCCTGTAACATGTTTCTTCTAGTAGAAATTTAATTTCTCAATAATTCAGTCTCTCTCTTTTTCATTTTCTCTAAGTATTAATTAATAAGTTACTAACACTGTATTTCATGTTTCTTAATCTACAAGGAAAAATTCCATATAAAAGTACATTATTGGTTAATATAATAGTTTAGCTATATCTGTCATCTGTTATTAATAAAAAAATAATTAGATTTTTGGAAATTTTGGCATTTTGTTTAAATTTCAGGAGTAATATTTACAGATCAAAAAAAATAAATCTGTAAGTATTTATTGAATTCTAATTATGAAACAAAAATATAAATTGTTTCCAAAAATTTGTATAAAATGTCCATCATTTCTTCATTTTATATAAGTAATTTATATTTTTATTTCTTTTGCAATATTCCTTTTTTCTAGCCTGGTGTTCCACTTTAACTTTAAAACATTTGACGTTAGTGTTTTTACTATCTTGAATTTTTGATGGTAAATGTGTAAAATCTAACTGGAATTACAAATCAGTTGATCATATAATTTAAATTTCTTTTTTAAAAATATAAAGTTTTATCCAAAAGGCTTTCATTTATAGACTTCAGCATTGTTCAGAGATATTTCTGTATAATATACAAATGCTGACAGTTAAGCTTTATGTGAACTGTTGTAATTCTTGATTTGTCGTCTCAGTGTGAAAAATCTGTTGCCACTCAATATTTTTATTTCTTATTGATTCACAGCAAGAAATGTCAACATCTGTTTTGTTACATTACATCCAGCAGGGGGTGGGAACACTCCTTTTGTTCCATTTCTTTTTTTTTTTTACTTCTGTGACTAAATTCATTTCATACTGAAAGTTGTACCCACCAAAAATAAATTTCCTACCATTTCTTCGACCCTGGATTCGCCTCTGCATACCACAGTCATTTTTCATGGGGAGTATTGGATTACAGTAGGGGCAGGGGTTAGTTTTATAACAGTTACAAAAATTCCTTCTAGACCTTAACATTCTTGTATGTAAAACTGAGTGGTTGTCAGTTTTTGAAAACTAAAATTGCATGTGTTTGACTGAGGTAGATGTTTAATGTTCTACACTTGAGTTAATTATTAATAGTGTGGCTGATAGTGTTATGTTGATGTTTGATGTAAAATTGTGTAAATTAAAGATTGTTTGCTGTTGTTTGCATGCTGAAAATGAGTTCTAACATTAATTTTGAGTTGTTCAATAACACATTACACTAAGTAGATACAAATAATAATGAATGTTTCAGAAATAAAAATTTGTATTAATAAAAAGAAATATTGTTAAATTTAACAGTAATAATTATAATTAAAACATTAAAAAATAACTTATAAATGTTACCTATAATAACATTGTTATTATTTAAAAATGTAGCAGCAATTTATTTTCTTTAATTCTAATAATAAAACATAACTTGATTCTAGATTTGCTTGAAAAATAATTAACAATGTCTCTTCATTCTTCTAGTGCTAGCAAAACTAAGATTCATAAACAATTAATCAAGCTTAAACCTGAATTAGAAACATCACATCCAACATAATGATCACAATCAAATTCATAATGTCTATTTAGCAAACGGTAAAACATAAAATTATTTAGATTCTGTAATATTATCCCAAATCAGTTTTTCAAATATTATTGTTCGGTTGTTGGAGGGGGGGCTTTTTTGTTAGTTTTAATTTCTTTTATTAATTTATTATTCAAGTTGTGTTTTCAGGAACTGTTTTTTTTGTTTTTTTTAACAAATGTTTGTTTTTTATTTTAACACGTGTATTTTAAAGATTTTGTTGTAATTCGTTACTTATGATTGTTAATAAATCTTTTTCCAGCCACAACCGATCATGCTCTGATGAAAACAATTCCAACCCATTTGGAGATGCTGATATTGATGACCATTCCGACACAGAAGAACCACCCTCCAATGAGCAGGGCGTGGCTGTGAGAGCTCTCTATGACTATGAAAAATCTGAAGATGATGAACTTAATTTTAAAGCAGGTTAGCAACTGCGTGTAAAGTGTGAAGGGTCAAAACAAGGACATTTTTAATTATAATAGTTTTTACAAGTTACTGTAAAGTATTTTCAGGAGCCTTACTATGAGTATCATAATGTTTAAATTATTGTTCCTAAAAATAGCTGTTTTATCCCTCCCCATATTGAAAAATTACAGTTTAGTGTGACTGTTAGTACCTCAGGTATTTTATGGATTTTTCAGAGATATAAAATTTAACATTGGAAAGCCTTTTCTTTTGTTGACAGCTGCTTAAATGAATGATAGAGCACTGCTTTCTAAATAACTTCCAAATTGTTAACATTTAGGCAAATACAACAGACAAACATTGGTCCAGTTTGTATCTTCTTTTTTTAATATTTATTTTTTATTTTTTTTTTTTTTTTTTTTTTTTTTATTTCTATTAATTCTTATACATGGTTAATTAATAAAGAGAGTTTGTTTTTCAGGTGATGTATTCGTTGAAATCAGAGGGGAGGATGAAATGGGTTGGAGTAAAGGCAGAAAGAACGGTATCGAAGGGCTGTATCCTGCTAACTATGTTGAACGATTGTAGAGGAGTCCACGGCTTGCTAATCACACACACACACACACACATACCAGTAACCGTTAGGTCATCATTTGGTGTTGATGTCACATCTTCCAAACATAGGACTAGTTATTTTTGTCAGTATATCACACACCACATACTGGTGTTTGTTAATATATCTGTGAGGCACACAACTGTTTAGTGTGCATTGTTGTCTACATAAAAAAAAAATATATATATATATGTATAAAACAAAAAAATTAAAAAAAATTTCATGTACATATTATTCTACCATCTGTATATACAGGGTTTCATGTTCATTGAAAGAGGTTTTAGTTTCATCGTTTTCGGAATGTTATCTTGGTTATTTGCTAGCTCACAGATTTGTTTTTCCAGGGGGAAGGGTTTTATTTATTTATTTATTTAGTGTTGTTATCTAATACATGACAGACCGATAGTCTCTAAATTAAAGGATTTGTCTTCAGTCTCGAATGTATGAAACTAAAAATTGCAGTTTCGTTTAACCAGTAGTTTCTAACAGGTTTGGTGCTATGAATTTTATGCTTCACCAATTCAAATGAAATATTAATTTGATGATATTTTTTTTATAATGATGAATTTTGACAATCCAAAAATCCTGTTTGAGATAGTTTGAAAAAAAAAAATGAAAAAGGTGAAGTTTATGTTTGTAATAAGTAACATTTTTGATAGAATCTTAAAAAAACAGCCCTAAATAATAACAATTAAAAAACTACTTAAAAAAACTATTTAATTTTATTTTCATTTTTACTTTTCTCCTTTTTTCACTTTTGTTGTGTTTTGTGGTTTTTTTTTTTTTTTTTTAGGAGAGGTGCTGTTTATATATTTATTATCAACAATATTTGTTTTATTTTTCCTTTTTTTTTTTTAACTCTTTTTTAATTTTTTACTAAGTCCCTTTAATAAGCTTTCAGTCATATTATTGTACATACTACTCTCAAACATTTTTTCCTTTTATTTTTATTTGAATTACAGTTATTTGAACCTTCTTTAAAATATTGGACATGTTTTAAAGGCATTTATTATGTACAGAATATTTGTGAAAATCATCTATAATTTTACTTTAAAAATATTTTCAGTACAAAATAGTATTATGTCAGCAGTTTTCTTTTCTTTATTTTTACTATTTTTGTTATTTCTTTTTTTTTTTTTTTTTTTGCCATAGTTATATTTATTTTTCACTTTCTTTAATTTATTAATTTTATTAATTAAATTTTATTTCTTCTGTTTGCAGAGTTTTTTTATTATTGTTTTTTTTTAAATATTCTTTGTCACAATAATTATTTTTTAAACTTGTTAGAAATGAAAAATATGCAGGACAAGAAAACTGCTTTCATGCCTCATAATAGCTTACAGAACTTTAAAACATTTATAAATTATATTGCGTTTCACCCTATCAACTTACAGAAGATATTCAAAACGTTTTTTTTTTTTATTATTTTTTTTCAATCTATCTTTTTTCTTTAAAAAAGTATTTAAGGATTTGCTGCTTATGCTACCTCTCTCACTGACTGAAAGCTATGGCCATACATGTATCATATGATAATGATTATTTATTTTTATTTATTGTAAACTAATCATAACATGTAACCTGTAATATCAAGGTCTATTATTAAAATAATATAAGTAGTTTTATCATAATGTCTAAAGGTTAATAATTCCAGTAAAAGCTCATTATTTATATTTTTATCTTAAACATTATTACAATTACAATTTAAAAGATTTCAGCTTACCAAGTTAGATGAAAATGCTAACAAATAATAAATGTTTTTTTGTTTTTTTTTAAATTTGTTGGCATATAGTATCTGTGTTTAAACTATTCATTCTGTGTGATGAAAGAAAAATAGATTATTTTAAATATATTTTGAATGAATTGTATAAAAGGATTGATTGATTGTTACTGGTTCTAGTTTAAGCATAGAGACCATATTTGTAACTCTTACCAGTATGACTCAGATATTCCTCAAGACACTAGTTTGAATGTATATTCACTTTTCACTTACAGTGTAGACAAGATTCACAAAGTCACCAGTCATACATTAGCCAGTAATGTAAAATGTATGTGTATATTTGAGATTTTAAAAAGAAACGTTATCTTAAGTAAACATCCATTGTGCTACTAATGATGTTTTTTTTTTTTTTTTATAAATTGTTTGAAAATGTCTACAACCAGATCATAAGAAATTAAGATCCCCGTAAATACATCCTTAGTAATCTTTTACATCAACATGGCCAGTGTTCTAAAGCAGTCTGCATTTTGTTTTTTTTCTGAAATTTAAAGCTAAGAAATCAGTGTTACTCATTCATGTTGACATAAGCCAGTAATCTTATTACTGAAACAAATTAACTTTTTTTTAGTCTGTCTCTCTGTCTGTGTGTGAAATGTCAGTAGTGTGACGCCCATAAATCAAACAGTTGTATGATAATGTATAAATACCATGTGAATCCATTTCAAATTCTTTATTTTCATTGTTTGATTATTTCATATGTATATTTGGCCAGTACAAGGAATAGTTTGTCTCTAAAAAGTGATTTTCTTCTTTCTAAAATGTTGTTTTTAATATTTTCATTTCAGTCGCAACTGCTTCTAAATATAGTTTTGTAATACTGTTCAAACTGCCAACATTAATTGAGTTAATAACAATTATCAAATTTTGAAATAATAAAATAACTTCTATCTGCACTTTAATATTATTAAAATATTATGTAAATCTGTTTTGCATTGCAAGACATTATTATTATATCCTAATATGTATATATTCTGATTTAAAAAAAAAAAAATTCTTTGAACAAAATGCAGACAGGAAATACAGTGGGTACAGTTCATAATCAGTAAAAGAGAAAACGATGACATTACTAGATCAGTAATGTTCTGAACATTGTTTTAGTAAAATGATTATCAGCTGAGATTCTGTTCACATGTATATAGTTTCATATAACATATAATGGGATAGGTAGGTAATAAGAATTATAGTAGTAATGTAATACGGTAGAGTATATAATAACTATATTAACTAATATGTAACGGGTACAAGTTAATCAGATGAAGTAAAGTGTTTGAAATAAAATGATTAGCTTTTGTTTACAGGTTTGTGCATTAATGTTCTTGTTTCCCTTTTTTAATTTATTTTTATTTATTTTTTATATTTTTGATTGGTTCAATTTTATTTTTTTGGTTTTTTTCTCTTATCATTTTCGTTGGACATTTTATTTTATTTTATTTTTTTTTCATTCCATTATTATTATTTTATTATTATTAATAGTAATAAGATAATCAAAAACCTAATTAACTGGATATTTTTAAATAGATAGGGCATTCTGTGTTTATTTTATTTTGTTTGTGATCTATTTTCACAGTACCATCTGTGTTTATATAATCCATTAGATTTGTTTGTTAATTTTTTTTTTCCTGATAGAACATGCATCAAAAGCTGTAACGTTATGAACAAAATCTTAAATCTGATTTAAGTGATTATACAGGTTTTGAGAAAACCAGTGAAAAATGTATCAAGATTGTTTGTTAGATGATGATGTCAAGAAAATAAAAACTTCATCTGATGAGTTATCAGTGTTCTGTACATTTATAAAGTGATGTATTGCCATCATCAATCATACATTTACTGTTACGTTTTATGTTGTTTCATGGTTCTGTGTAATACTGTTAAGAAAAGAAACTTTTCACGTTTATGAATTGGTGCAAAATTTAACACAATGTCTTTTGTTTTAGTTTTGTGTCTGTTTATCAGTCTGATCATTTATAATCAAAGATGTAATCATTTTATAGTCATTTTCTAATTTCTGCATTTTTTTTTTTTTTTCAAATCAAATTTTTATTATTATGATGTTTTTGAAGTGCACAAACTTGACATGGTTGTAAAAATTATTTTTCTCTTCTAATTTATGGTTGTGTTGAAGAAGTGAATGATAATGCTTAACATTATTATCTGCTGAATATTTGTAACAGCTTTCATAATCAATAACAGTAAAGTTTTGAAAAGCCCATACACCTTATGCTTAAAGAATTATTAATAATGTGGTTTAAAAGTTTGCAATATTTTATCATTTACTAATATTATAAGTCTGTTTAATTTTTGTGGAATATTTTACTTCTGGAATGGATAACAATGTATTTAACCTTTACTGGGTCTTTTTCATTTCAGTAGTTTTAAAATTAAATTTTCTCAGAATATTTATTTCCATAAAAGTTAAGATTACTCTAATCTTTAAATGTATGATTAAAAATGTAGAGATAATTTTCTGAGATATACTTCCCAAATATTCATAACCATTTCGGCATTTATAGCTTTTAAGAATATACAAAATCTGTCTTAGATTTCAAATTTTGCATGAATGCTGTGAAATACATCTGATAATATATCCCAGCAGAAAGATAAAAAAAAAAAACGTTTTTACTTGTCTCAGTTTTGCTTTTATTTTGTTGCATTTTACATGCAACTCCAAAATAAAAAAATAAAAAAAAGGATTCTTTTTTAATATAAATATAATAATTTCAAAATTGTAATTGAAAAAAATAAGAAATAACTTTTTTCTGTTTGGTATTCTTTTAAAACATTCCTATTTGTTAATGCTTCCTATGGCGCACATTGAGATTTTGTTTTCTATTTAGCCTATTTTTCAAAGTTTTCCATGGCAACAGCTTGTATGGTTCTTTGTTCTAGAATACATTTTCTTTGCAGTTTTCTTTTCTGATCATTCCTTGGATGAAATCTGTCTTGATTTGAAATGCAGATACACTCAGTCAGAAATTCTGTTAAAATTCAGAGCTGTTTGTTTTGGTTTGTGTATCTCCCAAAACAGCTAGTTTATGTTGTCAGTAGAAAATAATCTTCATTTCATAATATCTTGTCTCACAGGGTTTTTAAAAATCAACGATTACAAATATTTCTCTTGCTTTCTATTTTTTATTCTTTTATTTATTTTTGATTAAATTTCTATATTTTCATATGTGGGTCTTGCAATGTTTTTCAATTTTTTTTTTTTTTTTTTTTTAAAAAAAAAAAAATTTCATTATTACTTTCTTTTTAATTTTTACTTTGTTTCAGATTTTTAAATCTTTTTATTGCTATTATTTTTATTGCTTTTGTTATTATTGTTATTTTATTATTATCATTAGTATTATTTATTTATTTATTTATTTATTTACTTATATATTTATGTTTATTTATTTATTTATTTTAATATTTTATTACTTCTTCTACCTACATTTTGCCTTTTAGAACAAACTGTAATTATGCTTGAATGAAAGAAATATTAATACTGTTGATATTTGTTTTACCTTCCATTATGATAGATATATAAATATATGTGTATATAAATATATATATATGTATACTTGCATACTGTATTTGTTATATAAATATACAGTTTATTAATCAAGCAATAAAATGTACGCTACCCAGTAAACAAATGTTATTTTCTTTTGAACCAGTGTTTATTACAACTTCAAAATAAATAAATAAATAAATGTTCACATACTGAAAACAAATAATGAATGGATGTATCCATTTTTGCACGAGTGTTATTCATTTCCTCATAACACACTTTGCTAAGATATATTTACATCTATTTAGTGAATTTCATTGTACTTGATGATTTGATCAAATGTGAACATGCTGTTTTTAAAAATAAGAAAGTTTTAAAAAAACAAACAAACAAACAAACAAACAAACAAAATAATAATAATAAACAAAGAAAAAACCCTGAACAATAATGATTTCCTTCAGGGAGTTCGTGTTGAAGAAATGAACAAATTAACAATATGACTGCAGTTTGAAGTGGAATGCTGCTTTCATGTTGTTTTTGGAACTATGAAAACGTTAAAAAAAAAAAAAAAAAAAAAAAAAAAAAAAAAATAAAGAAACAATGAACTAATAATGAAAAAAAAAAAAAAAAAAAAAAAAAAAAAAGAATACGATCAATTATGATTTCCTTCAGGGATTCACGTTGAAGAAGTTAATCAGGGGAGTGAATCCATTAACACCATGACTGCAGTATGAACTTGAAAGGTGCTTTCATCAAATTACACAAATGCAGGGAATTGTAAATTACTGAATGAAAAAATCTCAGCCTGTTCAAATTGTACCTTTTGATCACATTAAAAACCTATAATCAACAGAATATTTTCTTAATGGTTCAAGAAAATACAAATGGCAAAGATCTTGACTACATTTAGTTAGATATTCAGTACGTTTTTATGGGTATTTCATTTTTTTTTTTTGTTTTTTTTATTTTTTTTTTTTTATTTTATTTATTATTATTATTATTATTATTTTTTTTTTTTTTGAACAATATTAAATATTAAATAATCCAGATTTATGTACAAACAACAATACGAGATAGGCAATGTCAAGTTGAAAAATGTATTTAACTTTGCAAAATTTTAAATGAATAAATAAATAAAGGCTAATAAAATAATATTTAAAAAAAAGAAATTTGAACCTTTTTTTTTTTTTTTTTTTTTTTTTTTAATAAATATGTATGTTGTATATAGTTCAATAAAATAAAGAAACCTGAAATTTATTTAATGTTTTGGAGACATTCGTGATTATTATTTTTAATATATATATATTTAATATCAAATATCTCGAAAAGACTGAGTTGTTGGTTTTTGATACAAAAAGAATAATATATTAAACAAAAGTACTGGAAACACGATATTGTTTCAAGAAATAAAGAAAAAAGGGAAGTAAGTAAATAAATAAATTTCACAAACATCTATTTTACGAACAAGCTGCGGCTCAGATGGATATGATAAGAAATGAAAATGAGAGTAAACTGAAATAAATAACAACTTACTGTGGTGTATAACTGTGTAAAGCAAGATTCTCACGAAAACTGAAACAAAAGATGCCTAATTCCAAAGAAGCCAGTTAAATAATAATAATAATAATAATAATTAAATCTGGTTTTCTGGATTTTTTTCACGTTTATGGAAGACGAATAAATGGAACAACAGCTATTATACATGTAAATCTGAGCGTGGAAAAACTTCCGAAGATTACAACGCAAAGACGTAATAAGATAATAACGTCGTTTCTAGGTAACTATGACGTTATTATTCATACACTATGGTATTATTTCCTATTTAGTTTACTCATGGTATTTATTTATTTATTTATTTATTTATTATTATTATTATTAATTTATCTTTTTTTTTTTTTTTTTCTTCTTTGATTTTGAAATGATCACATGATAGTTGGCAATTAAGCACGGAGTCTAATGATCGTTGTCATTTAACTGTTTTAGAATTCTGACTTTAAAAAATAAAAAAATTTATTAAATAACGAATCTAATATTCTCCGAGGAGAATTTTCTGCTGATTTGAACTACAAAATAATCATATAATTTAAATTTTAACTAAATAAATATTAATCATTTAAAATTAATTAAGAAAAAATTATACTTTATGCTTGAAATATTTAATTGCAAAAAAAAAAAAAAAAAAAGAAGAAGAAGAAGAAAAACAAATCTTCACTAAATATTATTACCCAAATAACGAGAACAAACCTTGAAAGGAAATTTTGTTGTCAGGACGTGCAAAGGAAGAAAATGCATTGATTTCAGCTGATTACGAAGCATCGAAAACAATTATTAATTGAAACATAACACAGTGTTGTATTTTCATATATTTATTAAGTCATAACGATATGTAAAATTGCACAAACACAAAAGAAGTCGAAAAGATTCTGCTTTGAAATATATCACGATATGTATGACGTAATACACTTATTACTACGTCACTGTACATATGACGTCAAAATATATATTTTTTTATTATTATAAGTAGAAGTAGTAGTGGTAGTAGTAGTAAAACTAGTAAAACATTTTTTTTTTTTTTTTTTTTTTTAAATATCACTAATATTTTTTTCTTTATTATTTGTTTTTAAATTATATCTCCAGAATTATTATTATTATTATTACTAATCGACTGTCGTAGTACCGCCATGTTTTTTTCCAGATATCGTGAATAAGTATATTATTCTTAATATTGAATGTTTAGTCGTGAATACTACTAAAAGCATAATGCATGATATTGTGTATGTTAACCAACGTTCTAAAACAAAGAACAGAAAAGAAAAGAAAATCGTTCATGTATGTAACATGACACTAAAAAAATCATAAAAACTTTTTAGTTGCTATGCTTCCAAATTTCCTGGGGGAGGAGGGTATTCCTTAATTTGATTTGATTTGATTGATTGATTGATTTAACTTATTTCGGGGTGTATTTACGAATGATGATGGTGTGTGTGTGCATGTGTGTAAAAAAGAAAGAGACAGACAGACAGACAGATAGAGACACATATCTCTATTATAATTATTATAATTATTTAGATTTGGCGAAGGTACAAAACATTAGGCATACGTTTAATACTTCTTGTAATAGAAATAACCAGAGGAAAATTGAAAACTGGATGTGCTACAAGAACATATTTGTTTATTTATTTATTTATTTATTTATTCTCATTGCCATAATTGTTATATTCATTTACTCGCTGCAGCCTTAAAATATTATCATTTCAGTATTTTATCAATAGGTTTATTTATCCTGTTAAAAACAGCCTGCGTTTTCGATTTGCATTAGACGTATGTACATTTAAGTCTTCAACTGCGTCCATCGCGTCTGCTATTCCTTACGTCATACTGATATTAACGGGTTCAGGCACTGAACTTGGAAAACGTTCTCGGTGATCGCTGAAGTAGACCGTAACGTCAAATAACAGTTCTGAAGTAGACCGCAACGTCGAGTAGCAGTTCTGAAGTAGACCGCAACGTCGAATAATAGTTCTGAAGTAGACCGCAACGTCAAATAACAGTTCTGAAGTAGACCGCAACGTCAAATAACAGTTCTGAAGTAGACCACAACGTCGAGTAACAGTTCTGAAGTAGAACGTAACGTCAAATTACAGTTCTGAAGTAGACCGTAACGTCAAGTAACAGTTCTGAAGTAGACCGCAACGTCATATAACAGTTCTGGCAAAGCATTCAGTTTGAATCAAACAGGACGTTATGATCTAGCTTTGAAAACTGAATCGAAAGTGACAAAAGCATAGTTCCTGTATGGAGGATGTAAATGTATGAGTTAGTATCACGATGTGCAAGTTCAACATGCCGAAGGAGCCAACAGACTAGCTGTGCAGCCGATGGATGATCTACCGTTTTCAGCATCAAGCACAATTCCGTTGAGATTTTATTGGCGCCGCGTGCCGGATCGCATTTCATATTTTGTATTTCTTCACTGCTGTTGGTCTCTACCATCCAGTCAGCAGAGTCGTTCTTTCGGTTTTTGGGAAGCATTTATGAAGTCCAATTTGGAAGTGATTAATAAAACGAATGATTTATGATTCCTAACAGTCCCAAAATTGCCTGAAATTCATCTCGTTCTATGACGTCATCAGCTGAAATGTAATCAAAAAGTATAAATTGTCAGTTTGGAACATTTATGGTCAATTTATTTAAGTGATGCTCTCTCTCTCTCTCTCTCTCTCTCTCTCTCTCTCTCTCTCTCTCTCTCTCTCTCTCTCTCTCTCCTCCCTCCCTCCCTCTCTCTCTCTCTCTCTCTCTCTCTCATTTTAGTATATGACAATAAATGTAGGTGGATATATGTATTTTGTAAATATGTATATGTATATGTATGTATGTATGCGTACATATGCATGTAGTATGTGTCTCTATATGTATGTAGGTATCTAGGTAGGTGGGTATGTTTTATGTATGTACAACAACAAATAATCATAATAATAATAATAATAATAATAATAATAGAGAACTATATCTTACCATCCATGTCAAACAATCTAAACATCTTTTCAACGAAAGCCTGATCACTTCTGTGCTTCGGACTTTGACGCGCCATGAATCGAGTGAAGGTTGAAAACGCTCGGTCGTACCTTTTGACAGTCGGTCGTGTTTTTGGCTCTGAAATAATAATAATAATAATAATCATTTAGTTTAAATTATGTAGACGTACTCGTATTAATGTATAGCTTTGTGTGTGTGTGTGTGTGTGTGTGTGTGTGTGTGTGTGTGTGTGTGTTTGAACGATTACAAGTCTGCATGCGTGTTTTTTTACAAAAACTTTCTCTGTGTATCTTCGCAAAGCTGAAATCATCTCTGATTGTTCATTTTCTTAATAACATTTTCATTTTTGTGTGTGTGTGTGTCTGTTGTTAAACTGGATCGAATTAGTAGTAATTATAATGGATACTAAAACCTAATGAGGTCTATTTTGTTGATCATTTAAGGAATTATTTTAAATTAGTCTGCATTCAGTGACAATTATCATCTGTTTCATGTCTTTCATAAGGGTCACTTGAAAATGACATCAAACGGAAAACTGGTTTTATCAAAGATGTTCTTTTTAAAATTATACTTCCTGTGCTTGAATTCAGATCATTTTGTTTTCGGAGACTTGAATATTTTTTTTTACTGCAGTTTCTTTATTCTGTCTTCTGCTCAGGAAAAGACATTATTATTATTATTTTTTGACTTGTTTCAAACTATATGTGACAACACTTTTGTTTTGTTTATGTTTGTTATTTTTTATATTTTTTAATTTAATATATATCTTTTTTTATCTCCCAGTTTTTTCTTGTTGTTTTGTGTGTGTGTGTGTGTGTGTGTGTGTGTGTGTGTGTGTGTTTGATTTTGTCCTTGCCGTCTCAGGTATTTCTTAGCTAGAAAACAAATTAATAGTATATAATTAATTTGCTAATGAATTTTCTTTTCACTAAACTGAAGAATATACTTATATTATTATTATTCAGGTATCAGTCGATGGCATGGCTAATATCACGTGTTATCCGTAACCACTGGTCATCGGAACATTAACAGTGAATAAAACTCTCTTGTCACTTTAATTACTGGCGCTATTCCAGGACCGAAAGGCCAGCTGATGACCAAACACGGACACTGGCCACAATTACCGAGCTAATGAACCCTCTCAGGACTCCAGGCAAAGATTAGGTGGATCCCTAAAGAACCGACCAGAAGAAAAAAAGTGCAGCATTCTAATCATATTACCTGATCGATGTTTAACATGCTTAGGTCTTTAACACGCCCCCGCGAACCAAATCTACAGGGGGTATAGATAGATAAGTTTCAGCTTTTCTCACGAGGTTAGTGTAAGAACTGACCTACAAACTCATAAAAGATAATCTTCGGTTTGTTAGATTATTATTATTATTAATTTTTTATTTTATTTACATCTTTTCTCGACGTTTTCGCCTAACCCCGCTTTCACCTCATTCCCGTGTCTCCGTTTCTTGAAAAAAGTGTACTAAGAAGTGATGAAGTGAGGGTCACTGGCTTAACAATTTATCTCACCTCAGGCTACACTGTTCTGCAAACATTCCACACAAAATTTAATGAAGAACCATCATTTCAAAACTTGTCTAAACAGAAAACGCATCGGTTCGTTTCAATGACCGCCCGTGAAGAGCCTCAATGCAGCAAACGAAATCAGTGATTTCCAACAAAAAGGAACGTATTTTAAGCGCACCGTTCAAGTGGGACAAATTTAATTGTCGGCACTGTACGAAGGCTGGGCTTGAAATGCAAATAAGAAAAGTCTTAATTTAATTGCCGTGTCCCACGCATTTTATTTTTCTTCTTTCAAATGACACGAAAACACGATTACGTCTGCAGTCTGTTTAATAAGAGGTGACAATAACGTTGTGAATTCTCAAAATCTGTGCTATATTTAGAAACAGATGATTCGTGCACAGGGGAGATTACCTTTTCTTTCTTTCGTATTTATTAACTTTCGTTTCTTTCATTCAAATTGAGAGTTTAAAAAAAAATAAGTTTCAGTAATTCCCGGTTGACATTCACGTAGAAACAGACAGACATATTTAAAAGGCATTTATAATTTGACTTCATCTGTATTGTTTAATTTTGAAATGTGATCGTAATTTTTGTCATGGTGGAATTTAAAACAAAATGTGCGTTAAAAAAGATCTAATAGAAGATGAAAAGAAAAGTACAAAAATGATTATTTTTTAAAATCCTCTCTCTCTCTCTCCCTCTCTCTCTCTCTCTCTCTCTCTCTCTCTCTCTCTCTCTCTCTCTCTCTCTCTCTCGTGTACGTACTCTTTTTAGTACGTTTTCTTTTACATTCTAGGAAGAGAGTTAGATAAAAAGATACAAATGTAACAATGAAACTTGTTAATTATAAGAATTTCTTCATCTTTCCTTACCAGCCCATGCCCATCTCCTCTCTCTCTCTCTCTCTCTCTCTCTCTCTCTCTCTCTCTCTCTCTCTCTCTCTCTCTCTCTCTCTCAAAAATGCGACCCTCCCTTCAAACTGTAAGACTAGTTACATGCAATAACTGCTTGAACAAATCTGTTTTCTATTATGTCGTTGCGATGTAATCAAACCCCGCAGAGTGCAGCAAATTACTTTTAGAGTTAACATGTCCTGTTCGGATTTGCTCTCCTTTAACTGACGTATCTATTGCGAATTAACGAATTCTGTAATCTCTGTGTTGTCGGAATAACACTGCAATCTCACGCGAACCTTTTTTTTCCTGTGTGATGTCTTTGGCAAGATAGTGCTCCAAATGAATAGCTGCATTAGTCTAAATTTAGCAGTTCCGTCTATAACGAGACGGTAATTGTTACTATCTGAGAAGTATTTCAGTTTAATTGAAGCACAATTTACCTCTAGCCTGCCACTAATGGGCAAAATTTAAACATCTCTCTCTCTCTCTCTCTCTCTCTCTCTCTCTCTCTCTCTCTCTCTCTCTCTCTCTCTCTCTCTCTCTCTCTCTCTCTCTCTCTCTCTCTCTATGCGTACGTTAGTGCATGCGTCTTACGGACGTAATGTCAAATAAGGTGAAATATTAGAATCGTCTGTTCATTATGGTTAGCGAGGTCAGGCTAACGTGGGCATTGTTTTGACCATGACTTTAGTGCACGGTGAATAGTTATTACTCTAAGCAGCCACTTGCGAAAACACTGTCATCTTTATGATCCTTTAAAGAAACCATAGTAGTGTTTGGTTGCGTGTCTCTATTTTTAGGTTATAATCAAATTTAAAAAAAAAAAAAAAAGCAGAAAGGTATATATATATATATATAAAGGTATTAGTATAACTACGTATCAATATATATTTATTAATTAATTAGTTTATTTATTTATAATCAAGCAAATATACTAATAATTATATGTTAATGATTTCCTTCCATAAAATCATACTACGCCTCTTAGAACTTCATCAAAACGTCTCGACTGATTTGAAATGCTTTGAAATCTGACAATTAAAACTTGTGACGATCTTTTTTCCTGAAGGTCTTTTGATTAAGGCAAATTACTGTCTTCTGGTGCGATCACGGTATATCGTAGGATGCCGAAGACACGTTTTAGTGGAGGAAGTTACATCATTAGGGAGCAGTAATTTACAGGGTTTTTTTTTTTTTTTTTTGCAAGCAGACGGAGTCCACAGAGATGAGGAAGCCAGCATGCAGAAGAAACGTGACATCCATTTATTAAAATCATAATTATAATTATTATAAGCAATAATTAATTGAAAGGATGGGTAATTACGTTATTATTAGATTGCGAATTGATTTGTATTACATGTTGTTAAATGCTAAAACAATTACAAAATTTAATATATATATATATAAAAAAAAAAAAAAAGTTAGCAATAATAAGAACAACAAGAACCCCAAAAGAAAAACACTTGAGGTTCAGATAAATATATTTTGTTTCTCTATTTTGTTTTTATTTAGCGGCGAGCACAAGGCAAATAAAAGCAGAAACATTTCCTCCTTGAAACATATTTCTCCTTGTTCTTTAATTAGATTATTAACACTGACTAGACACAAGCATGTCAGACGCATGCGGTACCAGACGACATGTCTTGGCGTGCAGGTGATATGTAGATTTCAGCAGCATGTCGGCATTATCTAATTTTGATTTCCACTTATTCTTGGTATTTTATCAACATAACTTAAATAACAAAGTCAGGTACTAAACAGAAATAACTCTTAATATCTGCGCAAATAAAAGCTAATTCTGGAAGCGTTGTAAAATATGGCGTTTCGTGCTTAGATCCAATTTCATTACGTACACTGAAAGTTACCGCTATACATAGTTTATGTGGTATAACAAAAGCTCTCCGTAAAGTTCAAAGAGTTATTGCACTAACATAATTTTGAGTCTTCCTGTTTTTGAATTTTTCAAAACTACTCTCACTGTCACAGATATCTGGAAAGGTTAATCACTGCAGAGGTACTTGGGCGACATTCTCTGTTTTCCGAAGAATTGCGAAGTGTTGTCTCGGAGATACTCGGAGAGACTCGAAAAATAAAGGAGATCTACGTTGACATTAGGATTCTAGATCCTCGCAAACTCACTGTACAAGTCGTTCATGGATCTGATTTCAATGCCATAAACCACTGATGATAAAATATTTATCACTGTTATAGTAGTATCGCCAATATTATCCTTATTAACAATAATAATGATAATAATAATAATAATAATAATAATAATAATAATAATAATAATAATAATAATAATCTGTTCCTATTTATAATTTTAGCTGACTCATATATTTTACGAAAAGCCCCGAGTGAAAATAACAGAAGCCGTTCCATGTCAATTACTTTTCAAATTATTGTGTGTGTGTGTGTGTGTGTGTGTATATATATATTTCTTTTTTTTAAATATTTTTAACGTCGACAACGGCGACACTACATCTGGGTCAGGTCACACACGCTGTAATTGTGGTGTGTTACAATGACAAATTATCCGATATCGTGGAAAGCAATTAAATCTGCCAATCCGAATTAACGTGGAAACGGTGGAATCTATTTATAACGATGACTAGTGACTAATACTAAGGTCAAATAATATTAAATTCATGTCGTAAAACAGTAATTACTGCTACTGCAACAGCAACACAAACACAAACAACAGCTTATATTACTGTTGCTACTAGCACTTCTGCTACCATTACTACTTCTCCAACTACTGTTGCTACTACTATTACTACTACCACTGATACCGCTGTTAATTCTACGCTGCTGCTATTACAACTATTGCTAAAACCACCACCACTACTACTACTACAACTGCTATTACTACAACTTTTATTGCCAGTATTAGTGCTATACTACAAAAAATATTGAAATATATTAACCAAATACCTTCAATAGTTACGTCAACTAAAACCATTTTACTATTATTACTACTACTGCTGCTGCTATTACTACTACTACAACTACTACTACTACAATAATAATAATAATAATAATGAATGCATGTATTGTGTAATATTTAATTCGAAGTATCAAAAATCGTTCTTTTTTTCTCATTCATAAACTATAATTTATTATTTTACTTGTAAGTATCTTTTCTTCAGTTTATATATATATATTTTTTTTTTTTTTTTTTTTTTTTACTTTAATACTTGTAGTTCTATCTGTTTATCTCAAGTATGCATGTAAAACCATCATTTGCTATCGGGACAGCTCATCCATAGATCAAAGTTATCTTCCATATTTGTTTGATCGGAGATGTTTTGTCCCTTCGCTAAAGGCGGTGCAAAAAATAGACTTTTGTTAAGTGGTTATTTTTGTAAATATACAAAAACACGGAAGCGCAACGCTTTCAAGTTAAATATAGCACAACATACGACAAGTGAATGCACACCAGTTTAACGATATACAGATCTATAGACAAACACTATCCAAGCTCAGACTCTTCATTACTGTTTGTCTTTAAGACAGGCTGCTGCATTATACGTCCAAAACAAACTTATTAAATAAGGTTTTGAGTCTCTCTCTCTCTCTCTCTCTCTCTCTCTCTCTCTCTCTCTCTCTCTCTCTCTCTCTCTCTCTGTGTGTGTGTGTGTGTGTGTGTGTGTGCGTGTATCTACTTACTCGTTCTTTCTTTGACTGTCGTTTAAATGATAATATGGTCAAGAAACGTAATTTATGTTTGACCCTTAAACTAATATACGTTCGTCTCAGACAGAAATTATATTCTCAAATAATTTTATATCAGCATGTGAAGAAGGCTTTATCCATGTGTGCAGATATTTGAATTTGAAGTATTTATGTTTTGTTTGGTGAAGAATCTAACAATCACAAAATAGAATATACTCTTTTCCTTTATTATTATTGTTGTTGTTGTTGTTGTTGTTGTTGTCCCGTTTCGGCGACAGTCCCACGAAGACTGTATTAAGTTTTTTTTTTTTTTTGTCATCGATTTGTGAAAGTGAATAAAAATGAACTTTTTTGCTTTTTAGTTTTCACTGATTCCGATGTCTTTTTTTTTTTTTTTCAGACTTATATCATAAACAAAAAAAAAATATTTTACGCTTCACAATTTTATTCTACTTAAAATGTTACTCGTTAGCTTTGGTTGTTAAACAAGGCCTGCCGCGAGAAAAATCTTTGAAAATTTAACCTTTCAAGTTGTTGTCAACAACTCAGAGATGATGATAAGACAGAAACAATTTATTTATCAGTGAAATGCCTTTAATCTTTTGTAGGTTTTTTTTCTTTCTCACTTTTTCTTTCTTTTCTCTATTTATTTTTTCTATCTCGCTCTCTTTCTTTCTTTGTTCGATCTTTTACTCTGAACTTTTTCTCGACTCTTCCTTGCATGTGAAATAATTATTTAATCACTGAATACGTGTAATTCTACGTGATGTGAAAGAGAAAAGTGTGACTTGTTTTTTCTGGCATACCCTTGGCGATACAAAGAAACAGTCTAAATAACATTTTACATACTTCCACTTTGATGCCTTAGGCGAAAAATCTCAGCAAGTTAATAAAGTTTGCTAATATAAAATATCTGCCTTTCATTGCACGTAGAAATATTATATACATTTTGTTTCATAACATACTATGCAGTATTTTCTGTTTAAAGAATAACTACTACTACTACTACTATTACTACTACTACTACTACTACTACTACAACCACTACCACTACCACTACTACTACTACTACTCATACTATGCTACTCTAATACAATTAGTACTAATTGTAATATTGATCCTGATTCTAAAACTACTGTGTAGAATACGCACGCAATAACGATTTCAGTGCTGTTGGTAAAATACCATTCCAAAACTGCAACAAACAGTGCTACCTACTATCACCATCCTCACACTGGAATATTAAATTAAAAATAAACGAAACCAACAACAAATGAACCTATAATAAATATATAAAGAATTGCCAGTAGTAAAGGAAACAGTTGCATATAAATAGCTACGGGAAAGTGAATTTTGTGAATGAAATATATATTTTGTTGACTTCATTTAACTATTGAATCTGTTTCAGGAAGGAAATTTCAGTATGTTTGATTAACGATTGGTCAGCAGCTATATGACTGTCTATTCCAGATGGAACCAGTTAATACAAGACACTTCATTTTAAAAGGCAGTGTACACCGAAATTATATTTCCAGTAAATACCAATATTATTTCACAAATCTTGCGGAACTGTTACGATACCACAATTTTCTTTCAAATTGCTGCGCTCTTATCTTTTCCAGACTTATTTACGATGTAGCCCGAACTGGACGCTTGACCGCAAGATATTTCTGTCCAAGAATATAAGTCCGAAATCCTTTTAATCAGATCAAAGCTTTCTTGTTAGTACTAATGAACTATACAATAAAAGTGTCGTTCCCTCCAGCTATGTCTTTTCTTGTTATTTACACAGATAGCTCAACACAAAGCACTGGAATCCAGATCTAGACGAAACGAACTCCCACTCTCTAGATTTTACCGTCTACATAAATAAATTTTCTTTGTAAATAAATTCATTATTTCTTGACTGTTATGTCCGCTATACTTATGGTACCCAGACGTCCCAAAATTCAAAATCTCATATCACTTCTTGAATGTCGCATTTCCATATGATATTAATTCAGATACGTCACTGAGTAATAGTATTGTTTATTTCTAGATCCAAAGCCTGATGGTAGTGCTGATATTCTTTCACAAAAACTAAGCAGTTATTTAGGAATTACAAGAAGTTGACCTTTCCCAAGATAATGTCCAGAAATAAATGTAATTGCTGCGGAGCAAACATTTCTAGAATAATCACTTTACCTTGTGACTTTTGATCAGTAACGAACTTAACACACATGTTAGAAATATAATCTTTATTTAATGGTCTCAAGAAGCATTTTTAACATGATTTCAACGGAAAAAGAGATATTTCTTTAACTGCTGGTAACAAGATTTGTTTCTTTACTAATGCTGACTTAATGTTCACTAAAGGTAGAGAATAAGTGAAATTAAATTACGATAACACATCTGTATTATGTACATTTTACTAATTCGCCTAAAAAGAAAAAAAGAAGTGAGTGAAACTTGTTACACTGGAAATCCCAAACACAAGACTCCCAGTGGTTTTTGTTTCAAGCACCCACTGGATGGTGAATACAAAACAGTGTGATTCAAGCACCCACTGGATGGTGAATACAAAACAGTGTGGAAAACATCATCAGAAAGCACATCGGCTGAAACCCAGCGTTTTCTTCACAACAGACATCATTAACTAGGACATAAACGTTACATACTGATTCTAAGTGGACAGCGATGAATCCACAGTCATATTAAACTTTAAAACACCTATTTATGTAGTTCTATTTATGTTATCGTTATGGGAAAGCTTCACTACAGTTATGGGCAAGGATTTCAGTTAATTAAGAGTAAGTTATCTCTTCACTTAGCAAGGGCGAGTAACAAAACTATCTGTAATATTATATTTTGCCTTTTGCTGTATATTGTGGTCCATCTTGCACAAATTTCACGCCATGTGTTTTAAAAAAATTCATCCGTGTTTCCATACCCATCGCCTCAACAAAACATCTCTAAGTAGATACTTAAAGTTTATACAATAGGCACCAAATAATTTTCATAACCTTTCAAGAACTGTTTGCTCATTAACCACAGAAATTGCGATATAAATGCAATGCCCGCGTTAACTAAAAAGACGGTCATAGATGATACTGATGTTTTCAGTTCTGCGATTTTCCATACCCGATATTAATAAACTGTAAAAATCTTTAATAAATCTCAGTTTAGGTGTAATAACCAATATCGTTTACTTTTTACGAGCACTAGTTTATTTTTGCCAAACAAAATTAGTATTTAATAAAATATATATTTTTTTGATAGATGAGATAAAACCAAGATGTTTGCTTTAAAGATGAGCTGTTAAATATCAGAGAAGACACATATACGGTGATATTAGCTTAGATCATGTCAAATCACTGGCAAGATGGTCTTATCACTTTTGGTGAATTAATTAACCTTTTTATTAGTTCCTGTCAAATCGTAGTATCATCTAAGTTATGGTCGTTTTTGTCAACAAAGACAACAACAAAAATAACAACAAAAAAAATTAAAATTAAAATATTAAAACAAACAAAAATAATCAATAAGAAAAATTAAGTATAATTAGAACGAAACATTTTCATGATAAAATAATTATAATAATTTATCTTTATGAAGGTAACACCGACAGCATGAATATTATATTTGCGAATATTTCGTTCTCTCTGTAATTAATTGAAAAATTAAACGAAAACTTAATAATAAACAAAAGAATAGTTAGACACATTCGACATACTGATTTATAATAGTTTAGATTTAAAAAAAAAAAAAAAAAAATGACCATTTTGCAATAGTACTTTACCCCGAAATCGACTATGACAAAAAAAAGAAAAAGAAAAAAGAAAAAAATTAAAGGCACTTTAGGGTGTTGGCTGATAAGTAGCAATAATAATAATAACGAAGATAAAAGATTAATTTTAAGGAATAATGTTATTAATACCGCTATTAATACCCGTGTAGAATTCACTGACGCGCAACGTAACCGCACGATGCAGTAATAGTATTGTAATCAGCACGACGTACGTTTAGCAACATTATTATTAATAACTCGAGCTATAATTATTACAACGAATTACCATAACATCAAAAAAAAAAAAAAAAAAAAAAAAAAAAAAAAAAAAAGATTTATTCGATTGCCAACGAGGAAAAAATAGAAAGAATAAAAAATAAAAAAATAAATAAAAATAAAAATACGAGAAAAAAAGGAAGGAAGGAAGGAAAAGACATGGGCGTCAACTTCATTATTTTTTTCGACTAATTGCAAGTGGGTCTGTTTACTTAACAACGCGTGGATGACATTCAACTGCGGCTCCTGATGGATAAAAATTTTTTAAAAAACAAACAAACAAACACACACACACAGTTTGTGTACAACTCGGAAGTTACTAATATCTTTGCAAACGGTAGAAAAATGCACGAGAACACATTGGCGGCAAAGGGACGCGATGTAATTAAAATACTGTTTTAGCAAATTGCTTCTCTAATGGATTTTGGTAATGAAAATAACGTTGCAAGATGATGGCGTGGGTGGAGATGCAGATTAATGATAAAGCCAGATATGATGAAGTCGTAACACTGATAGATGCGATGATGATGATGATGATCTCTGCTTGCCAGTAACAATGACAATGATGATGATGATGATGATGATACAAATAATAGTGATAATAATAATTACAACAACAACATCAGTAAAATAGCAACAATGACAATGATGATGATGATGATGATGATACAAATAATAGTAATAATAATAATTACAACAACAACATCAGTAAAACAGCATTAATAAGTACGAGAGAAAGAATGCTGACGATGTTGACAACGATGTTCTTAATTACGATCACCAAGGTAATGACGATTATATATACCTGACAATAATAATAATAATAATAATAATAATAATAATAATAATAATAATAATAATAATAAGACAAAGAAAAGGTCTCTAATATGATAATCACCTCGACGGAATTTTTAATGATAAACATCAAGGTGACGTCAACGACAACGACATTGTTAGACTTACCTAGCACGGGACTGATAGCTGTGATCCTATGGAAACTTGATGTCACTGCAGGAATATACAAAGCTGACGCTGACGTCATTAGGAAAAAAAACAAGAGAAGGCACGCGTCACGGAAAACACTTTGTAGCATATCTGAAAATACACACAGTCTTCAGTGAAATACCAGCAAAAACTGAACTGTTGAAACAAATTTATTTTTAAAGTTAAGGGACGTAGAATTACAATTATATTATAATAAATTCCATTTCATGCATTTGATATAGGATCTAGGATGTATTATTTCCATGATTCAGCAAAAACTACTTCAATAGCAGGCACGTACACATACATACATACATACATACATACATACATACATACATACATAAGTACATAGAAACTTATGTGTTCATACATAGAAACATACCTAACAGAAACATTATTGTTAAATAAATACATATATACATACATGCCTATATATACGTGCATACGTATGTACGTACAACGTACACACATACACGTACGCACACACAACTTATACGATCACAGACACGTGAACGTATCAGACAGGCTACAAGAACATGAATATCAAATAGACTGAATCCTTTTTATCAATCACAATTGTAACATTGGTTTGTAATAGAGAAGACATAGATAAGATCCTTAGAATTCCCGAAACCGACATATTTTTTTTTGGACTTCTATTTCCGCATCAGAAATCTTTATCTAATGAAACAGATCATAAATTAAATAAAATGACTGATCAATCAAGTAGTTAACACAAAATCAACGAAAACCTGGTGGCATTAATTTCTTTTTGGGCAACGAATTCTCGTATTTTAGATTCGATTTTCAGATAACAACTTGATCAGTAATTTATATATATATATATATATATAAAAATATTTCTTTAAATGAAGGATGAACTTAACAGTTATTCAATATGTAGGCGGTTTCATGAGATAACAGACTCTTTAGTGAAAACAATAGTCCGTTAAGTAAAATTATAATGACCTTATAGATTCGTACCATATCACCGCTGAAATTTTTAAAAATTATTATTATTATTTTAAATTATATATATATATAATTATACTGATTAGAATTGTAACATTTCAAATAAAAATATCTTTTGATTTTGTTAAAGAAAATAATTTTAAATCGATTTTAGCTTTAATTAACAGAATTACGTGTTCAGTGCTTTTTTGGTGTTGTTGTTTTTTGTTTTGGAGTATTTTTTTTTTTTTTTTTTTTTTAAATGTATTTTATTTGGGGGGGGGGATTTTATTCAGTGACTTGAAGAAAGTCTAATGACTGCTTAAGTGTCAGTATGACCTCAATGTCCTTAAACACTTTTCCACTTCTTTTTTCAGCGCACTGCATTTATCTCTTCTAAGTATAAATTTACGACTTTAAAAGGCTAATGTGATCCCGCGGATTGCACGCTGTCGTACAGCAAATTGCATTTTCGAAGAGGACGTGTAAAAGGTAAATATTTAGATATCGCTAAAACCAGAGGATGTTTAACTACCGACTCAGCGTTATTTTCCTTCAGCTTCTGAGAATGCTTGTCAAAGAAACAGAGCGTTCCTCTTTTGTTAATCGAATTAAGGAAATTGTGTTTTCGTTTTGCTGGCCAACAATGATATTATTACAAGACGCCGTGAAGATCTATTCCTAGGGTCGTCAATTGAAACGCGTCATACTGGTTTCCGCCCGAGCTAGAAATAGGTTCCAGTCATGATTATTCCTAAATTTACTTCACGCTGATAATATTTGCAATCACTTGACCTCATCAGGTTAGTTTAACTAGCGGATCGAACAACGAATTACCGTGGCACTGTAATGAACGTGTTTGTAAATCCTAATAAGTAAACTGCCATATTTCTTCTTTTTTTTTTTTTTTTTTTTTTTTTTTATCGTGCTTTACTAAAAATAAACTTGGCAAAGGGAAGTAATCGTAGCTATCGTTCTCAAAAAAACACTAAAGAAAAAGATGGAATAGAAATTGTTAAATGATAATAATAATAATAATTACAACAACAACAACCGTTAGTACTAATACTGCTCTACTACAATAATAATAAAACGATTTTATTATTTTTTTTAAATGATGAGACCGAATTATTCCACTTCGGACTCTGTCACACCACTCTGACGACATTTCCATTTTCTCTGACGTCATCAGATTGTTCCAGAATAACGACCGATAAACAAAGCAGCCCCTTGACTTCAAAGTGACCAACAGGTATGCCACGATGTCAACTGGAACCACGGCACATTGATCTCATCACGCACAGATGAATGTGACTAGACACGTATCGGTCTTCTGTTTGAAGAACTGGTCAGGAAATTGCCATACCAATTCGAGTTATGGCGTGTATTTCCATAATGATGCAGCGTCTTTGGCCCGTTACGGAAAGGAAATTGGAGGTTATTCGAAGGTGAATTCGCGCGATTCAGAACAGACAATCAGCTCATCCAGCAACAAACGTCGATAGATGATCGATTTCAAAGACATATATTTATCCATTATTGGTAAAAATAGAAGCAGTTATTGGATAACGTAGATCAAACACGTCTCCACGATGAGTATGAAATATATTCTAAAGCAAGCTGATATGATTAAATGAATGCCGTATTAGCAAAGCTGTCGTGTTTGAACGCTTTCTGCAGAAGACGTTGGAAATGAACAATACTGTCTGTTGACAGATGATTGTCTTTGATGCGCATAACAACTGCAATTATATTCTTAAACAGATGAATAATTAAGTAGTGGAGATAAACATGATTGTTATGTGTGATTAAACCACCTCGGTGAATTATCTATTGCTTACTTACATATTTACTTACTTACTTATTTATTCGCTTCTATTGTTATAATAATTATTTCTTGCCATATCGTTTGGCACTGCCGGATTAGGAAAGATTCTAGGAAATGTATCATGCGGCTATCGGCTCTTTTTAAATTTTAGTTCAATCACTGAGATGACATCAAGTATGAGGAAAGTCAAACTTTGTTATCAGCAAAGGTTAAGCATTTCTGATCATTGCTGAATATCAGTAAATTAATTTTGATTTTATTTGTTAACTCTATAATTCACTATTTATACTACAACTACTAGTGCTACCTCCACCAATAATAATAATAATAATAACAATAATAATGAAAATATTTTTTTCAGATAAATGTGAACATGAAAATCCACCGCCATCATCGTTAATTAGACACCAAATATATTTCTCATAAACATCTTCAGTTTACCCCGAAAATGCTTTATAATTAATCCCGAAGTTACTAGTTATTCAAATGTCTCAGCTGTAAATCCAAGACAAACGTATTATAGTCTCTTACAGCTGAGTTTAGAATAGAATTTTTCATTCTCTGTTCGCTTATTAACCTTTACTGTGTTGCACACAATTATCTTTACTGATTACTCATCTTTCACAGATACCTTTCCTTACTTAAAATGTATCATACTGATTATTCAAACTTCAAAAATATCTTTCCTTACTCACAGTCCTTTTTTTCTTCTTCTTCTTTTCTTTTTCTTTCTTTCTTTCTTTCTTTCTTTTTTTTTTTTTTTTTTTTTAATTTTTTGTTTCTGCGGTCCGGTTTTCAGGACAAACCGTGAACCATTTCCGGAGGATACAGGAGGATTGGATAGGCAGTGGAAGCGATTACAAAATCGCTTACTAAAAACTTTCTCCAGGCGGATGGTTACACGCCAACTAACCCTGTAATATGGTCAGTACGTCTTGTTATTGCAAACCACGCTCACGGCGGCTTCTGCTGTTTGAAACACTCTAGCCAACCTGTACAATAAATATACATCGTTATTGTGCCGGCAGAGGAAGTTTTTGTGCCAATCGAGCCCGCCATCTACACGCATAGCCTTTTGGGAAAAAGCGAGATCAGACTGCAATCCAAATATGATCCGCTGCAATATACCAGTACGTTGAATAAACTTAAAATGTCAACTCTATAGTCACAAAAAAAAAAAAAAAAAAAATTGTTTATTTATTTTATTATATTTTAAAAATATTTAAAAAAAATATTTAACTTTTTTCTTCTTTCGTCTCTTTCTTTCTTTATTATATACATATTCTAAAGGCGAAAAAAATAAAGAAAAGAAAATTAGTTGAGAAGCGTGA
Organism: Chrysomallon squamiferum; assembly: GCA_012295275.1. Classification (NCBI taxonomy): domain Eukaryota; kingdom Metazoa; phylum Mollusca; class Gastropoda; order Neomphalida; family Peltospiridae; genus Chrysomallon; species Chrysomallon squamiferum. The sequence goes on along the minus strand of CM022673.1, from coordinate 8,055,907 downwards.
TATATATATAAAGTCTTTGAACTTAAGAAATTGCTCCAAATAAAGACTGCTCGAACAGAAATTGTCTCTAAATTCAGTCATTTTGTTTAAAAGGGTAAACTAAAGTGGGACAATTTACAATTTCGAATCAAAGAAGAATTAAGCTTCTTATTTCTGGCAACTAATGTGCCTTATTTATAGAATGGTTAATTTAAGGTTCACGAATACACAAATTAGTTTATAAACTGTATCACGCGTGACGTTTTACTCAGAAATTATTTTAAATATATCATACGTGAAGTTTAAAGATTTAATAATATATGGTAATCTAAATTGCGGCCGCAGTTAATGACTTGATAAAACATAAATAGTCATCGTCTGATTTATGTCTGAATTTAGGGAGTATTTATATATATATATATATATATATATAGTACCAATTAGAAGTCCATATATTTATATATATATATATATATATTGTTTTTTTATATTATTTCATTGATGCTGAATTTAGTTGGTTATTTTTATATTTCTTCCACAACCATTACTGCCTTCTTTAATTTTATCATCATCATCATCGTCATTATTATTATTATTATTATTATTATTATTATTATTATTATTATTATTATTATTATTATTATTATTATTATTATTATTATTATTTCGTAGAATTAAAACAAATAATTTTTGTGGTAACAGTAGGAAATAATAGTGGTATTACTGCTACTAGTAGTAGTAGGAGGAGAAGTAGTACTGCTAGTGGAAGGCATAACAATGTAGTGGTGGCAGCAGTATTAGTCGTTTTGTTGCGTTGGTGTCATAGCTCTAAAACTCATTATGAATCCATTACTAATGACATTTTATCGGGCCGGAATTTTAAATATTCGTTTACGTTCTTGTACACAGAGCTATTTTGTTCTCGATACATTTTTAACGTTCGCGAAGCACTGACAAACACCAGCTCTAGTCCATAGAGAGTTCCAGTTCAAACTTCATTCCCAATAATGTGCTGATGACTATCATCTGGGTCTCTGAGTACGTGGCTACAATCATGGGCAAGTGAAAATAAAAGATGAATCAGTGAATGGATTATATAAAACATCCAAGTACGCCTGTGCTGCGTACACATTACAGAAAGCAGATTGGTCGGCAAAAACAGTGTGTTAGAGATCATGACGATCTCACAGTAATCTAGGTAAGAAGAGGTACCAGGAACAGAACTTATCCAATTATTAAGCTGATGACAATGAAATTTAATTTTTTAACAAAAATGCTGTGTCATTCGTGTTAGTAGGTAGTAATACCAACCAACAGAAATGACTGACTGAAGATCGTATCTCTCTCTCTCTCTCTCTCTCTCTCTCTCTCTCTCTCTCTCTCTCTCTCTCTCTCTCTCTCTCTCTCTCTCTCTCTCTCTCCCTCTCTCTCTCTCTCTCTCTCTCTCTCTCTCTCTCTCTCTCTCTCTCTCTCTCTCTCTCTCTCTCTCTCTCTCTCTCTCTCTCTCTCTCTCTCTCTCTCTCTCTCTCTCTCTCTCTCTCTCTCTCTGTCTGTGTCTGTGTCTGAGTATCTATGTATGTATAAACTATGATTGTCTGTTTAATACTTCTCTCTTTGTCAGTACACCCATACCTCTCTATTCGCCATCACACATAGTTACTTCCTAACATTAATCAGAAAAACAAACAAACAATATCCTACCGGAACCGTTTCGTAAAAATAGAAATGTAGTTTCCCTCACTCGTTGCCAGTCAAACAGAAACAAGGCTGGGATTTTATATTAATAACTCTTTGTGATAATTATAAAAGCTAAAAAGTGTTTCGTGTGTTTTGGTGTTTTTTATTGTTTTTTTATTTTATTTTTTTATTTCGTTTTCTTTCTTTCGTTCATGGGTGTTTTAGTTCTGAATTGCTTGCTCACCCATAGTGCTTACGTCAATTGCGTATTGTCCTCAGAGTTGTTGCTTTTATAAATTCACCGTTGTCGTCCAACTTACAAAAGAGACCAAACCTATTGACACACGATCAATGCACATGCGCCAGACATATAATTAAATTTGTGGTGTAACTGAATCTTTGTAAGCAAAAGATTAGCCATTTTTTTTTTTTTTATATTATTATTTTTTTTTTTTTTTCATTGTTTCACATAATTGTTATTGATTTTCCGTCCAAAAATAAACCTAAAACGTTGCTAACCGAGACTGTTGGAGAAGGACCGTCTTTTATCAAATGTTTCGAACAAGAATGTCTACGTGCGCCATCCGAGTTCTTTGGTCGATGAAGTCACATACCTGTGGCTTATCACGTACATTTTATCATCACACCTACATCCAAGGACTTCTTTTATTTAAGAATTTTACAAATTACTATGACTTTTTAATTATGATTAACGCCTGAGTCTTTCCCGGTTTTTTTTTTTTTTTTTTTTTTTAATGTTTTTTTAGCAACTGAAAACAAAATTCCAAAGAAATTAATAAATGTGTAGACAGACCAGTGATAAATATAATTTCTGTAGAATTTACATTTATGTAGTCTACAGTAAGATGTACATTTATAAAACTTAAATGTAATAACAGAAATAAGTCATTATGTCGCAAAAAAAAAAAAAAAAAAAAAAAAAAAATTACAAGTCTAGTATGAGTGCTTGAAAGTTGGTGTTTATGTACGTGCTAGTGTTTTTATGTTTTGATAAAGTAAATGATAAACTAAGATTACTCATACACAAACAATACTGAAAGTTTTAACTGATACGCTGTTTTACGAAGTTGTCCGAATGGTTCTGAAGCAAAGCGATGTATTCCACGTAGCTACTCATTATTGTCTAAATCCTACTACTAATATTACCACTTCTACTCCAACCACAGAAATATTCCTGTTACTGCTGGTAATCACCACGACGGAATTACTACTATTACTACTTCTACAGCTACTAACACAACTGCTAATGCTACCACAGCTTCCCTGTACCCTACCAAGATCATTACTACCTTAGCATTAAAACTACTGCTGATGCTGTAACTTCTACTACTCCTACTTCCACTGCTAACTCTACTACAACTTCTACTCTACATGCTTCCTCATCCAAGTTCGTGTCTTCATCAAACTGATGAATTCTGAAGTGAAACATCCTCATCCAGATCTAAGTTAGGAAGAAGTCCGTGGCACAATCAACTGCAGCATCAAACTAAGCATTCTAACATCCACTGACAGCAAAGATCTCTTTTTATCGAAATTTCCTCTTTTTTTATTTAAATTTATTTTTATATTTTTTAAATTCTTTTAATTTTTAATTTTACGTATTTCTTTTTATGCCTCTTTGAAAGTAACAAGACTAACACTCCCAAGATGATCAGACGTTTCTGAAATTTTCTTCGACCTTGACTTTGCTTGATGACTTTAATAACTACTTGATTGTTGTGATTATTAACAACTCCTGCTGAAAATCTTACGACGTGGCTATTAGCGAGAGAATATAATGTGTAGCTTTGTGTCGACTAATGAGTCTCTGCGGATGCAGCTGAACTCGACTTTGACCATGGCTGACCAGTGCTGACCACGGCTGACCAGTGCTGCGAAAAGGTCTCAGCTAATGTGCTTTTAAAGAGCTTCAGATGCAGTGAAACAATTCACCACTTACATAACAACCGGCTCGGCGACACCAGAAATAAAACATCTCTTGCTAGAAACAGTTTAAGTTTAAAGGTCCACACACCCAAAGCAACAGCAACTGGACGTCAGTGCTTGATTGAAACACGAGCCAATTACATTTACAATTAACGAGTTCCCATCAAATATTTTCGTATTTACTGACCTCGGAGTCGAAAAGGTTTATGACGTAGACAGACAACTGTTGATGAATTGTATTTTGGATCCACTTCGTTGTTTAATCTGCTCTGTATTTAGTGTGCTATTTTATGGCGCATTGAGTCACCCGATCAAGCCTTCTCGGTTGCTCATCGAGCTATTTTCCCGTTCCACCAAATAACCCAAAACTATTTTTTTTCTTTCTTTTAGAGACGATGGTGTGAGTTTTCTTGTGCGAAATTTCAAATGTAAAAGATAATCTGACGTCGTTTGTCTTGGTTGACTTGGAATGCTGGTATTTGGTTTCCTGTGTCACTTCACTGTTACAGAAATAAGTATTTTACTTATACTTAATAAACCATGCACTAATGAATATGATTAGACACATAATATGGGTGACATTTAAAATGTAATAATAAATAAATATGTATATTGTATGCGGTGTTAAATACTTCATGCATTCAGTTCATTCTTGTACAGTCAAACAGTATTTTCGTGCACTGAAGCAAATGAACGATTTTGAATGATTATTATTTATGGTTGTTGTATTTTATTTTATTTTATTTTTATTATTCATTTGTTTATTTATTACATTTTTCTTCTCATTTTTGTGTGTTTTTTTTGTTTGTTTTTTGTTGTTGTTATTTATCAAATTAGGTTATGACTTCTAATGATAAACTGTAATTTAAAAAAATAATAACCTTTTGATTTTATTGCATTTTAGTTTTTATATCGGATTAACAATTCTGATGAATAATAAACAGACAGAAATTGTTTCACGATTTATATTATCAGTTTCTCATATTTTGGTGATCAAACCCAATTATATCGTATTGAACTTTCTGGCAAGTCACTAATTCATTCAAAAATAATAGAAATTTATTATATTACTGTCATTTCATTTTCACAGCACAATATGATATGCAATTTCACAATTCTCCAAAGAGAAAAATTTCGTTTTCGAATATAGAAGATATGGTAAATTAGTTTTTGTTTTATTTGTCTGCACAATATTTCTAATTCGCACATTTTTTTTGAGTGTTTCTTTCTCTCATTCTTTCTTTCTTTCTTTCTTTCTCTCTTTATTTATTTATAATTCACATACATATTTTAATGTTGTTATTGTTATTGTTTATACTATAATTATTTCCCTCGTCTGTGTTTTGTTAGGAAGAACATGACTAATTAACTCATGAAAGAGTTTAAAATTAAAGTGGTGGAATTAAATGTTTCTTCTTAAAGAATTAGACCCGTATTATCGAATTTCTTTATATTATATTCAATCATATCGTATTTAATCGCCATATGACTGTACCTAATAGTGAACGCTTCTTTTGAATTAGAGATTACAAAACAAGTGAACTCTCTCTCTCTCTCTCTCTCTCTCTCTCTCTCTCTCACACACACACACACACACACACACACACAAACACACACACACACGCACACACACACACCAGAAGTACGTTAAAAAATTACGTTTAAGCCATCAGCGTTTTAGTATGCTGTGAGAGCTCGCTTGTTTTTTTGAGCGCAAACACTGTAAATATTTCAGAAAAATGGGTGCCACGATAATGACACAAACAATTACTACGGGAACAAATAACTCCGCCAGTAAATAAATAAGAGAGAAACATTAAACTGACGACTGTCATCTGCTTTAGAAACATTAACGATATTACGATACACTGGTTAGTTTCAGATAAACGACAGTCATCACAATGAAACTGATACCGCGTCCTGCATACGACAATAAAACGATAATTTGTTCTGTATTTTTTGCTGTATCATAAATTGTCAAATTACGTTTCGTATATCACGTAAGCATCTTTATAAAGATTGTTTTAATTAGTATTTGCTGCTGCTGCTGCTACTGCTGCTGTTGTTACTGTAACTACTATTACAACTATTATTATTTCTACTACTACTACTATTATAGTTATTACTATCACTATTATTACTACTATTGTTATTACTATCACTATTATTACTACTATTGTTATTGCAGCTACTACTGCTGCCATTACTACTACTGCTACTATTTACTACTACTATTATAATTATTATTATTAATACTTCTGCTGTTGTTGCTGCTGCTGTCGCTGATGCCATTACTACTACTATTGCTACAACTACTACTTACCATTATTACGACAGTACTAATTCTGCCTTCATATCTCTCTCTCTCTCTCTCTCTCTCTCTCTCTCTCTCTCTCTCTCTCTCTCTCTCTCTCTCTCTCTCTTTCTGTTTGTGTGCTTAAACAAAACTACGACAGTTTATGCTGTCATTATCATCATAATCATCATCATCATCATCATCATTATTGTTGCTGTTGTTGTTGTTGTTTGTAAGGAAAATGCCATAAAAATGTTTTAATTCTTTTCATTAATATGTTTTTCTTTCATCAAAAATTTCATTCATTAATTCCGGGTTTTATCGTTTATTTCTGTTTTACTGACATTTCGTTTCGTATTTGTCGGTCAGTATAAAAATAACAAATGCTACTACAAATAAATCCAAATAAATCACTTCAAAGATTTTCTTGAACTGTAGACCAATAATTCTTTTTCCGATTTTTATAATTACTGTATTATTTATAAACGATTGTACTGGTGAGTGGTTATACGTTTATATTTATATTTGTATTGATAATGATATATATATTTTTATATTTATATATTTATATATGTATTTATATTTATATTTATATTTGTATTTGTATTTATATTTATATACATTCATGTGCGCGCGGGTGGGTTGGATGGAGGTGTGTGTTCCTTTAAAGGAATTATTAATTTAAAATCTTATTTCGTTTTATTACTTTAATACATATTTTAATGTATTTTAAATACCCCACACCCCCGCCTATATTACGGCTATGTAAACATTTTTCTCCCATAATTCATTAACTCTTTGTTCCCTCCAATCATTGTCTGTACGAGTTTAATTCGTTCCGTAGCCGAGTTCGTAACTCAATTTTCCCAACTGAAATCAATTTTCCCAAATGAAATTAATTGAAATACCATTAATCCGTTCCAGCCCCCAAAAAACCACCCCAATTTTTGGTAACGTGTTTCTGAATAAGAAAAATGTATATATAAAAGACAAATATTGCATAAAAAAAAAAATAAAAGAGAATGTAACGAAATTTATTGGTTTTGTAAAGTGTATTTATCTTGGAGATTAGACAAATTATTTTAACGCCTTTGGCTGGAGTTATAGCCTTTATCGACTCCTTCAGCTTCAGTATGGTTCATATCGTAGAAGTCTTACGCTCGTACTGCCTAGCCAAGTCAACTGCACGCACACCTCGCTCATGTTTTTCTATCATTTCATGCTTTAATTCAATGGACATCATCCGCTTCTTCTTTTCAGCACTGTCCTTTGCACTCACTTTCTTAGGATCCATGGTTAGAAAAAAGAAATTTGGCAAAATACTGCACAAAACGAGAACCCAACATAATAAGAGATGCTTCCACGGCGAGGTAACCAGGTGCTGTAAGATCCGGGATACTGGGACGTATCTGAAGTTTACTCATTATTCGGATTTTGGCCCGCAACTCAAAGCAATAATTCAACCGTGGGACTGCTCGTAACTCGGAAAACTCGTAAGTTGGTGCACTCGTATATATATATATATATATATATATAATACAAGTTACGATATGACGTCATGTCTACGAGAACAAAATATGATGCTCCCGTACAGTAAATTTATTTTAATATAACAGTCGTGGTAATTATCAAGAATAACAAACAACACAATTGCTTGGATGTATACATACAACATATATAATTTGTTTTATATTATACATTAATATAAAGTCTGGCTAGAAATACTCTTTCAACTTCTGCTATGGTTCCCAGGAGCCACTTTGTTTTCAAACAACAATTATATAAAGTTGATTCATCTGTGCTCGAAGTCACAGGTTAAGTGACTCTTCAGTCGCATTCAATTCATTATGCCAACATTATCTAATGAAAAGTTTTTTCTTGTTTTTTTTTCTGATTTCCCTTTTGACCATTTTAAATTCGCTTACGAATACAAAGTCAAATAAAGGGAGATTAGATAAAAGGTTAAGTTCAAGTGAAATAAGAAACTCAAATTCAGCAAGAAAATAATGTAATAATAAAAATCCTTTTTCGAGTATTTTATGAATATTCTTTGTGTTACATTTGTAAATCAGCAAATTATTAGATTTTGACGGTTTTCTTTCTGTTTTATTTAGTTTGTTTATATTATTATTATTATGATTGTTATTATCATTATTATTATTATTATTATTATTATTATTATTATTTATTTATTTATT
>CM022673.1:8040310-8042810 GCA_012295275.1 Chrysomallon squamiferum | reverse complement strand
CTAATTAAAACAGAAATTTTAAAAAATATTTTAAAACGCAAAAAAAGAGAAACATATTAAAGCTATTTTCATTCGTCTTTCTTCTGTATTCTTTAAAAGAAAAAAAAAAAGAATTGAAAAAGATACAAATAAAGAAGAAATAAATTTCTGTCCGTTTCTTTTTCTTCACTAAGTGGACAAAAGAAAGGAAGTAACTAAGTAGGAAATGAGGGAAAGGAGAAAAAAAGAAAAAAAAAGAAATGTTAGGTTTATCTGAATTCGCAAAAAATAAACACAGAATTAAAAAAGTTTTGTTGTGTCGAAAATTAATATTTGGTATTAAGACAGATCCATATTATTTGTGGTTTATTAAATGTTTAAAAAGAAATATAAAAAAAGAGTTACATATATATATATATATAACTGGACAAATATATATATATATATATTTATATGTAGATAATAATTTTATAAAAGAAATTAAATCCGTAAACATCTTACCTTGTCGTTAACTAATTTCTTATTTGAAAAGCTCGATAGCACCTGCAAAAGTTAGTCTTAAATATTTCACCTCAACAGTCATTGTTTTATACACATTATACTGTTCAAAATTTATTTTTTCTTCTTCTTCTTCTTTTTTTTACATATATCTCTATCAATTACACAATATAATCCCTTTTTTCTTTTTGTCGACTCAGCTTCGACGACGACGACGACGAACGACGACAACGACAACGACGACGACGTTACTGGCGAAGAAGTGACTAACAGCCCCGCGTACTAACAGGTCTTGTATTACCTGCTTTCTCAAAAGACCCGGTGTTTTAAAAAGTCCGAGTCGGCACTTTGCGGCACTTTGCGACAAGTTGACGACATTTGTGGGCAGTTGGGCTGGCCTCGCTCCTGTCCGTCAGGCGTTTCGGAGACGCGTAACATCGAGAGATCAATTCGAGAAGGCAGCGCGGGGGTGGTAATTATTTCACTCCGCGCTGCTGCAGTTTCCTTATCTAGCCACGTGCATCCAGTGATCAAACTCACCGAGCGCTGCACAGACCGGCTAACCGTTCTAAGACAATTAGATCGATAGACAACAAATAGATATTAATCATTTACCTTGGATTCTGTGTGTGTGTGTGTGTGTGTGTGTGTGTGTGTGTGTTACTACCTATTTGTAATAGCACCCTGAGGAACTGTTCGACGATAAATGAGTAATAATCATAATAATACTAAAAGGATTCGTGACAGTAATTCAGATTATCTATATCTATCTATATATATATATTTTAGTTAAAACCGAAGTGATACATTAGTTTTATATAACATGTTTTAGTTGACGCATAAACGCTGTTTTAATGTGTTGGGTGTTTGATGGGATTGAACTTTAGAGTAGCTAGGTATGGCTCTCTGTTAACGTGTATCGGAATACAGATCTACTACGCAGAATTTTTTGATACCAGGGATGAACTTGTTTATTGCACGTCACTTTACACCATCCTTTAGAAAAAAAATCGTAAATCACTCCATCGGTTGGAACGGAACATTTCTCCTATAGGAATAATGCATGTTTGTGTATGCATTGTTAAATTTATATTCGATTAATGTCACAAACGAAAAAAAATAAAAAAAAAAAAATAAAAAATTGAAAGTAAGAAAGAAAGAAAAAGAAAAAAAAGAAAGAGAGAGAGAAAAAAAGAATATTATTAACAGCAGTTTAATGTCAATCTCCATTTCTCACGAAATTTTTGTATTATATATCCTTATATTTGATTATAATGAAAAAAAAAAAAAAAAAATTAGCTTTGAGGAATAAATAAAACATTGCTGAGGATGAATAGATAATTAGGAGAAATGTAAAGACATGCGGCTTCCCGTGGTTATTCAATATCACTAACAAAGAAGAGTAACACAAACCGCCGAGTACCACTCAATCAGTTTCTGGGATTCCGCCATTACTAAGAAGTCGTCCGCAAAAAAAGGGGAAGCCACTCGTGCGGATTAGCGGCCGACGTGTGTCCGCAGCGCAGGCGTCTGTTGCCGAGTCAGGTGGAATGCGCGGTGGTCGTCGCATTAACTGCGTTATCCTCACCTTCATCTTATTGGATTTTCCCTCCTAATCCCTCGTAATGGCATCTCGTATTGTTCGGAAAGCAGCTGCATTTTAGACCCACAGCCCTCGAGATCTCAAGGACTGTACGTGGGCGAGTGACCTTCACTTGACGGTCTAGAGATGTGTCGTTTTAATCAGGAATATATAATTAGGATTATACTGCCTGATATGCTTCTTCTTTTATTAATTAGTTGTTTGTTTTGTTTTTTATGTTGGTTTTTTTTTGTGTGTGTGTGTTTATTTTGTTCCTTTGTTTTGTTGTTCAATACAGCAGAAATAAAAATTTTGTGTGAAAATAATGAATATTGTTATGTTAAAAACAGCATATACAATATTTCTCAGTTTTTAAATAATTCTTGCGAAATCTAATTTCTGAATATAAGACTTTGATAAATTTCATCGAAAATATTCGTC
>CM022673.1:7887810-8030310 GCA_012295275.1 Chrysomallon squamiferum | reverse complement strand
TCGAAATAATGGATACTATTTAGTTCTTTGATCTTTGAACAGTTTTACTGAAAAGTTTTTAAGTTGTACTTTGGTGGAGTGATTCTTTAAAACAGTAACTGTTATTTAATATTTCGTAGTGACTGTTTTATACAGAACTGTCTTATAAAAACATGCTTGAAATAAAATACATACACACATACACGCACTCAACCACACAAACACATACACACAAACACATACACACACACACACACACACATATATATATATATGGTTCGGTAAATCGTAAATAGTAATGTCCGATTTAGATTTCTCCCAATAACTACGTCATAACGATTATGACATAATTACTTTGTTCAAAGTAAATAGGATGATTAGAGCTCTTTCGTTCAGCTAAATGACATGAAATCTGTCTGACAGTTGTGTTTATTTTGGGTTGTGAATTCTGAACTGGGATAATGACGCAAAGAAATCAAGAAACTGCGGCAGAATTGTAAAAGTAAGTTACACATTCTTAGAAACAGTCAGGTGGGGTAACTGTGGCCCCGGGGCAATTCTGGCCCCCGAGGTATATTATAACTTGCAGCTGCTATACTGCTCTGTCCAGATTTCTGGAACTTTGTTGATACAAATAGAACCTTCCTATCTCTCATTAGAACAAAGGATGTAGGTAATCAGCCATTTACATGTGAAGTATAGTGGCCATGAAAGTAATGAAAACAACAAGTTTGTAAAAAAAATTTTGCATTTTGGGGTTTCATAAGACACAAGATTAGTGATAAGTTATAACAGGTAAACATATAATCAGTTATTAAGTTCAGCAGAAGAAACTTGATTATGTGATAATTAGACAAGAAATATGTGCTTTATTTTACTCCACCACTTGAGGCAATTCTGGCCCCCATGGATGGGGTAAATCTGGCCCCCATATTTGGTGGTGAAATCAATAGTTTTGGCATTTGATAGAGTCCATTCAGAGTTTTATTTAAGTTTTTTTGAAACAGTTGAAAGTCCACAGTCCATCTGGTGGGGCACATTGTTAAACTTCAAATAAAATCAAGAGGATGAGGTATGCTGAGGCACTGACAGAAGAAGAAAGTGTCAAGATGTATGAAGAAGAGTTGGCAGAGAAGAAGAAGGAGGAGAAAGAAAAGACAAAGAAAACAAAGGTGAGACAACAACAAAAAAAACCAACAGAAGACGATACCAAAGTTCAGTTTGAATGCTACAGCAGAACTGGTGGATGCAGTCAAAGAAAACGTTGGTGGTGACGAGCCTGAACTATAAGACAGAGATGTAGTAGTTATACAAGAAAAATGTGAACTCTGTGGCAGTGTTGATGATGGAATGAATTCTGAAGAGGTCATAAGATATGACAGGTGCACAAATTGGTATTGTCTTGATCCTTGCGCAAACCTCGAAATCCCAGCTGGTGCAGACTTGAAAGATATTTTTATTCTTGTATCATATTTGTCAAGGAGTTTAGTTTATTGAAGTTTTGAATCTGACTTGTATTATGATTAGGACTAATTATTATTAGTAGTGAACAATGATTACATAGGAATAATCAGAATAACAAATCTGAGGACCAAAATACATCATGAATGTGGGGGCCAGATTTACCCCAAATCAAAATTATAAGCACTATGCAATAGTGTTTGTGTATTTTGAAGCAGAAATAGATATACTACTCATTATTCAGTTCATTTTGTTGTTCCCTTTTGTCTGTGAAACTGTAGGTGAGGTTGAATGGAAAAGGGGGCCAGAATTACCCCCACCTTACCCTAAACATTCACAAAATAAAAAACAAAACAAATAGTTAAGCTAAGCATGTATTTGTTTGATACTGAAGTGTACGAGGGACAGACAAATGATGACGTTTCAATAGTGACATTTAACATAGTTAACATAGAAATATTATTTTCGGAAGATTATTTAAAACACATTTACGAAAGAATTAATCTGATATAGAACAAGAAGTCTGATTAGAGCAGAATATACAACACAGCATCCAACCGAGAACCAAGTCTTTTCTTCCTCTCGTTAATTCACTACACAGTGAGTTTTAACCATAATTGTATAAGCACACGGAAAAAACGCTAAAAAATAAATTGGGAACTGAAATAGATTCAAATTATTCATCTCATTAGCCTTACGTTTTTAAATTAAAAAAAAAAAAAAAAAAAAAAAAAAAAAAAAAAAAAACAACAAAAAAATACAAACCTGTTATTAATCTCTCTCTCTCTCTCTCTCTCTCTCTCTCTCTCTCTCTCTCTCTCTCTCTCTCTCTCTCACACACACACACACACACACACACACGCTTACCCACATTCATATCAGAAAACTTCAATTATTATTTCATTACTATTTTTAAAATTTTTAAAATTTAGTACGTCTTCGAATTACTTATATATATATATATATTTATTTTTATATTTATTTTTATTTTTTAAATGATTAAAAACGTAAACCGACACCATTTCTAAAAGCAGAATTTCCAACACTCTAGTAAGAAATTATCGTCTTCTGGAGACAAATTGATTCAAATCGCAGTGACAGATAGAGTTACGACGACACAATGGTACGTGAAGATATGTTGGGAGTGCATTTACTCCCACACCGATAATAGCCGATCATCTTGAGAAGCTAATGAGTTGAGTTTACCAGTCGACGGCTGGTCATCACTGTTAAACCGAGAGACGGTTCCGTCTCCCACGCAGACAAATTGCACGATTGTCTTAAATACATCAGCAGCAGCAGAAATCTACCAACCATGTTTTCGTGATAGTCCTAAGCTCGGTAACATTTCCAGATAAATCCAGTCGCCATTTCGATGTAAATATCAAAATAGTTTTGATTAACATTTGAACGAGAGAGCCAAGACAGTGGCGTTTACGATTGTAACTCTTTTGTTAAAAAGAAAAAAAAAAAAAAAAAAAAAAAAAGCCTAACAATACTTCGTCTTGCAGATGTTTTTGGTTTTGTCTACGTAGTTTTTTTGTTATATTATGACATTTTACATTATATTTTAAAAATTAAATTCTAGCAAAGATAATAAAGAAATAATGGGAAATTAGATCAAATAAATAAGCAAACATAAAATTCTGGGGGAAAATATTTGAAGGATAGATAATATAATTTGTAAATAATATATTTTCTTTAATTTTATATATTGAACTTATAGTGTAATTAAATGATTTGTTTATTTGATATATATGTGTGCCTGTACGTATGCATGTATATGGATATATATGTGTGTCAGTGTGTGTTTACGTATGTCTGTCCGTCTATATATATATAATCTTTTATAAACTGGAATACGTACGTAACTGGTGGATATTGTTATAGCCTTGTTACTAAACTCAAGAAAGGGAAATCTGAATACTTGCTCTTCACTCAATCAGCCAATCATTAGTGACGTTTCATCGAGTCTAATAATAGAGGAAACATAATATCAATGAACGTTACAAATTTGTGTTCAGTAATATTCGAGTGCTTATTACCACAGACTTGACTAGACTGGGTGCTGTCAGTCTGAATTACACGTTAGTGAAAAATTATCGAGTTTATTTAAATATCACAAAATATTTTTATTTTTATTTATTTATTTATTTATCATTATTATTTTTTTTTTTATTATTATTATTAACGTTATTATTATTATTATTATTATTATTATTATTATTATTATTATTTTTTTTTATTATTATTATTATTATTTTTTTTTTTTTAGTTGCTTCTCTTATTTACAAATCCACCCACTCAAATTTCCAGGTTTTTTTTTTTTTTTTATGTTTTTTAATGTCCGTATTCCTTTGTTCGTTTATCAGATAACGTACCATTAAAAGGTAGGATCTAAAAATCTAAATATGATGCAATTAAAAGTCACGTGACTTCCTGAAATACTCGATGGCATTTTGATTACATTTAGCAACATATTGACAGAAAAATATCGTTCATGTTTGCCATAATAAATTTTGGATGTTACACTAGAGATCAGTACGTTCTATTACTGTGTCCAGTTATTAGAAAAGGTGGTAAATGCTGCTACAATAAATTATTCCCCCAGGTTTAAAGCAAAAGGTCATTCTAAACAGCAGACTACTTTATAATAAAAGCGAGACATGCAGAGTAAAAGAAGAGACTTTTTTAGAAAAGGAAAAGTTCTATTAAAAATAAAAATTAAAAATTAATTAAATATAGAACGGTAAATAAATAAATAAATAAAATAAAAACACTTACGATGATTATTTTGGAGGTCGCTAAACTTTTCCTTACTTTCACAATTCTTTCTTTCTTTATATATATATATTTTTTTGGTTTTATTTTTAACCTTCTGAAGCAATTTATAAATCTAGTTTAAATTTTATATAGAAATGTTTCTTTAATGTTTATCTCATGTCCTTAACAAAATATAAAAAGTTAGACGGGACATATTTAATGTCATAATGTAATTAGCACGTACAAAAATATTTCTCACTCTACGCATTTTTGTATATTCAAGGTCTGTTGGCATTTTCAGATATCAGCAGAAAAAGAAAGCGATTACTCGCTGTGTTCATAAGCATGTTAACACAAATATATAATAGAATATAAGTATAGCTAAAAGCATCAGTTTGGGGTTTCATAGAATGGAGATTTCTTCATCTGTGCTCCTGTGTCGCAATTTCCCGTTACAAACATTGGTTATAATACTTATAATAAATGATTAGTGTTTTCCTCTCCACAGTAAAGTGCATATAAGGTATATCTTGTACATATTATATACATATAGTGTAATGTAGATTTTATCTGTGTATGTATAGGTCATGAAGTATAACTGAATGAGAAATAAAGTATTGAAAGCGAAATCATCGACAGAATTTGATCCTGAAGTCTCTCAAACTAAAACTAGCACTTTTGTCCTCTGAATGAAACGGAAATTCATTGTTGATCCCCACTGTTTAAAGCTGGCAGAATTTTTACTAAGTGACAATGGTGTTGGTCTATACGTTTCGTTTTCCCTGATGAAATGTTAAAACGTGTCGGCGCGTCATCTAATTCGGAAACGGTGACAGGTACGTATCAAAAACACCTCGCATCTGTTTGAACTGGACTTTGTTCTGCAAAACTGTCCTTGGGGACATACATTAACAGTGGAGCCAATAACATTTTGTCATCCCATAATGTGTTCAGTTCTTTATTTTATTACTGATTTGGTTATACTAATTCTTTCACAGATAGTATCACTAATGTAAAAGCATGATCATTAAATAATTGTATTGTAAGTCGTTTGTTTTTTGTTTCTTATTATTACTAACATCATGGTCACTCTCAATTTGTATTACAAGTATTACTACTGCCACCAGAGCCACTACTACTACCTTTTCAGCTACTGCTACTAGCACCATCATCATCATCATCATCGTTTGAACTTTGAACTTTACAATTTAAATTCACACGCACTCACACAACAGTACAGTTATGTAACTGTTTTATTTTTTCAACACCTGAGACTTTGCTTTTAATAAAATCAGACTAATAACAAAATTGCTATTGATATAAAACGTTTGCTGTATATGGGAAAAGTAATTACATTTTCAACTGAAAATTAAGGACCACTGCTAACGTCTGTAGATTAATGTATAATGTTTTTTATTATAATATTGTTCAAGCGAATTCCTTATTAAACAGAAAAGAAATAAAATATTATAAAGATATTTTAAAGTAACTGCATGGAAATCGAATCAACTTCATCTTTTCTGAAAAGAAATCCTCAAGAAAGATAACTGGATCTCAACAACCATGAAAGTTAGAGTTATTCACCTTTCATTTATTTATTTGTACATATCACATTGTTCATGCAAATGGAGCAGTAGTTTTAAAAGCTGTTGTTCTTGCAATGAGACCAGTTTTAATAGCTGTTGTGATCTTACTAGTGGTTGTATTAGTAATAAAAGCATTTTCAGTACTTGTAATAAAAAAATATTTCATTAGTTCATAGTAATTCTGGTTGGATTAATGATGATGATTATAACATCAGCTTATGATAAATTTAATACAAATTACTAAAGTTAATTTATTAAAATAGTCTAACATTACTTTAAAACTATATGATTTTGATACTAAACTGATTTAAAAAAAAAAAATAATAAAAATATTTGTCAAAAAACAAAATGAAACAAAAATAAATAAATAAATTGAACAATTCAAAAAATGAAATTTAAACAACAATAACACCAACAAGAAAAAACAACCACACTCAAAAATAAAATACACAAACAAAAATGAATAAAAATTGAAAGTGACTTTATTCATGCAAGTTATACCAGAGAAATAATAAACCCTTGAAATAAACACATCACACAGAT
This sequence comes from Chrysomallon squamiferum, assembly GCA_012295275.1. Classification (NCBI taxonomy): domain Eukaryota; kingdom Metazoa; phylum Mollusca; class Gastropoda; order Neomphalida; family Peltospiridae; genus Chrysomallon; species Chrysomallon squamiferum. The sequence goes on along the minus strand of CM022673.1, from coordinate 8,023,978 downwards.
GAAAGAAACAAAAACAGAATAAAAACAACAAAAAAGGAAAAATCATCGCATAAACTAACTTTGCCTAGTTTTTGTTAATAAGCACAATTAATAATAATTATAAAAATATTAACAAGCCTATATAAATTTACCATTATACCTGCATATAAAATTATGTTTCAAATAATAAAAAGGTTCGTGAAACAAATGCCTTCAACTTTTTATTCATGTTTTAGAAATTCTCTGTGCATTGGAACGACTACAATAGTGCATTGTTAGTTGCTAAAAATAACAATCTCTCTCTCTCTCTCTCTCTCTCTCTCTCTCTCTCTCTCTCTCTCTCTCTCTCTCTCTCTCTCTCTCTCTCTCTCTCTCTCTCTCTCTCTCTCTCTCTCTCTCTCAATCTATTTATCTCTCATACACAAGATGAAAATCAAGTCTGCAGAAAATTACAGTAAATGAGCTGAAAAAAAATCCCGAAAAAAAACCCCAGGTGGACAGGAAATAATTCTAGATAAAATACAATACAGATATGACAGAGAAGGAAAATACAAGACATCTGATAAAATAATTCACTGTAAAAGTACTGGGAGAAAACAATGTCAAAACTCTAAAAAAATTAAGCAGTGCAAAAAAACGACAGAAAAACATCAGTGTAAAACAAAATCTCCTGACATGAGGTTAAAATGTAAACAGATAAAAGAAATTATAAAATATCCCACAAATGACATTAGTGAAAATTTATTAGTTTAAATTAAAATTTAATATTCTTTAACTGTACAAAAACACACACGCATACACACACACACACACACACACACACACTTATTGATGAGTAGAAATTATTCTGATATAGATTATAAAAATAAAATCAAAGAGAGAGAAACAAAATGAAAAATGATCCTGTGGTTTATTTTTAAGTATGAATGATTCTGACCAGTTTTGAGAAAAATCGAAATTTCATTAACAGATTTCAAGACTTTGCAAACTCGGTGTATGAAATAAGTTCAAAATCTGTGTTTGCCCATCTGATGAAGTGCACATAACCACAGTTTTGGGTAAAACAGTGGTGGGTACAAGCTAGAATGGGAATTTGTCAGTTGGAAGAATTGGGAAGGGTTGAGATCAGAACTCTATCACTAAACTACAGCCTGTAACAGAATTTTTTTTCAACATGATCTTTACACATATAATCATATTTTTGTGAAAAACAGATTACATACGTAATTGAATGAGAAAAGAAAAATTGCATTGAGTGCATTTTTGTCTTTTTTCAACAAAAAGACAGAACAAAAAAAAAAAAAAAAAAGAAATAAAGAAGGAAACTGGTAAGACGTATTCTTAAAAAGTCCATATAAATTTAAAACTATGTTATATACAGAAAACACAAATGCACACACACACACACACACACACACACACAAACCAAACCAAATAAAAATTGATTGAAAAACACACATACAGTGACACATACTGATAAAAATTACATTAAAAACTACATTAACAATGTCGTAATAAAACAAAATAAAGAGCACCTCAGAATCACAATATTAAACATTTTCTCTATTCTCTTAACACTGGAAAGCTATAAAAAAAATTAAAAATTTGAAACAGCCCATCATGCTAGATTGCAACCGATCAAATTAGATAGTATTTGAGATACACACAAAACAACCCATACAATTTACATACTGAACATACACATACTAAAAAAAAGAGAAATAAATAATTAAATAAATAAATAAAAGACAAATGAATATACAGGTCACAAAACAAATGGAAAAAAAATAAATTAAAAAATGGAAAGAAAAAGTAATTTACAAAAAAAGTTAAATAGGAGCTGGAACATAAATGTACCAAACTTATTTAAAATAAAAAAGAAGCAAATATGCACGTACTAATTATATTTTAGTAAATATTTCAAGTCCACTTTACTATACTGTTAACTGTAAATATTAACAAGTTAAATTACATTCGCTGTTTTACAAATGAATACTGATATTGTTTGCACCAAGATGAACATTTTTATATTTTTCTCCTTTACAATACTTAATATTTTTTCATTGCAGTCATTTATTTATTATTATCATTATTTTTTTTTAAATCAAGCTTTTCTGTTCAGAGTTGTATGAAGATTTATAACAGATTACTCTGAAAAGAATTTTGAATATAATGTTTTTAAATTTAAAAAGAGAAATTACATTTACTTTATATTATCTGTAATATTTTTTCCAAAACAAAATGAGATTAATATAAATAAACCAATAGACAAAAAAAAGAAATTTTTTTTTTTTTTAAATTAATTATAATATTATTTCATTAACAATGAAATTAAGGAGGTTTACATATCAAATAAGGCAAGAATTTTAAAGGATCAGATTCTATTATTTTCAAAAAGAAATGACCCCATATCCAGAGCGGCTCTGAACAATATCACAGATATGTAAATGAAATAAACACTATACAGGTCACTCACCCACATCATAAACAATGTATATGCATATATGTAAAGACCATAAAACAAATGAAAACAGTAAAATTTTAAAACAAATCTACTACAGAGTAATTAAAATTTATTAGCTACAAAAAAAAAAAAAAAAAAAAAAAAATTAATAATAATAATGTTTTCAAAAATACCCAAAACACACACACACATACATACAAAATTCAAGTGTTGACTACATTATTATAAACAAAACTGTAAGACAAAGGAATGTCGGCTGCCTTTTTGATTTTATGGCCCCATTTTTTGTTTTTTCAATTTATTTTATCAGTATTTTATTTTATTTTTTACAACGGAAAAAAATGGTCGTTTATCCAAAATATTCTTTCTCCTCAAGTAATGCATAAAACGTTCTTGCTTTTGAAATCATTTAGACATGCTCAAAATACATTTCCATATGAATTTAATAACTGCTGATGAACAAATTTCAAGTTTCAGTCATAAGCAGAACACTTTGGTAAGAAAGTGATTCTCTGTACATTTGTTTTAAAAAAAATGGACATGAAAGCACAAAAGTCTTCATGCATGTTCTCCACATTATACAGCTGCCTAAAGTAAGCATTTAAAAAATTGAATTTAAGTCATATTTTTAAAAGTTCCATGTCCTTATTCAACAAAAATGTTTTGATAATCACAGCAGCTGCCAAATCATTTATTTATGTTTGAATACTGTAAAAATTATTGGCATGGTAATTATTACATTTCCAAATTAAAATGCAAAAGACATCTATCTATGTTAACAAAATTAAAACTTTTAAAAATAATTTTTAAAGTTACCTGGACAACAGTTATAAAAATCTTACAATTTGCAAACAGGTGACACATTTTATAACACCCACTACACTAAATAAATATCTACTGATAAAAGACCAAGTATTTCATAAATCATGATTCTTAAACAGTCTTGAAACTCCAACATTATTCTAGCCTGAAATCAGTTACCAGACAATTTCAAGGCCAAAACATTACTATTACACTATCATTAATAATAATAATAATAATAATAATAATAATAATAATAATAATAATAATAATAATAATAATGAAAGAATGACAAACTGAAAACAGAAAAATACTAGCATTATAAAACAATTCTGCAAATAGGCAGAAGACCCAATCGTAAGAATTGTGTCAACAACAAATAAGGGCAAGTAAAAGCTGGTGAAGTCTACAATCAAGCAGAAGTCACAACTGTAGAAATTAAATTTGATTGAAGACGCTAAGGATAAGCAGAGTATGTAAAAACTGACATCTTCTATGAACGAACCCAAGATATAAGTGTAAAGAGGTAAATATAAACAAGCAGATTACTGAAACCATCTCATAAAAGCAGCAGACATCTGCTCCGAACAACAAGAATCCACTGTACATGATTCAGACACAACTGTACATGCTATGTGAGAAGACAGGTGCTTAGAAGTCATGTCTGCTACAAACGAGCAGATGTCATGTGGTGGTTGTCCAGCAGAATTCTCATCTCATTGAGGCAAGTGTGTAAAGTCTTTGCCATGTCCTTCACATCAGTTTCCTCGTCCGACTTCCATTCTGACAGAAAGAAGACAATTCTGAAACAAAAACAATATATATATATATATATATAATATATGCATCTGTGTGTTGTGTGTGGGTGTGGTTTCTGGTTTGTGGACAGGTAATACATGAGTGTATTAAAAATATTTTTCCTTTCTTTTGTCATGCCTCTGTGAACCAGTAATACAGTGCAATATGAAAACAAATTTTTGGGGCTTATATTTTAAAGCAGTTTCACATTTACAAACTATCCGAGATGTTCAGTCTTTGATACTCTCTCACATATATAAATATCAGTTTTACAGGCTCCTGCAAACAGTGTATGAACAGAAAACAATAAAGCATTTACTCATTGTCTTGTATTCTGTAGAAAATCCATATCCGTTCTTGCACATAGGAGCCACTCCACCGTACACTGTTGTGTAGCCAATGAAACTGGAGGAAATGATGAAATTCCCACCACCTCCACTGAAACAAACATAAAAATATATTAGTTTAAGACACAAGCTGAAAATCCAAGATACAAAAAGGCTTTGGAAAACTAAACTTATCCCTTTTTCACCCCCTATTATTTATGTTGAACTCTGAGCTGTTAAATTCCCATATTATAAAATCATCAATTTTTGTATTATGTTAATAAGATTTATCAAGATATTACTTTTTTTTTTTTTTTTTTGACATAATACTTAAGGCACCTAAACATTGATATGACCACATTGTACTGGAGACAATAATGTAAAAAACAAATTTTTTTTAAAACAACAAAAAACAATAGCTTATTATTATTTTTTAATTTTTTTTAAAACTAAAATTGAATGTTGAAATGTATCAGTTATATGACTATATTCATTTTTGCTGATTTTCATAAGATTTTGACAAACCTTTTGATGAAAGATGAATCCATGAAGATTTCTGGAATCTCCAGTCCATTTTCTCTAACAATCATATAAAGTCCAAACAGATGTCGATCACAGCCTAGGTTAAAATAATAATAAATCAATACAAATATTTAAAATCAAACATGTCTCTTTACACACATGTACATGCACGTATAAACGTTTAAGAAAATGGCACACAACTGAGTAAATGGAAATTATCTGAATTGGATTTTTGCAAAAAATTAAATTCTTTGAAATTCAGTAATTAAATAAAAATGAGATCTGAGAAGACAAGCTATGATTCTGTGTTGCACTAGAAAGAAAGAGAACATAAATAATAAATTTAATAATGTACAATAAAGGTAACAAACATGAAATGTCATGTGTCATTGTAATCAAAGTGAGTTCAATAATAAATAATGTTTGAAAAGTTGAAAAGCAAAACTTTAGAGGAATTTTAATTATTCAGCTATTTAGCCTATGTTTGAGTGTTCTTCCAAAATCATTTTTTTTTTAATTAAAGTATAATAAAAGCATTTCTCCAACATGGCAAAAAAAATAATTGATGACTAATCATTCTTTCTTTCTTCTTTTTCTGTTATATCTACACATTTTTTTAACCATACAGTTTTGGTTGAGAGGCACTTAACTTAAAACAAGCTTCACAAGGAAATATTGGTATGTTATAGACTTATATAAAAACCAAACAAGCTTCACAAGGAATTATTTGTATGTTATAGACTTAGGTAATATAAAAATAAACATTTCAAGCCCATGAATTATTATTATTTCATTAGCTTTGTATATTAACAAGATTCCAAAAATATAGCAAAAACTGAAAAAAATAAATAAATAAATATAAAAATAATAAAATTATCTAAAAGAATGTAAAATAAATACCGTTCAGCTCTTGAGCTTCCTTCATCAGCCTGTTTTGTTTGTCAACAGCTCGTAGAAAAAGATCAACTCGTCTCTGAGCCTAAGAAATTAATAAATAAGGAAAATGAATTAAAATGTAAGGATTAATTCTGTACTTCAACATTTCCACTCATCCACGTGATATAAATTTAAAAAAAAAAAACTGTTGTCAAGAGCAATTAAAAAATAAAATAACAACAATATTTTCACACATTAAAAACATTATTTAAAAAAAAAAAAGAAATTTGTTGTACTTGAAAACTATTCATGTTTAAAGTGTAGATAATTTCTGTACTATATAGTATATCGTAACTTAATAAAAAAAAAATATTTTGTAAATTTAATTACATTACCTGTTGCTAAGCAACAAGAGACTGGTTGAAAAACAAAATGCATACATTGGTTTGTGGGTCCACCATTGCTTTACACCAGTCCTGGGCTTCCACTGTGCAGGATCTCACTGTCTCAGTGCGAGCCTGGTAAAACATCCGAGTTGTTGCTGTTTCGTATGTGGCAGCTGATCTGAAGATGTAAAACTACACACATCAGCGAAACAGTACTAGAATGCACAACACAAAATATCATAAACATAAAACAATATCCACAAAGACGTTTCAATAAAAAACAAAAACAAAACCATGTTTATCACAGATATACTGTATTATGTTATCCGGTTTATTTTCCAAATTCATCATTAACCTATCTGTTGCATTTCTTTTTCTTTTTTTCATACTTAACTTTTTATGTCTGTCTTCATGTACAGGTGACAAATGATCCAGTGGATATTGTTTATATACTATCAGACCACCAAATCAGTGGTCAGTTTGGAACATTCTCCCATGTTAATTATTAATTTTGAATAAGATATCAGTTTGTGGTTTTTTTCTATATCAGAACTACCCAAATACAGGTTTCGTTCAGAATGTCTGACAATCAACAGTCAACTATAAAACGTACCGTAGTGTGGGGTAATTAATGAAAACATTTCTTACCTGTTATATTTCTTGTAATATGCGTACTGCATGGCCAGCTGGACATAAGTATCAGGGTGGATGTTCATCTTTTTCAGATACGACTTGCCATAGTTTTTAAAGTGTGATGTGTTAATTAACAGATTAGCTGCCTGAAAAAACAACAATACCAATGATATCACTGTCCTGGCAGTGTTAATATTTAGTACTGCAAAAACAACAATACCAATTTTGTCCTGGCAGATACATTTTAGAGGTATTTTTTTTACCCAGTGTTAATATTTAGTACTGCAAAAACAACAATACCAATGATCCTTCCTGATACAGATAAAAATTTTTGTTTTATTTTTTACCCAGTGTTAATTTTTAGTACAAACATTGTCCTTATTTTTCAGATTTTTTTTCAATAACAATTTTGATAGTTGCAAATTTGGTTCAATGAATGCATTTGTTTGTTTGTGTGTGTGTGTAAATGAATGCATTTGTTTGTTTGTGTGTGTGTGTGTGAGTGAGTGTGTGTGTGGTGCATGTTTGTCTGTGTGCATGTATACCCACACATTTCAGTTTTGTTTACCTCTTTGCTGAATTCTTTCCTCACAGTTTCAATATGCTGAGTAATGTGATCATCAATGTGGAAAGTTAATTCCCTAGCTGCTGGAAAAGGTCTAACTGTGTAACGTCCCTGAATTAAACAAGAACCAAAAAATTCAATTCAGTTCAATTAAAAAACAAAAAAAATTAATTATTATTTACTATATTTACATAACTTGTAACTAATTATCTCTAATTTAAAATAAATAATTTATATATCACATCAGAGAGACAGACAGACAGACATATTATTTGAAAAATTAAAGTGTTCAAGAAGTTGAGATGGGCTATCAAGAGTGGGAGGAGTGGGAAAGACAGCAAAAGGGAGAGTAAGAAATTAAGTTGAGTGTGATACTTACCATCCATTTTCCATTACACTCCCTTAATTTCGTGTGCACGTAAAATGTTGATGTCACAAAAACCATCGCATCACATGGTGTGTGCTTTATAAAAAAAAAATAAAAAATTATTAATAAAAAAGAAAGTAATAAAAGTGAATCATCAGATATCAGGAAAATAATACCAACAACAATAAGAATCAAATCATAAGTATATACAGAAATAAACAAATAAATTCATTGATCAATTGATCTATTCATTAATAAGTTTTCAAAATATGTGTCTAATTAACTGGGGGGTTTTTGTGGGTTTTTTTCTCAACTTAATAAATGAAAATAAATAATAACAAACACATTTTGTCTTTTATCCTTTTCTTTTTCTGCCAAGGATGAAAAGATTAATTAGCAGTTTAGATAAAAACATTTGTACTCACATCACATGCTGAAGATACCATGCCATTTTTGAAGACCACCATACAGACTGATTTGTCAAACCATTTGGTTTCTGGGTTGTCTCCAAGTCCTCGCCATGCAAGCTGAGTAAAATGATAGAATTAATGTTTAACAAAACCTCAACATATTTCAGTACTAATCACCATTATAAGACTTAGGCATTTCTTGGATAATAATGGGCAGAGACAGAAACCTGGATCAACTTTTCTTTATATGAAATGTTTGTGTATGCAAGCCTAGGTAGTTTAATTTGAGTGAATTAATAACCTGAAAAGTGCTATAAATAAATATAAAAAAAAAATAAAATAATAATAAAAAATTAAATAAATATATCATATTTAACTCACATCTGATTCATCAACAGGACTTTCATCACTTAAACTAAGAAGTAGAGTCGCTTTCTGAATCAGCTCCAGATTTTCGTAATTCCTTGGATGAAGGGCAATTATCCTGTTTCGCATCTACACAATTATAAATAATTGTTACCAGTTTACCAACAACAGTTCTATACCAAGTGACATGCAGACACTAAATATAATTGTATATCAAAATCAAACGGCAGGTACGTTTTATATCTAAGTTCTGTTCAGACACAATCAACAGACAATAAACAATTCACCAGAAAGTCCCATTCCACCACAGCAACTTACAGTTTTACAGAAACAAACTTTATAACAGAGTTCTATCAAATATAGTAAATTACAGTTTTACAGACATCACTCCTATAAAAAAAAAAAAAAAAAAAGAGTTCTATTCAAACAATATATCTTATAGTTTAGCATTAACCGCTTGAATTTGCTCTGTCCAGACAATATATATTATTATACTGTCATTACTATCTCTACCTGGGCCCATCTAGTGCGATTATCAGCTGTGAGAACAGTGAGACACTGGCCATGTGGCTCCCTGTCGCATCTGGTCTGTATTGACTGCAGAATCTGCTCAAACTCTGGAGGTGTCAGCACCTCTCCATTTTCATCAAGCGTCTCAATGTTAAACAAACGACCTCGACAACATACAATAACATTGGATGGGGCATCACCTTCAGCTTCTGAAATTTATTAAAAAATTAAAAAAATAAAAAAAATAAAACATACAAATGACAAACAAGTTTCACATATTTCAGGATGCAATAATAACTGAATGCAGTATTACCTTCAGCTTCTGAAATTTATAAAAAGTAAAATATAAAAACAAGATAATTAAGTAATAAATTATTTTTAAAAGAACCAATTTTCTATAGTGAAAGACTCCATAAAATTAGATAAACAGAAACATTCTGCATTCAGATACTTATTTGTTAACAAACTTACTCAGTCTTTGGGGGGATTTTATACATGTGTGCATAAACCTATTTTAAATTTTTTTAACTAGCATTACAATATACAGGGATGTCATCAGGTTTTGTATTGTACTGCCAAACTTTATTATCAACAAAAGATGGTGTCAATAAACTGAATAATTAAATAAAACAATCATAAAAACATAATAAATATTAAGGCTCTTCATTTATATTACTATCTTTATAATGACAGCTTAAATCATATTAAATAATAATGTTAACAAATTCTGTTACTTTGTGAGGCTGAGAGTAATATTTTTAGATAAGACAGTTAATTAAAACAATAACACTGAATGGTGCGTATTAATGTTTTTGTGAGGAGAATGGAACACACACCTGTTTTAAAGTACTCTAACAGCTCGTCCTTCTGTTGGCCTGGCAGTCTGTATGTGTTGTACATCTTATGAAACTGGTGCATACAAAGATGTCTTCCTTTTGAATCCCTCTGAGGTTTTAGGCGTTGTCTGTCATAATAATTGATGATGATGATGATAGTAATAATATAAACTAATGATAACAATGCTAAACAAAACAAAACAAAAATAAATAAATAATAGTAAGATGATGAACTGCAACAACACATAAAAGAAGATGAAAAAGAAATCTTTTAATTATTTTATAATTTTAGAACAATTGAAAGATTCCTCTTAAGAACAGTACTATTTTTGATTTGTTTGTTGTTGTTAACACACAAAAATGTAAAGTAAATAATTTAATATAGAAAGGAAATGTTTTGTCAGATAATTTCAAGATGCTTCATAAAATGCAGTGAAATAAGTTTATATCTGCTAAACCATTAAAATACAAAAATAAAAAAATAAAATAAATAAATAAAAAGAAGAATATTTACATTAAAAAAATGAATCAGTATAATTATAAAAATTTTAAGAATCAAACACAAGGATTAAAATTAAGTTATTTTAAAAATATTATTATTTAAAATTTTTTACTTTCTGATGTTTTTCCAGAAGTCCATTGTGTAATAGAGCATCATGGCTGCCCTTTCAATCTGTGTACCAAGTCGGACTGGCCAGACATCATACATGTACGGCCCAATACCAGAGATATTGAGTCGAACTGCTATCGAATCTCTAAACTCTAAATAGGCAACATCTTCCCACCATCGATAAAGCTGAAAATGAATAATTTACATTAAAAACACTAAACACATTTAAAATATTTATTATTTTTATGTACCCTTCCTCAGCCATTCTTTCTGCTTATCATTCTCCATTCTTTTCTAAACTTCTCTCAGTCTTTCTTTTACATCCTGTTTTTATTTTTATTTTCTCTCATTTCTGAATCCATCAAACAATGTCTCACCTATTCTTTGTCACACTATCCATTTCTCTATATCTTTCTCTCCAACCTCTTATATTCTAAAATTCTCATCAACAAAAATAAAACATTTAGCATTAATAAATATTAAATAAGGCTGAGAGTAAAACTTTTACTTCTTCTTAACTATCCTGTAATTATATTCTGTAAGTGTGTCTGTTATTTTCAGCATTAGGTCACTTTAATGAACAACAAACATTTAAATATTTCACTTGTATAAAAATTAAAACAGACTGCCTTATCATTTTACATTCATTCACGACAATGAATAACCAGACAAAAAAACCCAGCAAATACGTCCGATATCTTTATTAAAAGAAATGTTATTAGATTTAACTTTTTACAAACTTTATAATAATATTTTAAACTGTTTTTGTTTTTAAAGCTTCAAGCATAAAATCCATATTTTGCAGATTATAATAATATTTATTTTTTTTTTTTTTTGTGAAAATGTAATGAATTAACTTTCATTTACCCAATTTCTCATGTATTTGGCTTTCTCGTGTAACTTGAGATTCAAATCCTTGCCAATTCCATTTTCAAATTTCTCCACAATTTTTACAGTCTTTTTGTATTCTTCATCAGATACCAAAGGTTTTACTGTAATGTAAAAATAAAAAATAAAAAGATAAAAAAAATTTTCCATATTTCCATCCGAGTACAATTTTATTTAGTGAAGTGAAAAGAATGAGTTTTTCAAAAATAAAATCAGTATTTCTTCATAAAACGTTAGACTAAAAGACAGAATTTATTTATTAGGAAATAAAGATTAAAACATTTGTTTTTTTAACTATTAAGTTACTGACTAGGGGAATGTCTGTGTGTTTGGTGGGTAGATAATGTTTGTATGCCAATACACTGATGTTTACGGTTTTGTTTCCTTAATGAATGTTTAACCTCATTTATCCTGCCTTTTTAAAAAAAGAAAACATTATGAATTGGTAACCATGACAATTAAAATTACATAAAACTTAATAATAAAACAATGACAAAATAGAGCTGCAGCCTAACAAGGACAAAATAATAACAATAACCATAACATTAGTATCAATATTAATAATAATCCTGACATTAATTACATACTAGTAACTATAACAGTGCAACATACAGACAGCATTAATATCAACAACATCACCATAATAATATCAATAACACAGCTGTAATATCTAAAGAATGATTATAACAACGTAAGAGTAATAGCAGTAACATCAGGACATTATTACAATTGATTGTGAATTTAAATCCAGATATTTCTGCAGTGTTTGATGCAAAGCTGGGTAGAACATATCTTTTATTTTAAAACAATGACTTTTAACAAATAATAACAGTGATAACAATGGTACTTTTTAAACTGACTGGGCTCACCTGAATCTAGGTATTTTTCAAGTGTCTGATGTAAAGGTGGGATAGGGAGAGAAGGAAGTTCATCTGAATATTGAAATGTCTTCTCTTTGTCTGTCATAAACATCTTGTCTGCCATGATTCTGAAAATTAAAAACCAACATCAATATAAATAACAATAATGATTTTTAGTGTATAGGTGTGTTTCTCTGTGTGTATGTGTGTGTGTTTTATCTATCTATTATTTTTTAAAATAATGTATTTCAAATTTAAAACTTTTAAGACTGTCTCTCTAGCTACCCAAAGCTATTCAATCCCTGAATAAATCAATAGTTTAAAATATCTGTTGCATTACAAATGTTTTTAACTAGAGAATAAAACATTATGTTGCTCTATATATCCATCATTGTGTACATGCACTTGTACTAACACAGAATTATTCATGAAATAATTCTTGAGCAAAGATTTTTGGGTTTTTTTGTGTTTTTTGTATGAATGAATGTACCTTTATATAAATGTTTATGTAAATATGTGTATGTTGTTACATTTTCATCTGCATACTGTCTACATTTACATAATTCACACATCCAAAATTCAATTATTTTTTAATATATGCAGTATAAATTATAATCTATAATTTGGAATCAGAAAATTTTGTGAAAACAATAAATTAAACAATTTTATTATTTTGAAAGATACAAACTCTTTACAATTTTCCTAACTATTATTATTTTTTTTTTAATTTTCAACAATAAATATTTACTGTATAATAAATAAGGGGAAAACTGACGACACCAGAACACTTTAATTCTTGACATATTTCCTTTGACTATTTTCGCTGATACATTATTATGGTTCAAAGTACAACATATCAGTTTGAATTAACTAGGACGCTATAACATATGACTATGAACCAGCCTGTTTATCTGAAAAGGCAAATGTTTTTGGGGGCATTTTTTTCAGGAATAGAGTGGCTCTTTTTTTTTTTTTTTTTGTTCTTGTTGTTTTTGTTGTATGTTTTAAAGAATGAAAAAAAAAAAAAAAAAAAAAAAAAAACCCCCATTACATCCCAAAACCAATAAAAATTCCCAGAGAGAAACAAAAACAGAATTGAAACTTACTAGAAAAAAATACTAATATATTCTGATGACTGAAGTGTCTTGAATAATATTTATACATATTTTACCAGAATGTGTTAGTTGGATTTTACTATAGTTATTTTCAAGAAACAAGAGGTGTCAAATGGGCATTAGCTAATATCCAAAAACATCACCAAAGCCTGATAAAACAAAACATTTAGTATGTTTAAATGAAATTAACTAATTTTTCAGTAAGTCAGTCAGTCATCTGAAATTTGCTAACATCAACTTAACATTCAAATGAGGTTGTCTTAGTCAAACAATCATGGAATCAGATTTTTTCTGTGATAGTGTATTAGGTTACTTACAGACAAGAGAAGCTGTAATGGTTTACATACACTGTAATTAATTAGTCCTAGACCGAAACAGGAATTGAAATTCAATCATAATAATTAATAAACTGTTTAATAAATATTTATTATACATCATGGATTTTTTTCACGAACAAATTACCTCAACCAAATGTTATATTTAAAATCAATATATTTTATATTCAGTTACAAACATAATAACTGCCTGTTGCACATTCTTTAGAGAACAGAGACATCTGAGAATGATGCATGCATGAAACATCCATCAAAATCAATAACAAACTGTGGTCTATGTAAATACCTGTACATGCATCCTAACTGTAACATAACAGTTTAATTTCTAGCAAAACAAATAAACTAATAAAATATACTAAGAACAAAATAAAAGGACAAAATACTTAAACAAAATAAAATAAGTCTAGACCAGAGTGAACTGGACCTATTTAAATAACATAACAACTGGAAGAAAAAAAACCTGCACAATTACTTTGTATCTAAACTGCTATCAAAATATACAATCTATAAATCATAAAAATGTGGCTATTTTTAACACGAAGCAGTGAGAAGTTTAATATTTGTTTTTCTTATGACCTTACCAGTAATCCCCTCTATTTATCTTGCTCTGTTGTTGTCCGAGTTTGAGGAGATAGCAAGAACTAAACAATTATATACATTTCAGCAAACATCCACTTATCTCCATGTTAATAACACTCGGTGGTTTTTACAGAGCCTCTGAGACTGCTGGGCCTTTTTTATCCATTACATGAGACTGAACTTTGGACTTAACACAGACAACTATATTTATAGACCACATATAGTTCATTACCTGGTTATACAAACACAACATGCTTTTTCTTTCTTTTTTTCTACTGTATGATCATCAACATAAATATCTGTTTAATAGTATATTTTGTATTTTTTAAGTAAAGCATATTTTTTCGAATTATCTATTTAAAATAGAAATACCTTTCTTTTCTTTTTTTTAATAATTAAATATATTCATAGTTATGAATAGAAAATGTTCTGTTATTTAATCACAGATGTTTAAAATAGAAATACTTTTTATCTTTTTAATAATTACAGATAATCATAATTAAGCACATAGAATTTTCAGGGACTATTTATATAACCATAGATATAATTATTTATTTAAAACAGATAATATTTATTTCATCTTTTAACAATTGCAGATATTAATAATTATGTAGAGAATTTACTTATTATATAATCACAGATATAAATATATATTTAAAACAGTCATACTTATTTTATAACCTTTGTCTATATCATTTTGTTCTGTGTTTGTGAATATTCTCTACCACCTGTGTTTGCAATCTCTTCTACTAAATATTATTTTTTCTTTAACAAATGAAGGAATGATCAGTCAATTCTGGTGAAGTATTTTTTGAATGTGGATATATTTTTCAATACTTTTAACATCAGCAATTTAGAATTTTATTTATTTACTTATTTTTATATTTTTATATATTTTTTTCTTTGTGTGTTGTTTTTCGTGTTAAAGTATTTTAATAATAGAAACCTGAATTACACTGACATTATGTCTAGTGACAGCAAGTACCCAAGCTTAGTGTTTGTTTTCATTGTGGTTTATATTACTATCACTACACTTTAGACCTGTCAACAGTGAAATAATCAGAGGGTTAAAAAAAAAAAAAAAAAAAAAAAAAAAAAAAAAAAAATCATTTTGGGGAGGTACTGACATCAACAAAATATCTACTAAATATAAATTTAAAAAAAGAAAAGAAAAAAAGAAACATCAAACAAAAAATATTTATACCAAAAAACCCCCAAAAGTCAATTCAAAATGATCACTTTAATCTTTTTACAAGACATGTACTAATTTCTCCTATGTTTTATATGCATCCTACATCAACAAGTATTTCTGTTAACATTTTACATCAAACTTTATCAAATGGCCAAAACAATAGGTAATAGTTTCAGAATATCTGCTGACAGGTTTAAATAGTAACAGCCTTGTAAATAAATGTGTGAGTGTGTGTGTGTGTATTCATCTGCAGAGATCAAAAATTAATATATTTAACTAATTCAATAAAAAAAACAACAACATATAAATAAATAAATAAACACATTTTTATTCTGATATCAACTATTTAAAACCTTTAAAAATTGCCAAGCAATGATTTACTGCTTTACCCGTGTCCAAGTTGATCACTACATAGATAAAATAATATTACATAATCTTGTCTTACTTAACAATGCTCTCAACACAGTATTTACAGTTATATGGTGTTGGTGTTGGTGTTGGTTAAGGGTCACTTAGATGACAAAAGAGAAATCCCAGTGCTACCATGTCATGTGCTACTGTTAGCAGTAAGGTATCTTATATATGTAGCATCCCTCAGACAGGACAGTAGATACCATGGTATTTGATAATATCAGTTATAGATTACTGACTGGAACAAACAGCCCAGTAGGTCCACATCAAGGATCAGTCAGAAGACCCATCAAACCTTGTAGATATTTAGATTTTTTTTCCCCCCTCTATACAAAATCATTAATGAGGAAACATTTTGTGGGGCATTACAAAATTGAAATATTGAAACAGAAAAAACACTCCAGTGTATGAAAAAGGGTTTATGAAATGCATAATGATACACAAATGCTCTCATAAAATAATAATAATACAATTTGAAAAGAAAAAAGTAAGTGATTTTACTATTTTATCAAGCCTCTGTGAAATGTATTTCAAAAATATATACATATTATTAAAATAATAAAATTTAAATAGAAGCTATTTTGAATAGATAAAGATCTGCACAATGTGGCTTGATAGAGGGAGAAAAGACACCAAAGCTGAATATTAATTAAAATATATATATTTAATCAGTTTTAATTTTTTTATGACCCTCTGTTTATGAAACTTCCTAGTAGCAGTTTCAAAAAACATCATACTCTCTACATCTCAGTCTCAACCAATTTAATCCAGTGCAATAACAAGAACAATAACAATAACAGTTACAAAACAACAACAATAAATAAAACGAAATACAGATTTACATTTTTTATTATTTATATTAAAATTTATTATTATTTTTTTTTTTTTAATCTTTGTTTGACCAAAGAATGAAATAAATTATTGCTTTGACAAATGAAATGTAAAATACCATCATCTTCTTATTTGACGGATGAAACTGAAATATCACAGTATCATAGTATGAATTTACTATTCTTCATTTATCACTGAATTGTTCTCACTATTAAACTGCTTATATTTCAAGATAAACATGTAAATTTAATGTCATATTTCGGTTTTTTAATTTAGAAAGAAACTATATTTGTATTACCTTCAAGATGACTTGTTTGCACATGAATAATAAAATAACTGTAAATGATGCTTTCCAATCACGATAAAACCAAAAAGGGAAAAGAAAAAGAAAACAAAAAAATTATTAATCTTACGAGAGTTATGGACCTTCAAATATTGTCACGTGATTTATACACGCCACCTATAACTTCCTTCTGTAGAGGTTTTTTTGCAGAATTTGTTCAAAATGATTTTACTTGAAATAAGTAATCGAATAGTAGAAGATACACTGAATCTAAAATTTAGCAATGCTTTAGATGGGTAAGTAAAAAGTGTATTTAATATTGTGGTGTACCATTCTTAATGACACGAACTAGTTTGCCTCTTTAATTCACTTCCGCATTTTCTCAACATGGACCACCTACAATAACGGGCGTGTACCGCTGTACGGGATAGGCATTCGAAAGAGAATATACTTAATTATTATCTATCCACTGCAGAGATTAACCAGTGGCTTAATTCATTAACCAATGACGTTTAATAAAAATAAAAATAAAGTGAATATCAATTATTATCAGATTCAGATATTTCCCATCACTGTCACAGTGTCAGTAAACGAGTAATTATACCAAACATAATCAGTAAATTAAATATAGTTTACTTAAGTAATTAAATAAAAAGTGACTACCTGATTGCTGTTATAAGATCAGTCACCATAAATGTATATAACCATTGGGTTATTTTTGGTTCCAGTGGCTGCTGATGTTTCAGCTGTTTTGATACAACAAGCCACTTTAAACATCAGTGTAGTTTTCTCAATGAATAAGTAACTCACAAAATATTGGTATAACCATACAAATGCCATCATTTGTATTTTAACATTTAATAAAAATTAGGAGGCAGATTTGAACTCTAATAATCGTATGAAATACACTGGGTCAGACAGTATACAATAGTTAAAAAAACACAGGATGCAGTAGTAACAAATTCCAGTCAGCTGTTTCACATTGTATCTTGAGACAATGTCAGCTAATAATTAAAGAATGTCATTGAAACTCAACTGCATTTATAGATCATCAAATGAGTATCCATTTATTTTTAACAATTGCACATTTTGAAATAATAAGTTAATTCTAAAATGCTATAAATATAAAAAAATGCATAAATCTAATGGATAATACGTTCCATATTATACTTCATTTTATATGTATTTTATACATTAAAAAAAAAAAAGTATAACTGCTTTTTTTCTTCTTTTAATTTTTTTTCTCTTCCTTGTACATTTGATTTTTTTCTGTTATTATTTTGAAGAACACTGTACAAGCACATTTACTAATTATGTGTTCACAACATCTTTCTTAATGATTTCAGAGCAAAACCAGAAAGTGTGGATATAACTGTAGCAGGTATTTACAATGACTTTTCTTTTATATTTGTTATTGTAATTTACATTAATTACAAACATATGCACATATTAAAATGTAAACTGGAACATTTTCATAAAGCATTCATGACTACATAGAGGATATACTGTAAGGTTTGTTATATATATCATTTGAACAATGATCATTCTCTTTGGCTTTATTAAATATCAAATTTTAGTTTGTTTTTCATAGAAATAATAAATGTATGTTTAAATGTATATTTAGGTCATCATATGATCTATAAACACATCTTTAACATGCATATTTTCAGGAAAACATCTGTTTATATTTTCAGATTTTGATGGGGTGCTATATCATATCTCAAATCCTGACCAAGATAAGACAAAACTAATGGTATTTTCTATTTTATATATATATACATATACTTACAAGTTACAGAAAGAAATTTTAAAAATATAAACAGCTTATAAATAATAAATAATTATTTGTTAACAGCTGATAATGTAAGAAGATATGAATTTTTTTTGTTTTGTTTTTTTTCCTTCTTTGATTCTGAAACAAGGGAAATAAATCTTAAAAGTGATGGTTGCATAATGTCAAAAATAATAACTTTTTTATTGTTTGTCTTTCTTTTCATTTTTTTCTTCTTTTATTAGGTCAGCATTTCCCTTAAATTCTACAAGGATCTTCAAGAACATGGTGCTGATGATGTGAGTAGTTATTTTTGTCTGTTGGTTGTTTATTTATTAATATATGTTTTTTGTAGTTATGTCAAATCTGAATCATATCTGCTTTATTCCTACAGGTTTTTTAATTCAGTTATTTATTTCTATAAAATGTGAATTGCCATTTGACAGCAGCCACCTATTACTTATTTATTTTAAATAAATTCAGAACATTATTTTACTACTAATATCATATCATACATTATGATTTTTACATAGCTTTTATATTCATTTGCAGTTTTCAAAACAAACCTAATTTGACATCTGTTTTTAAATTTTTGCTATTATTATTATTATTATTATTATTATTATTATTCAAAGATAAAAATTATTTTATATTTATCTTTGCACAGTTGATCAAGAGAGAATATGGTTCATATCTCACAACTCCAGAATCAGGTATGCATTTGTTGCCTGTTAAATATAATTTTAAATGTTTTGATAGGAACAGATAATAATAACAATAAATAATTACTTCCATGTGATCATTTAGTGTTTTAAGACACCACTTTTGCTAATAATAAATAATAAAGACATATTTTCTTCTTTTTTTTTCTCTCTTTTTTTATTATTTTTTATGAGGAATATTTTCAAACTAACATAATCTTGAGTTTGTAATTGAAAGATGGTGTTGGGATTTGTTTAATCTTTACATGTAAAAAAAAAAAAAAATGTTTATCCTGTGTGTTCATATCACAGTTATACTTTAATTAATGAATGTTAATTTTGTTCAGGCTATAGTGTTTCTTTACTGTACAATTTGGAGAAACCACCCGAGGACTATGAAGAGCAAGCCCAGAAAGCTGCACTGCTGAAAAGAAACTGTTTTGCCTCAGTGTTTGAGAAATATTTTGATTTTCAGACTGCAGAGAAGGATGTACAGAAACAAGCTGTTATTCATTATAGAGAAAATGAAACATTGTGAGTTACTATGGTTTCTCAATGAGAAGAAGAATTAAACACCGAGTTATTTAGCTAAATATTATTTGCCTTTTCAATCAGAGGCATAAAATGATTTAAATAAAGTTAGTTCAAATTTTTTTTAAAGTTTTTCCCTTTGGAATGAGAAAATGAAGAAACAAAAAGTAAATGTTTTTTATTTTTATACTAGAGGAGTTAATATCAATTACCTGCACATGCATAGGCTTTCATTTTTCTTAATTAAAGCATATTTAATCTCTTTCATTTATTTAATTTTATTATTATTATTTTTTTTGTTCTTTTTTATATTAATGATTAAATCTTCTTCTTTTTTTTTCTTTTTTTTAAGACTAGTTTTAACAAATTAAAGCAAAATAAATGATTAAAGATTAATGTTTAATATACTTTTTTCTTTTTAAAAACATTATTTTTATAACAAACTAAACTGTTCCTGTATTTATTTATTTTTTATATTCTTAGGTATGTTCAAGCCAAGAAAGACAGAGTGACAGTTATTTTCAGCACAGTTTTCAAAGACGATGATGACATTGTTATTGGAAAAGTTTTTATGCAGGTACTGCTTTGCATTTTATTTTCAAAGTATTATTTAAATTACATTAGAAACCATTTCAAAGTAGAATACAAAATCAGTATAAAATATAATATTTAAGCACTAAATGTAAATTATTTGTCTTTAAGGTGTCAAATTGCTGTTTACTCCTGGTGAATTTTTACTTACCCCAACTTACATTTATCTCTAAGTAGATAATACATGTTATGCATGTTTTAAAATTATTATACAAAATAGAAAAAAAAAAAAAAAAAATCATAGTTTTCTAAATTGCGTGGTTTGAATTTTGTTTTCAGGAGTTCAGAGAAGGTCGCAGGAAATACCAGCAAGCACCACAAGTTCTGTTCAGTCACAAGGAGCCTCCACAGGAACTCCAGAGCACTGATGCAGCCACAGGAGACAATGTAGGATACATCACATTTGGTAAATACCTAAATATTTGATTTTCACGGCATAATAATGAATGTGAAAGATCATATTTTTAAACCTTTTTCTAAATTTTTTAAATCTAAACATAGATTCATTGTTTGATTGCAGTATCATGTATCAGATACCTGTGTTTAAAAACTATGTTATTTTTTAATGAATTTAATTGTTTGTTATGGCTAAATATTTAATGTGAATGATCACATTTTTGAAGCTTTTTTAATTTTTAAACCTTTTTCTTTTTTAATCTAAACATAGATTCATTGTTTGATTGCAGCATCATGTATCAGATACCCATGTTTAAAAACTATGTTATTTCGTTTTGATTAATCTTTTTTTTTTCTTATTTTCAGTACTGTTTCCACGCCACACAAACAAAGCTGCTAGAGATAACACAATAAATTTAATCCATACGCTACGTGATTATCTTCATTATCACATTAAGTGTTCCAAGGTAAGTACTTTTTTACATCTTTCAGAAAATTTCAAATAAATAAATAAATATTTTTGTTAATGACAGTTATTGCTGGTGTTTACGTAATAACAAGGAAAATTATTGCTACCATGTCATTGTCTACTTTATTAGCAGCAAAGTAACTTTTATAATACACAATACCATGTTTAGCAAGGATTATATTGGAAATGTCCCAGTGGTCCAAATGGTTTTTATCTTGTTCTAGGTTCATCTAGGAAAAAATTCAATCTTAATATTTTATTAAATTAATATTATTTGGTGTTTTTTAATGCAGAAATGTATAGAGGTATTGTTTTATTGTTTTTTAATGCAAATATGTATAGAGGTATTACTTTATTGAGCTTTGTTTTGATGTTAATGTTTTTAATCTGTGTTTTTGAAGCTAGCTATAATGATCTGTGTCAAGTATCTTTTTTTTTTTTCGTATAGAGATGTATTACTGTAATATCCTTTTTGTTTTATATTTAATTTCAGGCCTACATTCATCAACGAATGAGAGCAAAGACATCAGACTTCCTCAAAGTGCTGAATAGAGCTCGACCTGAAGAAAAGAAGGAAAAACGAACAATAACGTAAGACACTTTGCATCTGAACAAAAAGAACAGACGTATTTTGACAAATATTGATAATTAAAATATCTCGTGAAATGAATGGACAGGTCACTTTTAATTTATATCTTTGATAATATAAGAGGCCCGCTTGCTTTTTTTAAAATGATTTTAAGTGTTTCTTATGTTTTTTTGCATTATTTACATACCTTGTTATCCATGTTATTTTACATTATCCTTTTGTATATGTGAATTAATGACCACACATAAAATTGTATAAATCATTTACGATAACAGTTAAATTATTTATTACATGATTATAAAAAAATTAGTAGTAGCAAGAACAACACCAATATCTTATTTTTTATACCATTATTATACCATCATTAATATTTTTTTTTTTGTGTTTGTTTTCAGTGGAAGAACATTCAGAAACTGACGTGGTTAAAACTCTGTGCAAAACTGACTTGCATTTCTCTCAACAAACTTGTTAATTCAGGTTTCTGTGATAAGAACCCAAATTACAGATTTAGCCTTACTGTACATTTTGACACGACTATTTGTCCAATCTACAACATATAACACAAACACAGGAAGGAAGCACTGACAAAACTTTATTTTCATTATTCATAGATAAAGTGGAAAAATATAAAACATATGTATAATTCTTTTTAAAACATTCGCTTCAAATATAATAGATATTTACTGCAAACATTTATTTCATTGTTCATAAATAAAGTAGAAATAAAATATATATTTATATTTCGTTTTACTTTTGTTACTAAAATAGTTAATATTGGACAGTAAAGTTCTTAATAGATTTATAAACAATTTTATAAATAAACATATGAGTAGAAAACAATAATTGACATTTGAGAATTAATAATAAATAATCTTTGTATATAAAACAAATTTATGTTACTTTTAAACATTTCATTGCTGTATATCATTCAAAACAATTTCACAGTTATAAATGCTTTGATAATTGACTTAAATATTTCTCCAATATGTTTCTACAATTCAAAGACTTAAGCATTTTTGCTGAAAAAAAAAATTAATAAGGTCAAATGTAGAGACAGCTGTATCCTTTTTTTTTACTCTATTATATCAATGACTGGCTTAAGAAAATATGGTGATTGTTCTGGTAACAAATTAAACTATTGTAAATTAATCAGTGTTTGTATTATTATTATTATTTTTCCAATAAATAAAACTAATGTTTTATCTGTAACAACAAAAAAAACCAAATGACACACAATGTACAATACTTGTCAACATAAATTTGTATTTGAAACAAATAAACAACAACAAAAAAAGACATCATTTGGAGTTGACATCTTAAAGGTTTCTTTTCCCAGACATACCATTCTTAGGAGAAATAGTTAACATTTGAAAATATTTAATTATTTGTACTAATGACTATTAGGTATCAGTAATAGAATAATTTTTCAAACAGGGAAACCCATTCCATAAACAGAGATAACTGATAGTTTCAGACCAAAACAACTTTTTTATAATACCACTTGTTTATGGTCTACTTTAGCCAAAAGCAGCACTTTCGTACAGACATATTAAAATAAATATAGATCACAGCTTTAGTTACATCTGTCTTTGGTCAGCAACCTCTGTTACATACAAAATATAAATAAAAAACAAACATGGCTGTTTTATTTGTATGACTAATAACAGTTGAACAAGGCAGACCTTTCATCTGCAATATTTCAGCAGTATTTGGTCAAAGTCATGTGAGCTTTGTCTAGTTACTTCATGTAAAGCTAAAATCCTGTCTTGCTTCTACAAAACAAAACACACTTATTGAAACAGCTGATCAGCACCCATTTTAGAATGTATTTTATAAAAACCATTCAGTAATGGAATAACTGCTTGAACATATTCAATTTAAAAACTACTAAACTTTAATTTCTATTTCATATAAATACCATATAAAACATAATGCTTCCAGATTAATACAACAAAAACAAATTTTAGATAAAATTAACGTGTCAGAAATATACAGAATCATATTAAGATACCAGTAAAGGGGGAAATGTGTTTCAGTAAAAAGAAGCAAAAAGCAGTGTACCCTTCCTTCTTTCCTTAGGTCAGCACTTGAAATTACTTGGCAGAAAGATACTATCTATTCAACTACTTACCAGTTTTTTGTTTAGACCTCTCTTGATATCTTGCAGTACTTTGATGAGTGTGCTGTGCACTGAGTGATGTTGTTTCAGCTTTGACAAAAAAGCTTCAAGAGTCAACCTTAAAAAATAAAAATTTAAATTATACCTAAAGGCTGATATATATAAAAAAAATTAACTGTACAAATCAGAAAGAATACACAAAATATTTTTAACAGCTAAGGTGCTATAATTTGTTAATATATATATATACACACACATAGATATACATACATATATATACATATATATATATACACAGATATACATATATATACATATACATAAATATATATATACATATATACATAAATACATACATACACATACACATATATATACATATATACATACATATACATAAATATATACATAGACATACATACATATATGCACATGCACACACACACACACACAATATTAAATTTTATCTTACCATTTGACTGTATTGAGTGATAAAGGAAAAACCTTTCCACTAAACCCTTCCTGTAATAGAAAACAAATTATAATGAAGACTTACATGCCATACATAATTAAATGAACAGCAAATTAAACATTATGACTAAATGTCCACTAACATATTTAAATTCATTTTAGCTTGTTGCATATACTGATAAAACGAATAGATAAAAAATCGGAATGAAAATGAAACCCAACTTTGAAACTTGCCTGTCTATCAGTCATTTTTTCAGTAGACTGAGAATACAGATGTGAGGACAAAGCCAAAATCATGTCTGAAACAAAATCCATATAAGTTTATTATCTGTACATGAGCAAATTATACACTAAATATAATTTATGTTATATGAAATAATTTATTTTTAGGTTTATTTACTCTTATGCTATTTAAGTTATAAATATTTCTTTGTATACTAATGTTGTTGTTTTTTATATAGTTTTGTGATCTTATTTGTGTGTGCATGCCATGGATATATATAAATATATATATTTTTTAAATATTCATATATAAGATAAAATAAAAATTTAGGAATATTAAATACTTTGCTTATTCAGTTGGGTTAAGTTTTTTTTAAATGTGTCTTTTTCTTTGTGTACATTTATTACACTGACATACCTAGAAAAAACTGTGTATTGCTGGAGGACCTTTGAGATGAATGGAAATGCATCAAGTAGGCATGAAACTTGTGTGCTGTCAACTGCATCAGTTTGTACACATTAATAACAATCATCTCCTCACTGTTGATCTGAAACCATAGCAACAATGTCATGTTTATTTATCATCATATATTCAGAAAACAATGGTGACTTGGTATAGCAAGAACTGTTTGATTATTTAACACATAGTTTTACCCATAGCAACCAATTTAATTTTTAGAACTATTCATTTGGCCAAACCATAAAGTTTTTTTTTTTTTTTTTTTTTTTTTTTAAATAAAATGTTTCTTTTTAAGACAAATAAAACTGAAAATATTATTAACTAAAATTATTAATCTTATTTTATACTTTTTATACAAATTAGAGTTAGGGCAACTACTTGAAAGTGTAATTTTTTCACCAACATAAAAATAAACGAACCTTCCTAATATAATGAATAGATTTTTTTTTTTTTTAATTAATTTATTATTATTTATTTTATTTTATTAATTTTTTTTTTTTTTTTTATTTTTTTTTTTTTTTTGTGGTTATTTTTATTTAGTAATATTCTTTTTACAGGAAAGATAAAAATTTATATTCACTCACTTTGGAATCAAAAAATATCCCATGGCATTTGGGCCTAAGTGAGCTAAAATACACAAGAATTACTATATTATTTTATTTTTATTTTGTTCAGGTAAAATATATAATTTATCTTTAATATTTGACATATGTGATTTTAAATTAGTTTATGCTCTCTTTATGCAGGATCAGGGAATTTAAAAAGCAGTTTGTAATATTGTAATTATTAATAATATTTAATGCAGAGAGAAAATAAATTAATCCTTAAAATATCACAGCTTTTAATTCATCACTGGTGGAAATGGAAAATGTCTCAAATAAAATAATAAAAATGGCTGATTTGTGACATTCTCTTTTTAAGCAAATGATCATCCAACCAATGGATGTTTGCTGCTATTTACATTAAAGTCTGAAACCTACTTACTTCAGCAATTTATTTTTCATGGCCATACCTGGCTGATGAGCAAGGTCAAAGGTTATTGTGTCAGTAATACCTGGATTCAAGGAACATAAAAATTAGTCAGCTGTGTATTCTGTATGTGTAATATTGTAGAACAATTTTTTTCTTGCTTTTTTTTTACTTTTAGGACTAACTTCATGAATTTATTATCTTTTACAGAAGCTAAATATAATAATTTCAAAATGGGTTATAAATACTGAAGGATGGATCAATTTGAGCAAAAGAGTTAGGAAATTTTTGAAGAATTACTCATTTATATTATTTAAAGCTGTAAAATCC
Organism: Chrysomallon squamiferum; assembly: GCA_012295275.1. Taxonomy (NCBI): domain Eukaryota; kingdom Metazoa; phylum Mollusca; class Gastropoda; order Neomphalida; family Peltospiridae; genus Chrysomallon; species Chrysomallon squamiferum. The sequence continues at coordinate 7,997,416 of CM022673.1, read as the reverse complement.
AATTTTTACACCTTTTTAACACCAGATTCCAAAAAAAACAGGGTTTTTTTTATTAATTCTACAACAGGGAAATTTTAATTTTTTTTTCAAATATAACTAACTTACTAAGCCCAGCATATCTGGAATAATCTACAGATGTTTCTAGTGTCTCTGTGTTGATGAGCAAACCACACCAAGGAAGAGGTTCTGAAAAAAAACACCAATCTTATTCAGCAGTCAAATATGTGATCTGTCACTTTGAATCAAATAATTGATTCTTTATAATTCTTTTTCTAAAATTAATTCGATACTGTAATTAGTCTACTGATATTGCTACCACCATTACTAGTATTACTTATACTATCTCCACTGCTGCTGCTGTTACAACCACTACTACTACTACTACTACTACTACTACTACTACTACTACTACTACTACTACTACTACTACTACTACCACTACTACTACTACTACTATTATTGTTATTATCATCATCATCATCATCATCATGTTAGTATTACAAAATTAATGCTACTTACTATTACTATGCTATTACTTCATATTAATAAATAATGTTTTGGTGTGAAGACAATAATACACTACTAATAAAAAGGATGAATAATAAATTATCTGTACCTGATTTTTTAACAGATGGAATTTCTCCTTTGTTGCAATCACTAGCATGAAAATTTGTGAGCATTTTATTAATATTTGTTCTGCAATTGTATTCTTCATTTCCTTAAAAACAAAAAACAATTATTTTTTTTTCATTTCATTTCTTGTTTTTTCCTCTCTTTTTTTGTCAAAAATAATGATTATATAAAGGAAATTTTAAAAAAATATCATAAAAAAAATGAAAAATAAAATCTATATATTTAAAAAAATATCCAAATCTAAGTACCACACTTACTCCACATTTTTTTTTTCCAAAGTGATTATTTTATTAGTCTAATTCAGTTTTTTCACTAATAATAAAATCCTTCTTCCAGTGTTATTGCTTCTACCACTTTTACATTTCACTACATCTTAAGAAATTCTGGTTATGTAAACTTCTTAAACAAATCGTTAGATAAAACAATAACAGGACACTGTCTGGAACAGTAAATAGCATTAAGGAGATCTCATCTTCCACACCATTATATCTCAAGTCAGAATTCTAGCAATGCAGCTTCAGCTTACTCCTACTGTATTAAATTAACTAACAAAAAATTAAAAATTAAACTATTTCTTAATACCTTCAAGCATGTCATTTAAAAACTTTTCTGCTCTTTCTTTATAAGGAGTTATAAATAGGAAATCATCAACCATCCTCATCAGAAGTTCATCATCGGCTACATCCATTGTCTGTCTCTCCATGTGTCCGTAGTATAAGTTACACAACATTGTGGACAGCACTGAACCTTGGCTGATACCAACATGTTGCAAGTAGAACTGTTTTCCAACCTGTAGATATTATAATCTATTTTGAATTAATAATCTCAAATTTAAATTCTTCATGTAATGCTATTTCTGGTTTTGTTCTGGTTTCTAAAATGTGGTGTCCCAAAAATGAATGATATGAAAAAAAAAAAATTCCAAAATGGTTTATGTTTAGCTAATTTGTAAAACAAACCAAATTTACATGCTGAATATAATTTCATAAACAATATAAACACACACACACACATTCACTGATAAATGACATATATTGTAAAAAATTAATACCTTAATAATATTGTTGAAAAGGTGAGATCGCAATATCTTCAGTAAGTTGTTTGTAGTATCATGTTGATTTACAACCTGAAAATAAATACATAAATAAATTTGTTTTATTAATTTGTTTCTAACAAATTCAAAGAGAATACAGTTTTGTTAATGGATGAAGAGGTAGAAACACTAGATCATAAAATATCACAGAAACATAATATATATATATATATATATAGACACATACATATTTTAGTCAGAGGAAAATAATATGTAAATACTTTTCCATTTATATTTATCAGTATGTAATGTTTAGATATCTTCAACCAGCAACATATATAAAATTTATGGGTTTTATGTATCTGTTAATGATTAACTGCATAAAATGTCTTGAATAATGAGCACTGAAACTGAAGGTTTAAGTTAGATTTGTAAGCATTATTGTAAACATTAACTGAAAAACAGGAAAAAAACTGAAAAAATATAAAAGCATAGAGAAAAGGGCAATGGAAAAAAAAAACAACAACCCAGAAACAAAGCAGAAACAAAGCAGAAAGGTAACACTGGAGATTTCACACAGACAGAGACATCGAGGGAGGTGGTACATAGGTAATTTTAGCAGCTGTTAATGGATGCCTTTATGGGCACAACACATGAATCTTAAATTTTAACTAGTATTTAGTATAGAAAACAAACTATCTATTTTAAAATTATTTACACACACCTGGTCTACAAGAATGATGTTTCTAAGACTCTCTTCTGTGATTCTTTTCTTGGTAAAGTGAAAGAAATCAGGCTGGTGTGTGAAGAGAGTGTTAGTGTCCCTGTGAAACCATCTCTTCAGTCTGTTACCAGTGAAAACAACACTGGCAAATCTTCTTGTCACATACTCCTCAGATGTGTTCTAGGTAAGTGAACATAAACAGTTTAATAAATACATCCTTATTGAATCAAAGTGCATGATTGATAAAAAAATATATATATGTTACATTAATTTATTTAAAATTTAATAAAATTATTCATGATATGTTTCAATGAGTAATCATCACACATGGCCTAAAAGTGGTTTAACTATTTTCATAAAATAAATCACATGTACTGATTGACTGATTCCTCCAGTATGTACCAGACCGCATCTCAAACTGTTTTCATATGTTGAACTTTATTTCAGAAAATAATTTATTCCATCATGAATTTATGTTAAAAAGTGTTAGTTTTAAAAATCATTTTAATACAGAAATTTACACAAACAGAATAAAAAAACACATGTATGTGCAGACTGAATACATAATTTTTTAAATATGAATATCAGGTTTTAAATTTTGGAGGCTTTTAATTATTACACTAACCTTTTCCAGAATGTCAGCAATGATTTCATATAACTTTTCCTGCTTAATAGAGTCAAAACAACCAGTTATGTCAGTCTTCACAAAGTACAAACTCCTACAGAGAAATTCACATCAGCTTTTCAAACAATAAAAAAACAGTGAACTCAGATCTTAAAAGGCCACAACCAAATTAAAAGTGACCACAAATTCAAAAAGAAAATCTTGTACAGAGACCGAATTTGAAATTTATAAGCTAAACATTTCTCATGGCTTTTTAAATATAGAAGTATGAAATTACATTTTGTATTTATAATAATAATTAAGCTGTGCAATGAAGTGAAGAAAAAAATGATGTCAGTTTAAATAAAGATTTACCTTTTATCTTTTTTCAAATTTCTGTACTCTAAAAACTTAATCCAGGCCTGGTACACATCATCTAACCCAAACATAGAGGATCCTATAATGCTGGGATCATCTGTCTATAAACATCACAATAAAATATTTAATAAAAAAATATTTAAATAAATTTAAAAAATATTTCAACATGTATTCATGATAGCAGAAGTTTAAACAGGAAAAAAAAAAATGAGTTACATGCATTGAGAAATTCTAAAGTTAAATTATTGCTTTATTATTTTGTATCTGCATTTAAGCTTAAAAAACAAAACAAAAAATAATTAAGAATGGAAATTGAAATTTAATGTTTCTGGCACAAATAACTGCCTTGTTTCATCATACAAGGTTTGAACTATGTATTTGAATTTTTAAATTTTATAAATGAACCAACTGTATAAAATAATAATAATAATAATAATAATAATAATAATAATAATAATAATAATAATAATAATAATAATGAATAAAAAGAGGCTAAATTCTTTTTATGAAAAAGAGTACAAAGATATTGTTTACTAGCAGTCTTATTGCAAACAATGCAAATGACTACTAGTTTAGTTTTATACTTTCATTATAAAATCACCTGATTGAATTATAACAACATTAGTTTAAAACGTCTTTTCTATGTTAATGAAACATTGATAGAAAAAAATAAAATATAAAAACATTATGATTATGTTGTTTTTATTTTTGTTACATTTGATTCACCTACCACATGATACTTGAGAGCATGCAGTAATGTCAACAGCTGCTGGTTAATTGATAGGGTCTAAAAGAAAAAATTTTATAATTAATTTACAGTCATGTTCCACAAACTGAAAAATATTGCATTGATAATATATTTGGAAAACCACCAATCAGACAATGACAAAAATAAATAGCAAAAAAAATAAAATCATAATAATGTTCTGGAAATAAAATAAATAAATAAATCCATATCATATTTGCATTTTGAAAATACATATATTTTAATAAACCTCTTATTCATAAAAAAATATATTTGTGAATTTTTTTTATTGATGAATGCCTTTTATTACTTTTAAATAGAAATTAAAACTAATAGAAATATTAACAAATTAATATATTGTACAATCAGATGAAAAGTTCTATGTGTTTATAATGAATGACAAACTTTCTAACTGATGATGTTATATAATACTATATACCTTCTTTGTTCCAGTCACACTTCGTCTTCCCATGTTTATAATAGGCCGCAGTGATCCACATTTTGGTAGGAACCTCAGATAAGACAAACCAAGACAACACTCAGAATTTAGCAGTTCCCTCCCTTTTGCCTACAATCATAGTGGATTATTAAAATTTAAATTAATATTTATATTATTTTGTATTATATTGTACTGTTTGTATATTATGTTGTTACATTACAGGATGTTGTATTTTATATCAATTCACATTTATATGCACATTATAAATTGTAACAATATTTTTTAAATTAAATATTATATCTACCTCTGGAATCATCTGAAGCATTTTCTTTTTCATGAGGTCTGAAAAATTAAAAATCACACATATTTAGTTGTCTTTTCTCATAAATTTTTGTTGAAAACACACAAATGCAAACAAGTAGCCTTATGCATACATAGATACAGAAAAAGAAATGAAAACACAAAAGATGGAAAAATAATTAAAGACCAAACAAATTCAGTAATAATTAAAGAGTATCCTTTATATATATATATATATATATATATATATATAATTAACTCCATTATTATTTTATAATTTGGTCTTGCATAAAACAAAAGTTAAATATTAATAACCATCAACAGAAAACAACATTGTAAAAAACTGAACTTACCCTGAAGACCTCTCATGTGTAGAATTTGCCAGATATTTTTTCTGTAGTAAAACAAACGATTTCTGTATGTTGTTGTGTCAGTGATGTAGAAGTAGGCCTGTGAAGTAATTCAAATCATTTTAAAACATTATAATATATATATATATATATACAAATGTGAATCAAATTCAACTAAGTTATAATGAAGTGAAATATAATGTCAAATTTTGTATATACAAACACAGAGACGTATACAAAAACATAAATATGTATTTTTTAAAATATCAGGATGTGAAATTTATAGTTATTTAGTGAAAGTTAAAAAAAATAAAGGTTTATATTAATCACAATTTCATTTCTAAAGCATATTGTTTTCATAGTCAAAATTTCCATGTCAAAATATTTGAAGCATTAATTTTGGAGCACTTGTTGGAATGGGTATTATTTAATTTGGCGCAGCTTACCATCAGAAGCGCTCTAATGAAATCATCAAAGAGCCACCAAGTAAACTGAGACAGTTTTTCAACCTTAGCTGAATGACCCAAAACTGCTTTCAGCCATTTGCAAGACTTAACCTGAAAAAAATAATAAATAAATAATACAATAAAATATTCTATAAGTACCAAAAAAGTACAGTTTAATATTATTATTATTAAAAATATATAAATTGTAATGATTCAATGTTTTAAATGCACTGTTGGCATTTTACAAAAACATTTACAACAAGGTTATATATATATATTTTAATAAACAATATAAATCCTTAAATAATCTTTAAATACCTTTAATCCAGTCATAATTTGGCCAAGACAAAACTTGTCATATTTTCCACAAGATATAAAGATTTTTAATTCTGTCACAATTAAGGAAAATTACTGAGTTAGGTCTATTAAAATAAAAAAAATTTGTTATCATTTTTTCTTAAAATAAAATTAATTCATTCATATATTCAATATTTTTCAATATTTTAAATGTTCATTTGTCAAAAATTTCAGAGAAGTTTTAATCAAGGATACTTTTCATGATAATGTTTCTATTGTTTTTGGAACCAAAGAATTCAACAGGAACAACTCTTAGAATAATAGTTCTCAAGAAAGTGAAAACCTGAAAAACAAATGAGACCATAATATAGATCATTTAATTAATTAAAATACACTTATTGTCATAAAAACCCAACGACCTAATTATAAATTTTGTATACCTTATATAGGTAATCTTTACTGACAGAGATTAAAAAAAGAATCTGGATTAGTCATAAGGGTTACCATTTCCCCCCTTTTTAACATTTACTTGTTTATTTATTTAAATGTAATTACTTCTTTTTCATCATTAAATGTTTTAAAAATAAGAATTTGGATTAATATTTGTAAATCACAAAAGGATGTATACCTGTAACTTTGTTGAAAATGCTTCCAACAATCTGCCTGCAGAAACTTTATTTCCCTTTTTCTTATACTTTTTCTGTTCCTTTACCAGCATTAACTTTGCAGAATGACCTAAATCAATGATAAAATATAATAAACACGAGGCAAAAATAAAATACATATTAATATTTTAAATATCAATGTAGGTATATTAATATTAGTCTGAAATAATAAGTGAACTAGTTTTTTTATTTAATTTTTTTTTTTTTTTTTTTTTTTTTTTTTATTTTTATTGATTTTTATTTAAACAATTTAACTGATAACAATTTCAAATCATCAAAAGAAAAATATATCTTATTCAAATAAAAGACCAAGTAGAAATATTAATCAGGTTAATGTCAAAACTTTCGTACATGCTTACATTTATCTGAATTGAAAAATAACTTTAAGGACTTAGGTTACTGATAAAACAGGAAAAACTGCTTGAAGATGCATTTAAGTATTCAATCTTAGCATAAGGATGAAATATAATGGATCACATAATAAATGTTTATACAAGTGTCAAATGTGTTGTCTTCCATTCTGACCAAAACACCTTTCTGTTTGACTAAAAATTATTGTCTACGGTTTCCATTTTATAAAAAGGTGCTTAAAACTTTAGTTCTAAGTTCTTAATTCTGAAACAGGGGCTAAATGAACTTTCAATTCAACTCTACTACCACCAGCTTTTCAATAATCTATACAAACACACACACATACATGCATGCATCCATGCAAACAGGTACACACACACATTAGATACCCCAAATCCAAGTCTGGATGTGTTTACTACCACACCTTTATATTTTGTGTTCCCCAGGTTTCCTCTTGTAACAACTGGTGCACACAGTTTAGGACACTGTTGACTACCTCTTCTAGAATACAAAGTCTCTTTGGAGCCTGATCTCCCCATATTGCACTGAGCTGAGGTCTTATTCTCAGTCAACTTCTTTTTCTTTTTCATGATACCATCAGGACAGTAATGATTCAGTAACTGTCTGTGTGGGCACTTCCTAAACAACAAACAGAGATTAATATTAAATGTGTGTTTCAAAGAAAAATATTTATTTGCTTAAATTATATATTTTCATTAGAATAGTTCTTAACTATAAACCAGCCGAATTTTCATTCAAAAAGAACAAAATTTATGCAAATTAAAAATTTGAAAGTTATTTTAATCCTGATTTGAAAAACAGAAGCTAATAAAAAAAAGATTTGTTTAAATATAATACTCCATTCAACCTTTACATTTTTTCTAAGTTACATAAATATGTGGTTCATGCCCAAGTAATTCACTAATGTATTTTTTAAATATTTACCCATGATTTGAAATCATTTTCTTTAGCAAAGCCAAAACATCTTTGTGAAATGAACTGCTATTTTCCAAAACTGGAGTTAGATGTCTTTTCTCTCTGTCAATTTCATCTACTTCTAATTTTTCTTCTGAATGATTTTGTTGGATAATTTTTCCTTTGGATTCTTGTTACAACAGGAGTTGGAATGATTTTGTTGTGTTATTTCTTTGAAAAGGACAGGTTTATTATTATCCTCAGCCATTTGATTATTATCATTCAAAATATCATCCAAGTTGTTCCCCTTGTTATTAATCAAAATTTCTTCTGGTAATATGCCATCCTTTTTTCTTAACACTGAAACTATTTTGTCTGTAGTAATATTCGACCTGGAACACAAATCTCTTGAGTTGTCACATTTAACAAGATTTGAATGAGCTGCTTCAGAGATTCTAGATTTGCATTTAGATGTTGTATCATTCACATTTTTCTCCAGTGAAGAAGAAAATTCGCTGATCTCATAATTACTTGAATCTTGAGAGGTGCAGTTGTCTGAATCCACAGCTGGAGATAAACTTGATGATTTCTGTGTTTCAGATTCTTCCAGTGGAAGTCCAGAACCATCATGTGAATGAGACTTGTAAGAAAAAGATATCTTTTCTGATGTTTCAGTCACACTGGTCGAATAACTGCAGCTTGGCATGGAAGACTTGTAAACAGATTTTTGTTCAGCTTCATCATTTTTATTAACATCAGGCAGAACAAGACTTTCATTTTTGTTATTTAATTCTTGGGAAGAAAAATTAACACTGTTGCCACTGTTATCAGAAGATAAGACAAGTTTTGGTTCATGATCAATCTGTCCATCATCTGAAGACTTCATTTGTAGGAAAATTCTGTTTCTTTAATGGGTAATAAATTCAAAGAGCTAATTTGATCTTCATCTTTGTCATTAGATGATATCATAAAGATGTATTCATCTTGTTTAATGTCAGAACCAGTCATTTCTTGTTTTGTTGATGATGATGTCTTTGTTTCCATCTTCAGTGTCAAATGACAAGGTCAGAGATAAACTATTTTTAGTTTCATTAAAGTCTGACTGATCTCTGAATGAATTATATTTCATTTGTTTGGATTCACAAACACCCTCTGGAGAAGTCAATATAGTTTGTTCTACAAATGAAGGCAGCATTGAATATGATTCAACTGCAGTAAATGAAAGGTTATTTGAATTTGGATTTTGTAATTCTTCCTCAGGTTTTGAAATGTCTTTGAGATCATGGTGAGCATTATTCATACTGAAGGCATCCAGTGAAGGAATATGTGATTCTTCTTCAATGCATGGATTCTTTATATCATTTATTTCTTTATTTATTATTTTATTGCTGTCTTGCTCACTTCTGCCCTTATTTTCTGTAGTATGAAGATTTTCATCAGTATGATCTGAAGACTGATTTTTTCCTGGTTGAGATTGTATATTAACTTTGGAACTACATGATGGATTCAAATCTGCTGTTTCTGTGAAGATATGCCTGAATAATTCATCTGCATTTAGACGGTTCAAACAAACTGAAAACAGATAACATATATAATAATAAAATGGAGTTTTGATTATGATAACAGGAAAGATGGAAGTGAGATAAAGGAGGTGTTATTGGAAGAATAATACATGAAAGATGGATTAGAACAGAGAAATGAATGGAAAAGAAGAGAGAAATGGCAAACACAAAAAAGAAGAGGAGAAAAGAGGTAAAATACAACAAAATACAATATAAAACTGCAAAAATATTTTTAAAATGAGCTGGTTTTGGGGATATATGGTATCAAATGTTTTTTTAATATAATATTTCAACAATTTGTTTACTAATTGCTGCATCAGCTAGTGACAAATACACTCTTTAATAAAAAAATACTCACATGACTTATTGAAACCTTCTCAGGGTTTTTGTTGTACAGAAAATTCATTCTTGACAAATATTTGTGAAAACTGAAGAAAATAAAATAAAATATTCTCCTAAACTACTTTATATTAACTAATAATATATTAAAGTTGTGATTGTTATGTTCAGTGAATACTGATCCAACACCTTTCAAAAATCAGTATAGCATTGTACATATTATTCTGAGAAATATTAAATTAAATTTGAATACAATTAACTACTAAAAAAACAAATTAATAATATTTAATGCTATTTATATATCAAAATATTGCACTTGAAACATGTAAGAAAATATTTTATTCAAAATTAATCTTTAATTAAAATTGAATTTTGTGATTTTAAAACATAAACAAAACTTTTTCAGAAACTTCTTTTTTAAATTTCATACATCTTCATGAAAAATTACTCAAGAATAAATTAAACAGAGAACTTTTTTCAATATATTTTTGTTTATAATTATGTTTCAGAAATATGAAGAACATACTTATATGGATTATAATTTTTGACGTCTGCACAACTACTGGATTTTTTCTTTCTCTTCCTTTTCCTTTTCTTTACTGGGTAAAACACATCTTTTTCATTAGCAACAACATGTGGTTTTATACCAGTAAAAGCTTTAGCAATTTTATCTGTGGGTTGAGGCTCATCATATAAATCTTCACTCACATTTTTATCATCTACTAAAATGAGATTATTTGAAGACTCAGCGGATTCTGAGAGAAACTCAAATGATTTTGAGTTTTTGTTGAGTCGACCAATGGGAATGGCTTCATAAAGAGATCTTTTCACTGGTGTAATTTCTTCCAGTTTTAGATGTTTCCCTTCTGACTGTGATTCTCCATCAATTTCAATAGACAATTTTCTTTTAATACCTCTTCCCAGGTGATGACTTTCATCCCCAGATTTATTCAATTTGTCACCCTCATCATTGTTTGACCAGCTGGAAGATGATGATTTTTGGCAAGATATTTTAAAAGTGTCTGTTTTGCAGTCTGTATTAATACCAAATACATCTGTCATATGATAATCTGTGACATTTCCAGGTGCAGTTTGTGATTCTTTCTTTTTCAAAAGGCCAGGATCATATTTTCTTTTGAAAATACTCTCTAGAGCAGATGATCTCTTACTCAGATGTCCTGATTCTCTGTGAGATGTATTTTCAGAATGTTCATTTTCACTGTAGTTATCATATTTTATTCGTTGGTATTCATATTTATTCAATTTATTTGCAGTTTTTGAGAATTTCTGCCAGTATCTTTTGAGTTTCTTTGCAACATGTTTGTCAGTTCTGCAAACCAGACCTTTCCCTGCCTTGTATGGCCACAGCTCATAAACAGGTAAACCTTTAAAAAATAAACTGCATTATTAAAAGCCTTAATGGGCATATATATATATATATATATAATTTTTTTTCTTCTCCTAGATACAAAAATAAATCTTTACACAAATATATATATGTATATATCCCAGAACAGAAATTTATTAACAAAACTGTTTATTATTTTTGACAAAAATCAATTCAGTAAGTCTTTCAACTATTCAACACCAACACACAGGGTACATATCCATGCACACACACACACACACACACACACACACACACAAAAGTTGTGTGTATTCTGGTATATGTAAATGATACAGAGAATGAAGAATTCTAACCTGCTACTTGAATATAACAACTTGGAGGTAGAAGTAAAAACACTGATGTGTTTTCTAGAAGATAAAACATGATCTCATCACCAACACTAAAAAGAAAAATCTGAGAATTATTCCATTAATAATGTATTCATTAATTGTTTTAAACACAATTTTATGGCCTACTTCATTATTTCTACACTCAGTTCAACATGTTCTACATTAATTTTACATTCATTTTAATATGTTTATATCCCATGTCTTCTCGTCTTTTAGTTTATTATTTTTTAACATACTTGATCTGGAAATAGTGCTATATAAATATGGTGTAATAATAATAATCACATATTTTGGAAAGTCATTAGTGATATCTACAGGAATGTTTCAATAAATAATCTGTTGATAATTTTGTTAAATTCAGGCAACAGTTGTTAAACTAACGTAGATATTATGTTTTGAAAATTAGTAATAATTTATATATCATTATATAACATAAATGGGTTCTCTCTGGCTTCATAATTATGAGAGACTGTAATTTAATATGCTATTTTGATCATTAATTATAATTTAGACAGAGGTAAAAAAAAAAAAGTAATTTAATAAGTTTACAATACCGTGACAACAATGTCTTCCAGGAATTGTACTGCAAATGACTAACACTGTTGTTTGGATAATAGCATTCAATACTTCCAACAGAAGATTTGTGAGCATCTGGATCATCAGATAACTGTTATAACACAAACAAAAGCAAAGGAATCTTTAAGTAACTTATTTTGTTAACAATTATAAATAAAAAAAATTTAAAAAATAATAATAATAATAATAATTAAAAATTAAATGCACACACAGATTAAAACTGGAAGAAAATATTGAAAGTTCATCATCTTAGTCTGGAAATAAAAAAATTGGATTCCCAGACATCACTTTAAACTGTCTGGCAAGCTTTAATATTATATAATTACATTTTGGTTTCTAATACTTAATCCATTCACAAAAAAATAGTGATTTTAAAATATTCTTTTAACTGGAAACTCAGATGTACTCACAGACCTAAAGGCAAATGTTAAAACATTTTTCCCTTTCTTTCTCAAAAGTTTCTGAAAAAAATTGAAAATAAATTAACAAATTTCTTTGCTGTAACAAATAATAATTTATAATTCAATGAAAACAAATGTTCAGTTAAAAACATTTATTAATATTGATGAATATATAAGGATGTAATCAATATTACCACAACTTTACTCAAACCTTTGGTAATTTCAAATGAAAATAGAATTAAAATATATTTGTGAAGTAGAAATATATATAATATAGTACAAGTAACAATGTCAGCTCTTCTGAAAGAGACATTTTTACTAAACTGTTAAAGACTACGACTGAAAAGAGTTTTTAACTGATTTTTATTATTATTCGCATAAGGACTGTTGCTTTTCGGATAAGCAAACAGTTTTATAAAACAAAAATTAAAACACATTTTTTTCATGTATGGTATTGTCATATCTTACTGCTCTCTCAACATCAAACAATAAAATAAAATAAAATACATAAAATGAAAATGTAAAAGCAGTTTTACGTAATATTTTTCCAACTGACCTCAATAACTCTAAGAATAATTTCCTGCTGATGACTTTCCTGTGAGAAATGAATTTCAGTTGGAAAAGGCTTAATAGGGGAATTAACTCCAACAACAGCTGTCTCCAGCAAATTTCTGTAACTGTATTTTGTAAGAAAGTTTTGTAGTGTATATTTTCAGGCAATAAACAATTTACATTTAACCATTATAGCATGTTTATTCAACACCAAATAATTTATATGACTGAATAATAAAAAAAAAAAAAATGAAATAAAAAAAATCTAGAAAATAAATTAACAAATATTCAGTGATATATTATACATAAATAAATTATCAAATCATTAACATTAAGTATATAATGAATAATTATTATGTGAATTGTCAATGCTAATTTAACTGTTACAACAATTAAAAGTTAACATAAACAAACAGCAAATATCATGGAATGATCAAAAAAAAAATAATAATAATAGAAAGATTTTAAAACTTCACACAGAACTTAGAAGAAATATAAGATTTCTACTTTTGAATCAATATCTGCATCCAACATACACTTATTGTGTTCATATTTATAATACAAATAGATATTATAAACTTTACCTAGTTGAATCTGATTCTTGAATTAATTCTTGAGGGAAATCTATATCATCTATTAGCTGGTGCAGCCATTCCACAAGATAGAATACTTGATCATACAATTGTTCAAAAATGGCAAATACCTGTTAAAATTAAAATTAAAGATCCAGAAATTACCTGCCTATTTAGAACACTGAACATTTTTCCACATGTCCCCTGTGGTTTGTGTCCTGCTAATAAAAGCTTTAATGATTTAAAATTTGTACACGTTTGTTGTATCAGAATTAAAATTATATATGATCCCTCTGGTATATAACTTGTTCTTTATAAGGACCAAATGCAAATTACTACTTTCATAGGAGGACACATGATATATGCCCACTCTAGGAAAATCATCAGACTCACCTATAATGACAACTTGAACTTACCTTATAATCTGATACTGATAATGATCACCTTGATCAAATAAGTAAGTGAATAAAACATTGATTGAACAATATAAAATAGCTCAGTTTAAAATTACACTGACTGTTAAGTTTTATAAAAAGATAAATATATGAGCAAGTTAATGAATCCATTTTTGAGATTTATATTTAAAACACAGTGTGCAAGCAAAAATAGTAATAAAAGTTACCAGTGTAAATAAATAAAATATATATTAAGAACAATGTATAATGTATAATGTTGCTTTAATTTTAAAACCCTTTGTGTGTGTGTGTGTGTGTGTGTGTGTCCTTAATAAATTATATTTTAAATGTGAACAGAATTTAAATAATTTCATTTAAAGCATTTTCTTTTACATCAGCAAGATGGTTGCTTTGCACTAGAACTGTCAACATGTCAGATGAGGAACTATAATTATTATATAGAACCACCAACCCCACTTCTTGAAAATTACAAAAATTTTAAAGAAACGAGTATAAATAATAAACCAGAATTGAGGCTTATGTCTAGCATTTAAAATAGTCAAAATAACATGTAATGCGTACTTGTTTGCTGGACATTTCTCATACTGAGAAGTAACGTTTGTTTTAGTCATTATTTTTCATGCGTTTTCCCGCAAAAACTTGAATCCAACTTTTGTGTTTTTCTTTCTGAAAAGTTATTTTTATGTCCCTTGATTTATTAAAATGTAAATATTAACGGAATAATTTCTGAAATTAATATTATATACATATTTTAATGAAATCATTAAGAGGCGAAATGTGACTTAATTTAATATATATATATAGATTATAATACTATTCTAAAATATATGCAACAAATTTTGTAAATTAAATTTAATGTTTTATTATATTTCGGAAAACAATAAACATTTCTGAATTTAACATCACTATGGAACAGAATTTGTTTCAAAATGGCTGCTTTGTACAAATTCCGCAACTAATTCTTGCATGTCTGTTAATTGTATGGCGTGGAAACAGCATTAAGTAAGGGTTGCAAAGTACCAATGGATTTAGCAAGATTATATGTAGAGGATGTAGCGTCTTCTCTTGTTAGAGAATACCTTAGTCGTAAAGTATGAGCCCAAAACAGTTAATATTATTTTTCAAATCTGTTTCATTTCAAGATAAATAAAAAAAAATAATGCCGTAGTGACTGTTTCAGTAATAAGGCTTTAAAATTAAATTGCATTTTAGATAGATGGTATAAGTACATATGATTAAGATAAAATACTAGATAATATATTATTTTGTTTTGAATTGGAATAGGCAATCTAAAACAAATAAATAAATAGGTAATGATTTATAATTGTTATTATAATTTATATTATTTAATTACAGTTTTCTTATTATGGGGTCACAGATAAAATAAAACATGCAGATTAATCATATTATTAAAATGTAAGCAATCATGCTGCAATATTTTATTTGTAATTTATAATATGTGTGTGTGTGTGTCTGTGTGAATTATTATTATTGTGTTCATTCCAAAAATGCTTAATTCATTAATTATATGTATAATGTTTTTGAAATTCAACTGAAAATCAATCTCATTATATTATATTCTGTTATCCTTTAAGGGGTTGAAATCAACTCTAGAAATCCTTGATGAAGAGTTGCCAAGAACTCCAAATTGTATTGGAAATCGCCAAACTCTTATGAAAGAAATTAAGCTTGAAAAGTTAATGAAAAAAAATAAAGTAAGTATATTAAAAATAGTGTCAAATTAGTAGTTCATATATTTTTTTTAAATTGTTTTAATTATAATTTATTTATTTATTAGTACCAGGAGCATATAGATTACATATAATGATATATATATGCAAACATAATTAATATGGTGCTTAACCTACATTTACTATAAGATTTATATAACTTATAAGCCTCTTAAATATTTCTAAACCAGTTTAGCTAGTTAATTTCTAATAATAAGAAATTAAAAATGTTATATTTATTTATCTGTAAAATCTTTTTGTTTAATAACAAAATATTTTCAAACCTATAAGTATCACAGCATCTGCAAATTCAAAATGTAATTTCAATACACTGAAGTATCTATCATTTTTTGTTAGAGGAATGGGTCAAAAACCAGTTGCCTATAATATATACGCACATACACATACATATGTACTATTTATTTTTCAGGAGCAGGAAAAGCCCTTGCGTACTATGCTAGAAGTCATGACACAATATTTTATGGAACGTCAGCCAAATTTGCAAGAAACTCGCAAACGGGACAATAATACCCTGACTGCTTCTGAGGACAGTGAGGTGAAGAGCAGCAGACAGTGTCAGATTATGTCCAGGCAGATAATCCCAGCAAATCAGTTTCGGTCACTAGAAACCAGTCAAGTCATCCTAAACAACCAGCAGCAGCAACTGTTGTTTCACCACCTTTGATTGATTCTGCAAAATCGTACACTTTCACTTCCTCTGCAGATTCTGATCATTTTGTTGCCAAGACCAGACCATCAACTGCACAAATGAACTTAAAAGTTGGTTAGTGTCTTTGTTTAATTTTTATGCCTTTTTTTTTTTTTTAAACTGTAGGGTGTTTGAAAAAAAAATTATATTTTAATATTTGCATGGATGGACACATGTCTAAAATGTGTGTCTTTTTCTTTTTTTCTAAGATTATATTCCATTGCTGTGTTTCTAGTTGTATGCTAATGAATACAAAATATTAAAACTGAAATAGTTCAAGACAAACTGTTTCTTACATCCAAATAATTTGATTATTTTTATTCACAATTTAATTTGAAATATATTGCTGGAAGTTAAGTGATCTATTTCATGATTGTTCATATCAGGCAACAAGAATGATATTGTAATAGAAGATGATTTGGATAGTGAAACACTGGTTGGATCGGGAAAAGCAGGACTGTTCTCCCAGTCAGAAAATGGAGACCAGGTACCAAGGACAAGGCATAATCGACCCAGTTCTGCTCGGTCACGTGGAATAGCTGCTCCAATTACAAGTAATATTGATGTGAGTTTTCCATATTTTATTCCTTGTTAACTATTTTTGAGTTTGAACAATTTATATAATTACTTCAGACTAGCTGTTTTTAATTATCAGTAAATATTTATCTTCATTGTACAGATAAAAGATAACTAGGAATCATTATTTGTGAATTATTCTAAATATTAAGACTATATATTATTTGGTCCTTTGTTTCATTTTTTGTCCAATTATATAAAGTCTTTAATATTTAAATATTTACTGTAGAAAACATTAATTCATTGTATCAAATGTATGCTTTGTTCATTGTAACAGGATTAAATATTTTTTTATTTTAAAAAAAAGTATTAATATTGTGTATTTGCTTACATATTTTTTTCATTTGATGACATTTATATTGTTTTTTGTAATTCTTAAATCAGTCACTTGTAAATGCTTTTTGATATGATTTTATACATACATGATTATTATTTTTATTACAAATTTTTTTTTAATAGTCAATGCTTAAAATATAGCTTTTATTTAACATTTTTTTAAAAGGAATTTCAACGAAGACGTGCCTATCATAAACCAAAACCACGATTTTCAAATTCACAAGGAAGACAAAATGGTTACCCACCGTCAGATTCTAATTCTCACAGTTCATTACTGTCAGAACAATCTAGTGTTGAAAGTGTGGTGTCCACATCACAAACCCAGCAGGAACTGGTCTCTGGATCTAAATTAGAAACAAGCAAAAAGCCAGCATCCATAACAGATGTTATTGAGAAAAGCTCAGAACGTTTAAATGAAATAAGCAGACGACAGTCGGAGCATCAGCTTGAAACAGAACAAACCTACAGTGTGGATCAATCCAGTATGGCCAACAGGAGGCCGTCTTCAAGATCCACATCGTCCTATGGCAGGTAATTCTATTTCTGTATAACTCTACAGTTCATCAGAAAAACAGTGTTGGCAATATGAAAGAAGTAGTGCAATTTAAATCTTATGGAAACAACTGAATTGCAATAACCTTATTCTTTTGATTTTGGAATTCTACCAGTACAATTCATTTATAATGAACTGCTGTCTTTATAATTTGTTATAAATATCTCTTTTTAAATAATTGTGTAGCAGAAGACAGTTAAGATGAAATTTTTGTGGTTTTTATCACTATTAATAGTATTATACTTAATAAATGTACAAATCTTTTTTTTTTTTTCCTTTAAGCTTAAAAGATGAACCTGCCGTGTTAGGTGAAATGGAAATTAGTGAGATTGGTGATATTGAAAATGAAATGAATGATGTTCAGCTTGGACCTATAACCTACCAGACACAAATTCTTAATCTGAATACCCTCAATTTCAAACCAATAGATTTACAGACAGCAGTAGTAAGTCTACCCCAGTTAGTTATAATAATTAATATAATAATATACTCAAAGAGTCTCATTATCACAGGCATAACTAAGAAACTTTATTAGCACCAATATTCTATGTGATGCTTTCGCAAATCATATTTAATTATTTTTACTGTGTTAGTGTTTAAATATTTTTATTTTTGATATCATGTAACTTGATGTTAAATTATTTGTCTTTGAAGAAAGTGTAATACTTTTATTAATTGGTAATATTGGGTTAATTTTAGTTCTGGCATAAATTCTTTTTTTTTCTTTTCTTTTTTCTTCTTTTTTCCTCAAGAACTGAAAACAGTATTTATAATACCAATAAAATTGCATTATTATTATTTTTTTAATTGTATTATTTACTTATTATAATTGAAATGGCTCTTGTTACTATATCTACTGAATTAGTGGAAATATTTTATAGCACTAATAATTCCTCAGATAGTTTAACAATTTTTTATTATATTTTTTTCACACAGGCTCTGAAATCTGTTGTTCTGGGTTCAGCAAATCAGAATTTTGTTGATGAATGGAGATACCAGAGTTTTAGTTTTTGCGACATCCCAGAACTTCAGTATGGAATTGTTCAGAAAAAGGTGAGATTCAACAAAATGTATTATTAAATAGTATGTAATTATTACCATTTCATCGTAAGAACAATCATTAGAATGAGATATTTTTATGGAAGTAAAATGCAATATTTCTGCTTGTGTTTAGAAAATGAGTACATTTTATCAGCTTGTTTAATGAAATACATTTGTCAGTAATAGGCTGAGGTTGTATGCATATATCATTATATGAGTCTGTGAGTGGGTGGGTGTATATGTGTGTATGCATATGTTTATTTATGTTTTTATATTCTTATAGATGTCTCTTATCAATCACTGAGTTATGATGTTTGTTATTTTCAGGGAGGACCTTGTGGTGTTATGGCATCTGTTCAAGCATGTTTAATACAAGAGATGCTGTTTGGTGAATCAAAACTCCCTAAAAGAAGATGGTAATATGACTAATTTATATAATAATAAATTGTTTTACTGGATAACATCTTCACAGAATTTGAAAACACATTTACCTAAATTGTTCTGATTATATGTGTCTTTATTTTTAAGTGTTTTAGTATTATATTATACAGCCATTATTATTTTGCTTTTGATCTTTCTTCACTTATCTACTGGAATTAGAATAAATATGTTAATAATTGTTTCATTGGGTATGCTAAATGTTAATCCCCATTAGGAAGAAACATTAAAAATATTCTGAGCTAAATTTAGAACAATGATATTTAATATTTTTGTATCACATTTTAAAAACAAATTTCTATTAAGGATTATAAATTATTGCTCACACACACACACACACACATATTCATTTATTTATATGTTTCCAGTTTGCAGCCTTCCTGTCAGGAGAGATCGTTTTACCTGGCTACAGCTCTCAGTCAAATTTTCTGGCGGGCCGGAAATCAAGTCAAAGCTATAGTAACTGTGTTAGTTCCTTTTTGTTGTACTTGTTAAAATCTTTTATTTCGAGATACAGAAAACACAGCAATGAAAAGATAAATGTTGTTTCACTCTAAGCAGCCATATATTTTAGTTATTTATTTATAGTTTGATGGATCTGACTTCTCAAAACAGGAGCATTAATAATATATTTCAGTGACTGTTTAAAATAAAGATAATTTTTTTAGTATTAGAATGTATTAATTGCATAAATTTTAATTATTCTTCTTTTAAAATTTTGTATGTTTTATTTTCAAAAAATTCTTATTGCACTGGTTTTTTTTTTTTTTTTTTTTTTTGCCATATATTTCAGACCCTCAGGAAGATCTCACATTATTGGCAGTTCTAGGTTTAGGTCAGATAACCTGACGGAAACAGTAAGTCTGAATTCTTTTGAGTGTGTAAGGATAAATATTTATAATTATTGTTTCCAAAATATACTAAGTGTACGAATGAGGAGTTACAATGCAGATTTCCAAATTTAAAAAAAACAACAAATTTCAACAGTTTTTCATGAGAAAGAGAAATAAACAATATGTTTTATATGTTTTAATATGTAATATATTATAATATAATAGAAGTTTTCTGTTTCTATTGTTTCAGCTGATGCTCTACACATTCACCAATTATGAAGAACTTCAGTCTTTCATGAGACAAACTGTTCAGCAGGTTTCTGTTTTAATTTTCTGAACAATTTTTCAATCATTTTATAGTAAACAATGACATTTGATGGTTTCCATGTTTTATCTTCATTTTATGACAAAATAACAACATCTTTGGCACCTAGATTAATCATTTTAACTATATTTCTGATCTAAATTATAGTTTGTGCTGTTAAGTTTTATTTTTTTAAATTTCTTTGTACAAGAATTTGTTTCATGTAGTTTAGTTGGCATATGAGAATGTATATGAGGGTGTGTATATGTCATTTAAAAATAGTTATATAAATAAAATTATCAAAATATTATGTATTATGTTTTAGTTTGAGCTAGATGGCAATGGAGGAATTATTCTGGCTTTGTATTCAGCCGTGTTGTCAAGAGGTATTCAGAAGTAAGTCTCACTTTTGTCTTATTAATATTGCTGTGATCTCTGAATCTTGGTATAATGATCTAGTTAAAATTTTTATTATTTTCAAATGACCTTGACAACATTTCACTCTCTGTGTGTGTATGTCTGTATTATTTATATTTTTGTTGTTTTTTCTCAGTGTTAAATCAGATTTCGATGAACCAGAAGGAAAGTTGATGGCAGTTCATTTCTACTGCACTCAGGTACACATATTTTTTACCTAGTGTCTTCAACATAAATAGGCAAACATATATTTTGTCTTAAGTTTTATTTAAATGTTTTAATAAAAAAAAAAATACACACATTCACATTCCCACACATACATACATACATACAGTTTGATTAGTATTATTTGATACCTTTTTATTGTTATATTTAAAAAAATAAAAAATTTATATTGATAAATATATGTTTAATGCAGGAAATAGTGAACTTGTTTCTAACTGGCCGAGCTGTTTCGAATGTTTTCAATGATGTGATGGAGCTGGACTCGGGCGGGGGCCCCATCACAATTCTCAAAGGAATCCACCAGCGATCAAACATTGGTTTTCTTTCACTGTTTGAACATTACAAGTCTTGTCAGGTATTTTTGTATTTGTTTATCAGCATTTCATTGTTTTGTTGTATTCTTAATCAAATAAAGACAGTAAATTTTATACATAAAGCTAATGTATTTAATCGTCATTTTATTAACATTGGGTGAAATTAAAAAAAAAATTTTTTATAGAAATTCATCAGAAGTAATATCTTGTTAGTCTTTCACTTAGTGAAGAAAACAGACAATCTCTGAATAAATCCCTCTCCAAAAAACGGTTATCTACACAAATATACTTTCTTTCTTTCATTAGTAAAACTTCACTGTGTACCATAAAAAGAATAATGCACGATCTTTACTGAATAAAAAATAATTCTACATGGTCTCTTTTATTTTTATGAATATTATTTTTCCATAAATTTAACACCCATAAGTTTTGTATTTATGTTGTGAAGGTTGGAACGTACTACAAAACTCCCAAGTATCCGATCTGGGTGGTGTGTAGTGAAAGTCACTTCAGTGTTCTGTTCTCCACGACTGCAGCTCTGACCAGTGACTGGAAGGCAGAGCGCAGATTTGATCTTCATTACTATGATGGTCTGGCCAGACAGCAGGAACCCATCAAACTGTCAATATGTAAGTTCATGTTAGCATGTGGTGTGACGAACCTTGTGTTACTGTTAGATGTGATTTTAATTTTAGTTGCTGAGCATTTGTTATTGCATGATACCAGTTAAAGTGATTCAGTTTCTTAGCATAAAGAGCCAACCTTAAATCAAGGTAAAAATGTGTTTTGTATATTTTGAAATAATTTTAATGTGTAATCCGTTTGTTATCAGCATGTATATTTTAACTTTTCAATGTGTGTGTAATCTGTTGAAATTCTCCAAAACGTTATATTAAGTTTGCAGTGCTGAGATTCAGTTGCCAGTGAGTAAAATATTTTTTGTTATTTTCTAATTTCTCAGCTACAACAAACCGGTCCTTCGTCTCACCTGATGGTGAACTTATCCCTCCGTTAGAACACTGTATCAGAACAAAGTAAGTGTACAGCATTAAACATTCTCTTACAGTGGTAAATAATAAATTTATAACACACACATACACCATACCTTTACTTTCAGTTTATTTTAGTTTTACAGAAAACTGAAAGGAGATGGTTTTTATCAAAAATGTACATCATTGTCTCAAAATACATTTGAAAAATAGGGCTTACATAATAATAATGATGAGTGTGTTTAGACATGTGGATCCTAATATCGTTGTTTGTTCATACTGTAACACATTATTTGTCAATGAATTGTTTTCAGTTAGCATATATTGTTTTATCAGAACTAATTTTAATTAACATTTGTTATTTTTGCAGATGGAAAGATGCAGAAATAGACTGGAATGGATATGAACCAATTCTCTAGTCAGGCCCAAGCAAGATGGAAATCCAGTGACTCCCTTAATGAGAAAGATGAAGAGAAAACCTGCCTATAAAAAATCCCTGATATTTTATTTATCATGTAGTAGAGTTTTATAATCTAAATATTACAAACTTAGGATGTTATTTATTATGATCTGAGATCCATTTTGAAATGTTACTTTTATATTATTAAATTTCTGATCCAATATACTGTGATATTTTTCAAGTAAACTGAATTCACTTAATACTATCTGGAATGAAAATAAGATTTTAATTTATTAAAATGAAAACCGTTAAATTTTACAAGATGAGCGATGAAATGAAACAGCAAAATAATGGATTTAAGTATTATGATTGTTTAGTAAATTATTAATTGAATTTCTTTTTTCTTTTCTTAAATATTTGTTGCTTTAAAATTAGTTTTAGCACAAGATAGAACTAGTCATACTGTAAGCATATCAGTGAGATGCACATACTCACCTGGAGAATGAAATTTAAATGAAATGCTGTGTACATATTAATCTTTATGTGTTTTTCTGCATAGCAGTTAATTCTGAACATAAAAATAATACCGCTAGTGATGTGTTGAGAAATACAGATTACAGAAAATGAAATTTATTAATGACTTTTGACAGACATTTCACTAGGAAGATCTCTTTTACACACTCACACAAACACACCAGTATATAATATTGTTTATTAGCAACAAACTGCAATAGTTCCAGAACCAGATTTCTCTCCATTTACTGGTTTGTACCTAAAAAATTTAAATATATGATAGAAAAATAGAGTTCAGAACTGTTATGTCAGGCTGGTTAGTAACATTAAGAGATATAAAAATGTGTGCATTAAGAAGTAGTAAATGATATAGTAACATAAAGAAATAATTATATTAAACAATTGAGCATATGTTATTTCCTTGCAGAGATAAAAGCATTCAAATATAGTATAATATAAACTTACTGCTCTAAAATATATAAATGTTAATAGTAATTCATTATTAATGTTTTTAGCCTTTTTGACATTATGTAATTTTCACATTATATTTTTTAAAGTAATTTATTGTCTTTGTATTTTTTTTTTTATCAGAGACTTTCTTAGAATATATAATACAAAATTAGTCTTTAAAACCATGCTGCATTTTATCAGATCCAGAATTTTTTTTTTTTTAGATTATCTTTTATACCATTATTCTGGATTCTTTTACTGCCAGTTTTGTTTTACTGTTATTTTGTACCATTTTAATATTTAGATAAGAAATTGCTTTAACCTGCTGTTTTAACATTGCTTCACTGATTTAACCAAATTAACATAGACATTTGAGCTGCATGATGTGATCCTTGGGTGAAATACAAAATAATAAAATATCTGCTGAATAAAAAGTCATTGTATAATCAAACATATACAAATTGTTTTGTTTTTTTAAAAGATCTGTGATGTGCCCAATACCTTTAATAGCACCAAAATGTATCTCTGAAAATGTCTGATGGTTTATTTTTATAGCCTTGTAATAAATTTACACAGAGCCCAAAAACATTTTTATTTTCCTTCTTAACATTTTTTTAATCAAATCTAATTGTTTAGGTGATCTTTCAGTGTTTTCAGTTTTGATTTTAATATTAACCTGAATTCAAATATGCTTGTGATAATTTGCCATAAAGCAAGGTGCTGATAAAATATTTTGAGAAAACATTTTTTTATTACTGACTTCAGCTGACAGCATCAAAAGTTTTAGAACCTTTTCTGAGGCCTACATGTATGTAAATATTGTAAAACAATAGTTAATAAAATTATATATAATCAGATATTCTTTATCTATAAACATAATGTATTTTGATAAATGTTAAAGAATTGTTACAGCAGGTATTAAAATAAAGGTGCAAGATGTATTATTAAGGGAATGGGAACAAGCTTTTGTATATTTGTTGTTCTTTATACCTGTATACTAACATTTTTAGAGCTCACCTACATGTCACTTTATTTACAGTAATAAATATTTGGTTTCAGATACATTTTGTTTGTTTTTTTTTTTTTATCATCATTTTTTCATTATTATTATTTTTTATCTTTTGGACAACAAGATCCAATATTTATCATTAGATAATATTTTATTATTATTATTATTATTATTATTATTATTATTATTAATGCATGGTTTTTTTATTTGTTTTATTTATAATACATTATTTGACCTTACTACAATTTCTATTAAAAGAACAAACTCTTCTAAGTAAATAAATAATTTATTCACAAAAAATATTTTCAATAAGATAATGTACATTTACATCCAGTAATAATTCACAGGTTGTCTTTTAAAACGGTGAAAAATAAGAAATTTTACAAAATCATAATATGACATAGTAACAATGTATAAGTCATGAGGGAACATTTTTAAAATGGTAAAATGTGTAAGAAAAACAATGCATCAAAAACACTTAACAAAATATATGTATACCATATTATAGTTTTATTTTACATCATCAAACATATGTCTCTAAATATATCCATATCAAATTTAAAAAATGATAAAAATGATGATAATAATAATAATAATAATAATAATAATAATAATAATAATAATAATAATAATAATAATGCCAACAAAACAAAATAAATTCAGTACATTATTACATTCAAACTGTTTCTCCCAAAATTTCTTTAGAATTAAATCCATACTTTTTTTTAAGCAGAACTGTATATTAGTTTAACATATAATTATGCTAAATAATTTCCTGTGTTAAAGAAATAAATTACTTGTTTATTGATTGTTTGTGTTTCTGAATACAAAAATCAAAAACAAAATAAATAAACCTAGATAATTAACATTTTATGGTAACAGCAGTACATTTTATTTTTCACTTAATCATTATTAATATATATTAAAAAATTATAATTAAATCTTAAAAAATAATAGAAGAAAAATCAGCATTGATAAAAAAAAAAATTAATATAAAAATATGGTGCTAACATTTATTCACTTATAACAAAATTCTAGAAAAAGAACAAAAAATTAGAACTATAATTAATACACAGAAGAGAAGATGTATTTAAAAATATTACAATCATAGCTGCCACTTAAAAATTGTTTTTTACTTTTGAGAAATAAGCCACAATTTTTTAATTAGAACATTTTAAACCTGCCATCTTTAGTCTTACGAGTACAGTGTAACTGAATCAGTCTTAAAAAACCCCAGTCTATCCTGACTTTCTTATACAAGGATATATAAAAATATTATTTTCCATTTCAGTAGATTATTCCTACCACAATTAAGCAAATGAAAATATTTCCTTTATAAAAGTTTTAGAAAATGTTATTCATGCACACAAGTATATGGAAATACAATCGCAAACCTCTGAAACAAAAATATTATTCATCTTATTAATAGAAGCATATTAAGATTATAAAAATGTTTACCCTTGTATAAGTATTATTAAAGTTATTCCGCTGCGCAAGGGTTTATATGACATATGTATACTAACTAATGTTAATAGTATTCCTCTAGATAAAATAACTTATGTTATATTCCTTCAATCCGTAAATAAGTAAAAGTTTTTTTCCTGAATCCAAAATTATTATCAATATTTTATCAGATCTGAACATATAAATGATACACCCACTAAATAATGACAGTCAGGAAGGACTATAGTTGTAATAGTTTCATTGTAAAACAAAACGGCCTTATTTTTATAGACACTAATGTTTGATGATAGTAAAATATAACAGTTTGTTAGGATGCTTGAAAGTTGAAATTTTCTCTTGACACTAAGGGTTAGTACACAAAAATTGTGTAATAAAAAAAGGAAACACGATTATGTGAAGTATGTGCTCTGGCCTTTTTGATGTCAAATCTGATTATTACGAAGGGCTCATGTACATGAAATGTATATCATTTATTCAGGTTATTTCGTTATATTATTAGTTTATGGCTGTGACAGATTATTAATATATTCTGAATTCAGACAAATAAAACACGCTTTCTTGTATTATGAAGTAACATTTATCAAAACTCTAAATTCATTATTACCATTCATTAATGTACAAACAATAATAATAATAATAATAATAATGATAATAATAATAATAATAATAATAATAATAATAATAATAATAATAATAATAATAATAATAATAATAATTGAGATAATCTGACAGAACAGGATGAAATCAGTTATTATGGGCTGGTACAAAAATAAGAAAAATAAAAAACAACAAAAGACAATTCTTTCCTCAGGACAAGCTACAAGGTGAAAACTTAACACAACCAATCATTATCTGCAGAACTTTAAAAAATAACAATGACATTCTGTACCATATTTGCGATATTGCACTTAACAGAATTGAAAAAAATAAATGACTAGAGAACATTTAATATGAGATAAACCATTTTAACTGACAGTGCTACATGCTATACTTCGCAAAACCATTACAAACAGAACTCAGAATTCTTTCACATACACATGTATATTTCATTCTGAACAGAAATTCTTAAAGAAATATTTACATCTCTCAGATTTATGGTGTAGAATTTTGGTTGTAAACTTTGACATAATTATTATTTAGTTTCACAATGCATTACATGTTCTACATCTTTTATAAGTGAAGTTGAGATATTCATGAACAAGAACTTTCCTATAATATACACACAAACACAAGTACAAATGAACATATGCATGCACAAGACCATGTATCATAATCAGATTCAAACTTAAAATCAATGTGATTCAATGCATGATGTATTAACTTAAGAGATAAGATCAAAGACATTATATAAATGAATTAATATACCTATAATTCACTGGAAGTATGCAGTGTTAATTGCTGGTACATGTTATTAAATATAAAAGGTAATTATCGTGTATATTTTCTAGAAATTTACATGCACACCCTCACACACAAATGATGTCATCTTGAAATATTTAAATCATTAATTTAAGGATGATTTTTTGTTTTTGATTTTATTAAACATGTTGTCAATTCCAAAATATGTATTTTTATAAAAATTTGAAATTTAACCTGTCTTAATTAAAAAACATTTGTTGTTTTTTTTCTTTCGTTTTAGTACCAGCTATATACTGATTATGAAATTCATTTGCTTGACCTACATCATGATTATTTTTGATAACATTCAAGTTAACATACTGAATTAATGTTTTATTAAACATCTCCCCCCACCAAAAAAAAAAAAATCAAAAACCATTCATAAAATTTGTAAAGAAATAAAAAATCAAAATAAAATAAAATAAAATTTTTTTTAATTATTTTCACAAATAGATGTTCAAAATTATAATATTTAAAAAATAATAATTAAAAAAACAGACCGAAACAGTTACAATAACTGATTTAAATGGTATAAAGTTATTTTGGTAATTATCAACAATATATAAATAACAACAAAAAAAAAAAAATAATAATAAAACCTTAAAATTCTGAACAAATAATAAAATAATTTATCAAACTGTTTAATAGTCATCCTGATTTCTAATTTGTTTGAGTATGATACTTTGTCTTTGTTTGCCCTTCTTTTTAACACCTGATTATTAAAAAAACACATAAAACACAGCTTCCTCCTCATCTATACTAATTATTTACATGTAAAACCATCGAATTAAAATTTTCAATGCTGAAAATTAAATATTCCACAGAACAAAATATAAAACACAGAGGCACATCAGATGTAGGCACACTGTTACAACTTTGTGGAGGGCAGGCCTGTGTAAAATTAAAACAAACCAAAAATTTACACAATTTCTCTCAATTCATTTTCCTTTTGAACAATACATTCACCCAATGGTCTAATAACATTAAAAAAAAAAAAAAAAAAAAAAGATTTTCAAGAAAATATTTAAAATAGAAAAATAAAAGAATTATTCGTCATACAGTAAATACTTTTTAAAAAAGAAAAAAGAATTATTGGTCTGTTATACAGTAAATAATACAATTCGTAACAAAAAACATTTCACTATGAACTCCTTTGTCATTTGTGAGGTATACCATTGCATTGTTAGCCTCTGTTTATTTAAGACGAATTCTCAGCATTCACTTGCATACAATGAGTACTATTAATATTCTTTTTATATAACATTATTAACATGATACACTTACAAAATTTTAGAATGATGAAAATACAAGTACTGTTAATATCCTTTTTGTATATTTTTAACATGATTCAGTTAAAGAATTTTAAAATGATTAAAATACAAGTACTATTAATATCCTTTTAATATAACATTTTTAACATGATTCAGTTATAGAATTTTAAAATGATTAAAATACAAGTACTGTTAATATCCTTTTAATATAACATTTTTAACATGATTCAGTTATAGAATTTTAAAATGATTAAAATACAAGTACTGTTAATATCCTTTTTATATAACATTTTTAACATGATTCAGTTATAGAATTTTAAAATGATTAAAAAATAAGTACTGTTAATATCCTTTTTGTACATTTTTAACATGATTCATTTACAGAATTTTAGAAGCATTAAAATAATGTAATCTCTCAAAATAATCATTACTATATAGCCTTCATTTATGTATGACAAATTCTCTATTAGCATTCACATGCAGGCAACAATTACCGTTAATATCTGTTTTGAAAGACTCTTTTAGCATTATTCATCTACAGAATTTTAGAAAATAACCATTTCTCTGTAGACTACATTTATCGATGACAAATTCTCTATTAGCATTAATTTTCATGCAACAAGTTATTATCATCTTTGTATAACACTCTTTTAACATTACAGAAAGTATTTTAGAACAGCTGAAATAACATAATTTCGTGAAATAACCATTCATGTTTCAGACATTCACACCACAAACATTCAACGTTAATAGTGTTTGTTATGAGACATATTCATGACAAAAGCCCTGCTTAAACATAAAAAAAAAAAGTCCTGCTTACATCCACCTTTGTATGAAATAAACTCTTCAATTATAAATTATATATGTAACAACAGTGTTCTGCCAGCTGACACTACAACATCCATTCATTCCTGTCATCATGTGATGTGCCGTGCATCTGTACATCCAGGTACAAACAGCACTACACTAAATACTCTTTTTTTGTGTTTTTTTTAAATGCAGTGGTAATGCTGATGTTTTGAGAATTTAGATAAATCAATTAAAATCACAGCGCTTTTTAAACGTGGCTTGTTCCTGACAAAGTTTTTGAAGACCCTGATGGATAAACACAAAACAGACCAAACTGCAGCACACCCAGAATTATACCTGTGCAATTTGGAAGCTGAAAAACAATGCCCATACCAAAACATAAGATTAAATAAATAGTTAATAAAAACAATGTGAAACATAAAAACCAAACCTAGAATAACAGTCAGTTATTTCAGAAAGAAAGATGTTTATTAATTTAAATAAATAAAATATATATTTACCATTATTTAAAAAACAATTCAGTAATAACAATAACTATGATGATAATAAAATTAAATTCAAAAACAATGATAATAAAAAATGGGAGAAATTCAGTATGTGAAAACATAACAGAAAAAGTGAATTTAACAGAACAGAAATGTATTAAAAACTATCTGCAACAATTTAAATTTAATAATAGATAACTTTACAGATGACCTGCATGTAAAAATAAATAGTTGAATATTCTCTGTTAGATTCACTACATATAGAGTATTAGATAGAATGAATGCAACTTATTAATTAATAGGTCTTTATCATTCGTTTTGTAACTGTTTACAGTAATAACATGCCCAATAAAATTTTACAAGAACCAAAAAATACTTACAGCAACATATGCATTGTCTATTATTGAACCATAAATGACCCAGCAAATTGCACTTAAAAAGTTCATCAAACACAATGAAAATGACATTGAATCACAGCTTTTTGTTCTCAATACTGTAGCCTGTAAAAGAAACAAAATTTGCTTTTTTAAAAAAATAAATTTAAAAATGCAATTACAGAATTAACTTCAAAATATTTATAAGTATCCATTTATTCAGAATCATTACAAACAACAAAATGGGATTTTAATTTCTTTTTACTGCTTACAGTGGAAAATAATAATAAAAAAAATAAAATAAAAACTATAATTTTTTAATATTTTCACTTAGAGAGATTATTTTTTCTTAAAATCTTTAACACTATAAATAAAATTGTAAATTTATTTAAATACTACTTTTTACCAGCGTTGCTAATGGCGATGCATAACACGTCACTGTGGCAAAAGAACATAATGTTCCAAACTGCTCTGATGCTATTTTCGGATCTAGCTGATAGTACCGGATGTAGATTAATGGAGAGAACAACAGAACAAGAGTCAACGTGACCAACCGATGTACATGAGACTGAAAAATAAAACAAAATATTTATTGAAGTCAACGCATTTTAATAAAATTAGCATTGCAAAATATATTTGTAAATTTCACTTGTGTAACAATTGTAATTGTTGTGAGTGATTGTGTATCAATTGCAATGATTTTGTAGGAAATGATTCTGAAGGGTTTTGTAGTTAAATAATCAAATGGACTACTCATCTATTTGGTACAAAGGTTCTTTTACCTACACCTTGTCACAGAGAGGAAAGAATTTGAAGCAGTTTGAATGGGAAATGGTTAAGTAAGGAGAGCTCATGATGTGACTTTCAACACAAGCTAAGCTGCCTAATGTCAGCCCACTCACCATACCACTCACAAACCATGAATATTGTTTAATTTTACTGTCATCAGCTGTTGCAGTTTTATTATGGAATTATTTTAGATAGACAACAGCTGGTGAATTACCTCGCAACAACCAACATATTACTTAACTAGGATTATGACAGCTTAAATCAATCCCCATTTGCAATTAATTTTAATTTAAACAGTTTATGGTCTTTTTCTGTGAAAAATAAACTGAATGTCACATTTAAAAAAAAAAAATAATTAATAAGCCACATTATTACACATTTATGATGGTCTTAAAATTTCAAAAGATTAGTAATAATAATTCCTAACATATGTTTTTATGGTAAAATAACTTTAAAATTTTGAATAAAGAATGAAATTTTTCTAAAATATATTTAGCAGCAACATACCTTTCTTAATGAATAAATATAATATATACACAAATAAATGAACTGCAGTACAGCTCCAAAAACATTTGTCATAACAACTGTGGATATTTTCTGCATAATTCCATAACGCAGCCACCAACAGGAACTAGAACAAAATATGTAAAAAAAGTTATAAAACAAAACTTTTATGAGAATTTTAATAAATTAATTTGTTTTATATTTAATAAAAAAAAAAATAATAATAATATAAAGGAAAAAAAAAAGACTGATAAAGTGTCAAATTTAAGATTTTTGACAATATACCATAGAAATAAAAATTTGTGTTTTATCATCACTGTAACTATAAGATAAAACATGATTACATGCTGAAAATTATTGAATTAAAAGTAATTAAATTTACCTAACAAAGAAGGCAAAAAATGGAACAGGAGAAACATCAGCCGCACCCTTTTTTATTATTCTGGAACATATTTCACTGAAAGAACAATAAAGCAACATTACTTCTTTTTATATTTATTATATCTCAACAGTGCATTAAATATTATAGATTTAAACCATATTTATTGATGTTCTTTGAAATAATATTAAACCATTAAAAAGTATGAAAATATTCTACTTTTGCACAACACAGAAACAGTGGAAATATCTTTTATATCATCTTAGGAATTGAATTATTTTTAAAATATTATAAATTAAAGTATCTTGCTATTATAAAACCAAAAGGTGTACCCAGTATTATGGGCAATATTCTAATATGGTTTAACCTGCCTGTGATTTGGGTGGAGAACATTAAGTAGTTTGAAACAGATATATAAATACACACTGATATGCTATTTTAATTGAAGTTTATTAAAATCTAGAAAAGTGTGAACGTAACGATAAATGATAGTGACAAGGACTACATTTCAATAAATGTATTTATATATAAATGTGATCATCAAATAATAATTTTTATATCCAGAAATACATATTACAAAAGAAGTAATAATAAAAGCAATATAACAGGTTTATTTTTATAGACAAAAAAAAAAAAAAAGCAAATAAAAATTAATTTATATATGTTATCTGATTTTGCTATAGACTTACATTTCCACCAAGTACTAAATATTTCTGCATAATGTAATGGTTGAAAATTGTCACTTGTACATCAGGCATGTAAATATTAAGAAAAACAGATATTGAATTATCAGCTGTGATTGTTTTGTTTCTTTTTTATTTTCATTGGGTGAAACACTTTTGCAATTTATTAATCCAAATAATATTTTTTAAAAACTTAGTAACAGTTAGTTATCAAAGTGGGTTTCTCAGAGTCAGACCAAAAATATATAACATTACAGTAATTTCATTTTTTCTTATTAATTTTTGCAAATCTTTTAAATTATAACAATAATTTTGCCACTGCAAAAATACTTAGTTTTAATTATCTTCTGATATTTTTTAAATATTAGGCTTAACAAAAAAAAAAAAAAAACAGTTAGACTTAACAAAACAAAATTATAATAAATGAATAACAGTAACAAATAAATAACTGTTATAAATGTCAATGTTATTAAGCCTCCCTGCATTCAAATCATAAATCATAAAACAATTCAGTCACCCGCTACAGTGCTTGCCTTAAAGCTCATCTTCACAGCAAGGTTTATCACTTCATTGGTAGCTTCCCTTAATTCAGGCAGGCTCGCACAAAAATGATATACTTACATGCCAACCAGCTGACAGGCTATGGAGGTCAGAAGGCAAAGCCATGACAGCACGTACACAAAAGTTTCTTCCATCTAATTCTAAAATGGCAAAACAAAATTTCTTTTCAAGTAATCTGGATTGGAAAACATCATTGTATAGTTATTTATAATTGACTTACATGGAGACATTTTCATTTACTATACTTATAATAGGATTTCTTAACCCAGATAAAAAATTTGATGAAATGTTACTTTATACCGACCAAGAAAAAAAAAGGTTTTGCTACATATTTTTTATGTTTATATTATCATACAGTATGACTGAAAATGAATTTTTTTTTACTGCCAGTTACTACAAAGGAGTAACAAATCACCTTCCTTAAAGATGTTCTTACACTGCCTTAGAAATCTTCAATTATTAATTTTTATGTACTAGAGAAGAAAATGATAACATATAAAGTATGTGTATGCAATAATGCCACAGATGTTATAATGAATTATTAAATCGTAAATGTCTCTAAATAATGAGACCTCGTTAGAACATTCTCATGTTATCAAGTTAACAGTTTTATACACATACTTCTAAATACAAATATATAACACACTTTATCCCTACACATATAGAAATAGATAGTATGAGAAAACTGATTAAAATTAATTTGGTTTGTATGGATTTATGACTTTTTAAAAAAAAGGTATCATTTTAAAATATAAAATTAAAAAAACTAGCACTTCTCTGCTTAGACGATGGTGTCATTCGCAGGATATAACATGCCT
Organism: Chrysomallon squamiferum; assembly: GCA_012295275.1. NCBI lineage: Eukaryota > Metazoa > Mollusca > Gastropoda > Neomphalida > Peltospiridae > Chrysomallon > Chrysomallon squamiferum. The sequence continues at coordinate 7,963,008 of CM022673.1, read as the reverse complement.
TAGTCAAATATATGCTTGTTAATTTACCTGTGTACACAGATTGTACACGCCTACCTAAAATAAAATACAAGTTATAATAAATATGGTGCTAACGAATACAAATCCTAAACCCATGTAATATCCATGTTGTTATTGTTTTTCTGCCGCGTCAAAATCTCGCGAGATTTGAGAATTATGTTATTTTTGCTATACCGATTTAAATGTTTCCTATTAGTCTATACTTTTAAATCCATGATATTCTTTGGTATGCTTTTTATATTAACATGGTAGTCCTCGTGGATTTTTACATGTAAATAATTCTCTTTCTGTCTGTCTTTTTGTTAAGATATACTGTTTATATATGTTTAGTTTTTTCTCTGATTTTTATATTTAGACAGTGCTCATGACTTGGAGAGGAAATTAAACGAAAAATAAAAATGGCTGCGTCCACGAGAAACGTGTTTACATCCTAAATTATAACCTAGTCGGAAAGAAAGAAGAAACCTTTATTAATTGTATTCTGGCTTTAGGTATTTTTTATGAAACTTACATTAACATAAGAACAATAATAAAACAGTTTTTTTTATTCTTATATTAATAGTTAATAAGTTGTTTAATATTTTATTTATTTATTTATTTTTTTTTTTTATTATTATTATTAATATAATTAGTAAATTACTATTATTATTATTATTCAAAGTACAAAAATCACAATTTATATTCTTTGTAACATCCTGTAACTTTGTTTTAAGAAAAGTTATACACAATTTAATATATTTTAGTACACTAAAACTGGTAATTCCGAATTACTGCTTTTCTAACGCAGTGTGGAAACTAGGACCACAGCAGTATTAAACAATATTTAAATATATATATATATATATACTAATAACTATAGATATTAAAATGTTCAGCATTTCTTAAACAAATATTATTCAAAATTATATATATATCTATATGATGATAATATGTTTATCACATTCACAGATACACAGACATGTCTAAGACAAAGAAGAAAAAGAAAGATTTTCAAAAAGTAAAGTTCAAAGTTGGTAAAAAATTACCAAAAGGTCAAAATGTTACAAACACTTGTTTCAAGACAAGAACTATTCAAGTTGTCCAGAAGCTAAAAGGAGAAAGCTCTGAACCTAGTACACACCGAAAACTTAATATAAAGGTTTGTTTTTTTTCCTTTTAATAAATAATTTTCTCATATAATTTAAGTAAATCAGACAATTATTGAAGCAGTTATTCTTGTTTGTTTGGGATTATTAATGATGATATGATTGTTTAGATAAAAAGAAAGTTAGCCATATAAGATACAAGTTAAAGTCTACTTTGAATCTTTTAAATGATTTTATTTATACTTGTAAGTTGGTGATCAGAGGTCTTAAGCCAACAGAAATCATTAAAAAAAATAATAATAATTATAATGAATGAACATTAATGTTATTTTTAGTTTTTAGTGAACACTTTTTCTGCAGAGCTTAAAGTTAAACTGGAGATAAATTATTTTGCATGTTCATTGGTTGGGAGATATATTTTTTTATTTATTTAAAAACAACTCAGTATAGAGTTAAACTTTAAAGATGATTTATTCTTGTTAATATAGGAACTACTCACACAGTGTCAGCATTACAACTCGGGCGTTCGTCACGAAGCTGTCTCAGGATTGAAGGAGATTATAACTCTACATCCACATCTTGTTCCTTTACATCTGTCAGCTATGTTTGAAAAAATATCCCAGCTCTTCACAGATAAGGATTCTGCAGTTCGCCAAGCTGTTATAAGACTTTTGAAAATTATTTTTTCTTTCGTATCTTCCAGTCAGCTGTCACCATTTTTTCCTCTGTTGAGTGCCCATCTCTGCTGTGCAATGACACACATTTATGAAGACATTCAAAAAGATTCTTTAAATATATTTGATCTACTTTTGGAAACTTATCCAGATTTAGTAACAAATAATTCCACTCAGATACTGCCAAATTTTATTGAGCAAATTTCGAGAAATCGAGTCACAGGTCGTTCTAAGGGTCTTGGAAACAGAATGGATTCTGGACGTTCGTTGACAGTAATGCCAAACAGCAGAATTTCAGTTCATAAATGGCGCTCTGGGGTGTTAGCTCGACTGCATAAATTACTGACAGCAATGTTGACTTTGAGAGCACAAAATTCAAAAGAAGATAAAAAGACTGAAAGTGTTATAAGGTGGCAGCCTTCTTCAGAGACCAAACAGATCTTTCCTTCTTATGTAATCAATTCATGGGCTTCTCCTGGATTTGTTCTTGGGTAACATTTTAATTTATATTTATTTTTATCACTTTCATTCAAAGTAAGCATATCAGTCCTTTTTAACAATGGATTGTTTTTTTCTTTCTTTCTTTATTTATTTATCTGAATACCTATTTATTTTTTGTTGTTGTTGTTTGCATAATTTTATTGTTTTCTTGAACATATAATCAAACTATTTTTATTTTAAAAATGATGTATGAAAATTGGTTAATATTTTATTTAAACAGAAACATTTTTAGAAAAGCATTTATTTATTAATTTTAGAAGTGACAGAACCTTGATAACAGGTACCAGTAACAAGTCAGTTTCATCTGGAGACCATGAATATAATATAAAGAAATATGCAGACATCTTGGTTCCACTGCTTATAGAATGCTGGATGGAGTCACGACCTACAATGGACAACAACAGCAGTGATTCAGGTAAAAAAAAAACTTTTTTTATTTTAAGTAGTGTTTTTTCATTGGGTTTGTGTGGTTTAATCTTCCTTAATAAAAGGAAAAAAAAGAGTCTGTAATACAGAACTTTTGCAGTTAAGAAGATGACAGTACAAAAAATATTAAGCCAATTAAAAAAGTATTCACACTCATTTTCAGGACAAGTTTGTTTTTTAATTTCCAATTCAGTAGGTATAAATTTTGCTTTGCAAATTTGAATAGAGTTCAGGTTTAAAAAAAGATTGCCTGGAAGAATTGAGAACTATCCAGCACAGCTGAAACCATAAGAAAAATTATATAATAATATATGCTCTTTTATATTTTCTGTTATTGATATTCCATTGTTATCTAATAGTTTAATAATCTGCTTAAATTAACATTTAGAGAAACAGACAGGTGAAAACAAACACACACAGGTATATACATACAACCATAATGAAATAAAATTCACATTTCATATACACAAAACATTTACACTAGTCATTACAATGTATACATTTAAGAATATAAATAACAGCAGAATAAAAGTTGAATCAAAATGGGAGAATATTTTCTATCTTTTGTATTCATTAGTAGTATAAATAATTATGTATGACATGATTTAAGAATTTTTATTTTTTTTATTTTTTAAACAATAGTGTTAAATATGAAATAATGCAGACTAAAAAGGAGAAATATGTAATAACTAAATCTCTTCATATTTCAGGTAGTATCGTGCAACAGAATGTAATGTCAGTGATGTTGACAATAGCTAGTGTGATACAACTGCTGTGGGAATCTCTGGTTGCCCAAAGAGACCATTGCCATGACGACAGTGTAAGTGATATATTCAAAGTCGTTATAGTATTTCTAAAATAATACTTTTTAAAGATGTACATACAACAGAATAATTTAGTTTTACCTGTTAATTTTGATTCTGGACACAGACAACATGGAACCTTGTAGCCAAGTTCATATATTTATTTAGTAAAGTGCACTGAAATATTTGTGTTATATATATTAATATATTCAAACATACTCATAAAGGTAATTTTTAGTGTGAGTGTAAGGTATCTTAACCAGTTGCTGAAACAAGAAAACCCAACAAACACAGCATTCCATAATACATCATAGTATAATTTCAAGCCCTATTAAAATTTATTTTATTTTTGCTATAAATCTAATAAAAATGAATTGGCTGCATTAATTGTATCTATTTAGTTTATAATTGGTAAATGTGGGTTTGTTTTTTTTGGTTTTGTTTTTCAGATTTCTTCTTATCTGGCTTCATTCTTCAAAGATTTTGACAAATATTTCTTGTCAAGCTTTCCATATGCAGTTCATGAAACAATGCATCCACCAAAGAAAGCCAAACATGATTTCCCTGTGGTAAGGTTATTTGAATTTTCTGTTTATATGATATTCCATGAGTCCATTTAAAAAAAAAAAAAAATTATTCCTTATTTTTGGGGAGGAGTATGAAAACATAACATGCAGCTCAGAGTGGTTGCCTGAATTATTGTGAGTCATAAAATTAGTATGTTTCCCATTCCAAGAAAGACTCCTCTGTAGAAATATAGAATGTTCTGATATGTGGATTGTTATTTGTAATGTATTCTTATATATAATTTTCTTTATCCTTGTTTTTCAGGTTCCTGTGGAAACATTAAATTTGGCTATATGTGATATTATGTCTTATTTTGTTGGCAATTCTGCAGTTTCTGTGAAGATGAAATGGATAGCACAGATCTGTGATTATGTCACTTCCTGTCTGAAAGGGAGGGAACTGGATGCAAACCAGATTAGAGTTGTCATCAGAATAATTAAAAAGTTGATGGTGGAAACTAATTCACTAGGTATATACATTTTCCATGTTTCATGAAAATAAATTAAGCTTTACTGAATTGTGAAAAACAGCAAGTTCAAGATACTGATTATTTAGTGTATCTTTAATATCCCATTAGTACAAATATATAATTCACAGTATAAAGCAGCTAATACTTTCACTTGAATTTTTCACACCAAACGTTATTCATTCTTTTTTCTTTTTCTTATTTTAACACAAGCAATTTGGACAGATCATAACTTTTTACTTTTACATAACTTTTCACTTAGTTTCAAATTAATGCTTCAGAGTGCTGGTATTGTAATGTATTTTATAAGACAGTATCCAATGCATTGTTGTTTTTTATTGTTATTTCAGGAAATGACTCACAACTGCTTGAAGAATCTCTGCAGTATTATCTCAGTTGTCATCCCTTGTCAACTGAAAAGAAACTCTTCCTTAATCTTTTCTCTGATCAGCTACTTTATCATTCCCAAACTGTGTTTGTATGGTACTGAAATTATTAATATTATATAACCTAGACAAAGATACTTGCAGCATTTTTGTCAAATTATTTTTCTGAGATAACACCTACTTGAACTTCTGTGTTTCTGAAGATGTTTAATTATAAGAATAATTTCTCACATTCATGGGTGTAGCCGGGTTCTAAAGTTTGGGAAAATGAACACATAAATGAAATATACCATGACATGTACCCCCAAATATGTTTTATTTTTATTTTGTATTTACAATGAATTCCTAAATCTCTAAATGTAATCAGTTACTTTATTTTAATCCAACTTGCTAACCAATTCTTTTTCAATGGAGAGCAAAGCTAACATGACATCACAAATCAAGAAAGTTGTTCCAAGGCCTGGTGACAAAAAAAAAAAAATAAACGAACTATAAACTATAGAGAATTATAAACTTGTTGAAAAGACAGTTGTTGTCTTGCTTCCCTTTTAACAACACCACTCTTCATATTTTATTAAAGTGACAGATACTTTATTACTAATTATTACTATAAACAAGACTAAAAGTTAGGGGCCAGTACTCCAGAATGGAATTCCATATGCAGCTACACTAAGATACAAATTGAAAACCATTTGCACATGATTTGTATCATTTAGGAAGAACAAAAATGCATGTTACTAACTGGCAAAATTTTTAAATTTCATGATTACAATTAGTGCAACTTCAAACTGACTAACAGCAGTAATATAAACAAAGTTATAAGTTATAGACAGTTTTATGCACCATCCTTCATTAACATTTAGAAAATTCCTTTTCCAGTCTTACTTTCATAAAATAAAGATAATCATTAATCCAGAATTGTCTTGTTACACTTACAGGCCTCGGAATGTCATGGAGAGATTTTTGAAATCATTGCCCGAGTTGCTTTCAGTAGTGATAAAAGAAAACGATGAAATGTCAACAGTCATCATGTCTGTGATGAAACAAGCTGCTTGCAAGAAATGTTCCACAGTGTTTGCCAGCTTGGAAGATGTTTTCATTGACTTGTTAGGTATCAGCATATTTTCTTATCTTTTAAATATTTATCTGATTTATTATTAATAATTAAAGATGTTCAGTGCATATAGTAAAGGGCTAAATACATTTGAGATATCTGCACGTTTTTTTTTTTTTTTTATATGTTTTTTTTTCTTCTAGTAACCAGTCTGTTGATTCTGTATGACAGTAAAATAACAAATTAATGAGCATGCATGAGTATTTTCTTTTTATTATTACATTATTTAATCCCAAGAAACCCTGGAGTATAAGTTAATCACTGAAAACCAACATGGCATCTCAAACATTTAGGGATTTTTAATTTTATTTTCAAACATTAAAGTTAATACTCCACAAACTATTATTTTATACTGTTATATTAATATATTCCAAATAAAAAAAAAAAAAAAAAAAAAAAATTTTTTTTTTTTTTTTTTTTTTTTTTTTTTCACATTTACATGTCTTTCTCATGTTAACATATTATTATCTCTTTTTTATGTTTTTTCCAGATCCTAACACAGGTAGTTTAGTAAATTGTAAATCTGTTATACAAAACAGTCTGTTAGAGATCTTATACTGGTTTCCAACACTGAAACCCGGTTTATTAAAATCCTTGTGTGGGTTTTTGCTTGATGATCAGACAGACAGTGAGGTCAGTCTGTATGTATTAGACATCATCCATCATAGGTGAGTATACTGAACTTTTACCTACAGACAGATAAGCCTGTCGAATCAACATGCTCCCAAGTATGACATTTGTTGTGTTATTTGACACTTTTTATTTGATGATTTTTCAATAAATTACTACTTCACAAGCTCATTATTTTACTGTTATGCTTTTAGATAAGTGAAGATATATTAAATGATGCAGTCACTGGTTACATGCTAAATACAAAACCAGATGATGATAAAAATGTTATTGCCAAGTCAAAATAATACTAGATCTCCCACTCTTTTAAAAAGTTCTTAAATAGTTGATTACTGTGTGACAAGACTGTAAATTAATTTTTTTCTGATACGTTAATTTCTTTTTAAAGATATCTGCAACTTGCAGATAAGAAAGACCAAGCAGAGGATTCCAATTACATATCCTTTATGATGACTCTGTTAACAGGTGAGTGTTGAGAGAACTCCATTGTGTGGCCTGTCTCTCAGTTGTCAGAATCTACGTAGCATTACTGTCCATAACAGACAGCATGCATTTTGTACACACACATCCCTTCACACATACTCAGAAACACGAGCACATTACCAACAGTACATGCACATGGGCAAATCATGAACAAAATAAACAAAATTCATGCACGTACAAATTCAGTAATTTAAGCTAAACATAATTATATAATCTTGTCCTATTAAATTCAACAGTAAATTGGAATATTTTGTTACAGGAGTTACCAGTGAAAGGCTGGCTGCTGTTGGTGAAGAAAACGACTTCAGCTCGTACAGTCTGTATGGAATTTACTGGTCGGTCACAAAGGAAAAGTGGGACAAGCATCTCTCAGTGGTTCAGGTTGAGTTAATAGATTTTATTTGCTTTTATTTTTATTTTGTTCAGTTTGTACTGTTATTAAAATACCATATTTCAAGTTATCATTTTTCTAACTGGTACCCAGAAGAAAATTATTCTAGCCTCCGATATTTGAAATGTTTAGATACTTCGATATATTTTTGTTTTTGTTTGTTGAATAAAAAAAAATTAAATAATTTTTTTGTCTTACACAGCATGTTACAAATCAGATGAACCACTTGCCTCACCAGAAAGAACTGGCTTCTCTGACAGAGTATTTCTGGACTAAATTACTGGTTAGCATTTCTGCTATCTTACTATAATCACAAACATAACTAGAGAAAGTTTCAAATCACCAATAACAAATCAAGCTACATTTGAATTTTTTGAAAAATAATTAGTTCCTGTACTAAAAACATTTGTTACTCATTTTTAAATGAAAATAAGTTTTAAGATGCCAAAGTTCAATTTATTTTAAATACACTTTCAAATTATCTCTCTATATGTTAAATAACTATCACAAATAAATCTAAGTGTTTTATAATTTGAAATTATCTTTATAGTTTTCAGCATTCCTTTTTTTGTTTTCCCCTTTAGGAATGTCACAATGTCATTTCCATTTTGACTGTATATGGAATTCTGACCACCAGCAACCAGTTTATGTCACATGATCAAACTGACCAATGGCAGAACATTATTGTAAAACTGTGTCTGTCACTGGTTTATGATTTGACAAGTCAGGAAGAAATGAGTGATAATTTGAGTATTGAAGACAAAAATGTCTTGTTGACTTGCTGCAGTAATTGTTTGTTAATTGGAAATGAAACATTCAGTATGTTTTTACAGAAAGCTGTTAATCTTCTGACTTGTGAGTATTATTTATTTTTATTTTTTATTTTTTTATATGAGGTTTTCACCCAGTTCAGGAGTCAGTCCACATTATAAGCAGAGTTCTGAATATTTAATGCAGTTTAAAAAAAAAAGGTTTTGGTGTGTGAAGATTTCAGTGCGAGTGTACTAACTTCGAGATGTTCATATTATTCAATATTAAAGCTTCATAAAATGCTTTAGTTTCATATTCTGAGCCATATTACATAACATTTTACAGATTATAACGGACTGTTCAGTCACAGTAACAGATTAATAGCTTGCAGTAAAGCCAATTCTCACAGAGTGATGTTATGAAAATAGTTTATAGGTTTCAAAAAAAAACAGCTCCAGGCTAGGTATTTTCTCATATCAAATTGAATACAAAATTCTCTTCATATAGTATAATATTTTTGCTCTGGTTTCAGCACTCGGTTCAGAAGATGACATTTCCTTGTTAACAAACGCTATAACAAAACTGTTACAACATGAATGTGTACAGAACTGTGAGAAAACAACCACCACTAAACAGAAGCTACAAGAATTTAAGGAAACAGTTGAGGTTTGTGTTTTCTTTTTGATAAAACTGATTTGAAAGACAAACAAATGCATATTCATATTCATTATCAAATTTAAGTCATTTAACTTTACAGCTTAAAGTTCTGTTTCTATAACAGATTAAAATTTGTATTGTTTAAATAAGTTTAATACTTAAAAATTTAATTGTTACTCAATTGTTTAAATGTAATTAATAATAGTTTCAGTTATTTGCATTTCAGGGCAAAGTTCTGAGTTTGGCTGAAAAACAGTGGTGGAGTGATTTTATGTACCAGCTTGCACTGATGTAAACAGTTATGTTGAAAAACTTATTCAAGTGTTATTTTTAAATAAACTGAAGATCACCCTTTGAAATAAACTAGTGTCAGCACCATCAGAAAATGTCAGAAAATGATTACTATATGTAGAATATGAATTATATACCAAGTTTGACTTCCATCAAAAATTATGAGTGACTTTTTGTCTTTAAATGATGCTAATTTTACATTAATGGTGCCTGAATTAGTCAATTTCTTAGGAAATTCTCAACAAAAAACAAAAATGTTTTGTGAACATTTCTACATGATATATTTGGTTATCACTGTCAATTCATTATGAATAAGATGTATTCTTAAATAGATTTGTACAGGAAAACATGATAACTTTTGTGAAGATCAGCAGAAATCTTTCTACATTACTTTACAATATATGGTCAGTCTTACTTTAAGTCTAAATTATTTTAAATAATATACAGTATCATCAGCTGTACTACATGAAGTTTATACAAGGGAAACAAATCTGCTATCAGAATATATAAAGCAGTTGTCTACCTTATTATGTACTTTTTCGTTTCGGTCATTTGCTTAATCTTATGTTGTACATGTAAATTTATACAACAGTTATGTGGTGTTGATTTGTTATCAGTTTGAGGTAAATATTTGTTTAAGACTTGTGCTTGTAAATTCAACAATCAGTTTTCCGCCTTTTTTTTTTAACGAATGTATTTAATTATAAGTAGAATTTATTTACTGCCTTTCAATTATCGTTAACAACCATTTTTCAAGTTCAGAATGAACTGTATTTATATTTATATTTATTTATTTATTTATTTATTTAGTTGATTCATTTATTATTTTTGTAATTACCACCTGGAACCAAAATAACAGTAATCTTTTATTTATATGGATACTTCAGTTACTAAGGGCGCAAGAAGATATTCATAGTAAAATATTGAAAGGCTGGTTTTTGTCAAGACAAACATTTATTGTTGTAGACTTTAATATTTCGTTCACGTTTGTTTTCTTTTTTTTTTTTTCTTTCTTTCTTGCTTCAATTATTTGTACGTGTGTGTCAATAGATGAATAATAAAAAAGATTAAAATTAAATTATATTGTTTAGTATCAAAAGATCATAACATGAATATATATAGATATACTTTTTTTTCTTCTTTACTGACAATGAGGTATAAGTAATTCATTTTTCATTTTTCTTTATATGCATACTATAATGGCTATTATATATCCATAAATTAATCTGAAATGACATTTTCAAAAAAAAAAAAAAAAAAAAAAAAAAATTCAGTGAACTCAATAATAAAATAAATACTATGATGATAAATTAGTCTCATACATCATGATAAATTCTAAAATTGTATTTACTGATATTAACTTTCTTTCGAAACATAAGTAGCCTTTCAAACTATCCATATCATCATCATAATTAGCGCCTTTTATTACAGTGTGTGTGTGTGTGTGTCGCGCTTTTACGGCAATGCTTTTATTATTTTACGACAAAACTATCATATATATTTAGCTGGAGCTGCCCACATTCGATCGATTAATTTTTTGATAAAATTTGTTAGCTTTCCATACGATCTTTTTTCATAACATTATTATTATTATTATTATTATTATTATTATTATTATTATTATTATTATTTCTGAATGAATTAATAATATATAATTAAAAGGTTATACAGCCCAACCCTGCTCTAATAAGCTATGGTTTGACAACGTGTTTATAGTAAATTAACCACGGATGGTAGTCTAGTTTATTTCTGCGCAGATTTCTTTGAAGATGACGTCATTGTGACAAGCCTTATCAATTACTTACTTTCACAGCCCGGGGGTGAATGTGCTACCCGAATCAGAAAATAAATTTACACGGTTCGATAGTTGATAGGAAATATATTTTATTTATTACTAATTCTGGGTTGGGCACAATGAAACTGTTCGTTACCAACAAATTCATTTGTCATACATTGATTCTTTGTGGTTATTTATTTATTTATTTATTTATTTATTTATTTCATTAGTTAGTTATTAAATTATTTTGGGGTTTTGTCGGTATCTTGCAATTTAGGTTTTTACCCATATAATGTTAAACAAATAAATATTTTGTAACCGTACGATTTGTGGTCTGTCGAGGAGTTCCGAGTGAATAACGGAAAGTAACGATCGGGCCAATTAGTCAATTTCGATAGGTACGATTGTAAAATCTTTTCTAATCTTGTTATCGTTTTAGATTGGACATTTTATTTTATCACACATCTTTTAGGCATGCTACTGTGCAATTACAATTACTGTGACTCAAAATGAATAAAGAAATAACAAAATATTAACATAAAAACATATTATGGAAAACGTTCGCTATCCTTGACATTTTCATAACTATAAGATATTCAGTGAATTTTAATTTACAAAATCACTACAACCTGAAACTAAAACATTTTTCATAATATTTCCGTGCAGTTTCATATAATACATTTATAGTAAAATTATAATTAATGTAATTTCATCCGACAGAAACAGAACTCCATGTCGCTGAACGCCTTGACGTCAAATGTTGAACTGTGACCTCGTTTACGTCCGTCTTGGCGGCATAAATTTGACGTCAACGATAGAAATGTAAAGTAATGTGATGTTTACATTGTAGTAGCAGGCCTTGGAGTAATCAAACGATTAACCCAGAAGGTTAGGCCTTGAATGCTTTCTAAATTAGGTACACTAAAACTACCTTGTAAATTAATTTTCTTCTTAAGATAAATTTCAAGTGGAAAAAGTAATAATTCATGAAAAAATTATTAATTAATTAATTTATTTATTTATTTATTTGTTGTTGTTTTTGTTTGGTTGGTTGGTTGTTGTTGTTGTTGTTGTTATTTAATCCGAAATGTTTAACATTTTTATCGACTTCTGTAAATTTATAATTAATTTCAATTATTAATGGAATTTTGAGAAATAGTCAGTTCAGGTAAGTATTTAGGTAAGTAGATACTAAACACCAGAAATAAAAAAAATATATTATAAAATAATATATTTAAAAAAAAAATAAAGGAAAGCACACACACACACACACACACACATACATACATGCAAATATATATATACACACTCATTTAAGTGTATTTATGTGGGTTTTGTGTGTGTGTATGCGCGCACGCACTTGCTTATGTATATGTTTTTAGTCCAACAAAGCCTATAATATATATATATATATATATATATATATATACACACACACACACATACAAACACAAATTCACATGTATACATATATACATTTACAGTGTATATAGTGTGTATGCATGTTTGTTTATATATGTGTGCATATTTGTATAGATAGATAAATAAATAGATATTACGTAAATGTATTTATATATTTGTGTTCATGTTTTTGTGTGTGTGTATATATGTGTGCTTATGCATGTTTTTATATACTCGTATACATTTCCAAACACACACTTACACACATAAATACATACACGTAATTTAGTCTTACATACATAAACACACATACACACACAAATACACATACATAAATGCAAGCATATATAAATATCTATATAAATGTGTGCATGCGTGTTTGTTGCCTGTGTCTCTATGTATGTGTGTGTGTAAACACGCCGGGACGCACACATAATTATATTCATATATATATATATAAATGTACACACATTCACACATTAGTATTCATAGAGAATTAGAATTCGTGTATACTTGTGAACATATACATGTATACTAATACGTGTGTGTGTGTGTGTGTGAGCATGTTCATGTGTCTATCTTTTTTCCGCTTATTGCATTGTTTTGTCTTCCATAATCAGTTTCTTTTCAAAGTTTTCTTGTTGTTGTTATTATTATTATTATTATTATTATTATTATTATTATTATTATTATTATTTTTTTTTACTTTTTATTATTTTTTTTTGTTTTGTTTTATCCAATTTTTTATTACCTTAGCATTGATCTAATACAGAATTTATTCTCGTTAATTTTTCTGTTAAAGCCTACAATTTCATTTTGTAAATCTGTTTTCATTAATTTCACGTCGTTACTCTACATTGCAGTTCTGTGCTTTGTTTCATTTGTCTGTTTCATTCTGACACGATCATTATTACATTAAAAGTTTATCATTAAAAAGGATATCTAAAGAACATTCGGCTAAAAAAATCTATGAACAAAAAGTAATCCAGTAAGCTTTCTTTGCTTATAAGTACTGAAAAATAGAACTGCTTTTGCATGTATTAAAATGTGATGATGCACGGAGATATTTGTGATATCATACAGATTCACATTCGGTAAATTATATAGTGATCTTGTTTGCTAGATTTTTACTTTTATTTTTTTATTTATTTTTTAATGTTTTGGTTCTTTTAGTTTTTGAAATTTGTTTCTTTATTCTTTTTTCTTTACATTTTTTTTTTTTTTGGTTTAGTTTTGTTTTTCGTTTTTTTTTAAATTACTTACGAAATGATAATGTTACACTCCATGCATCCTTATAAAAATGATTTGTCTGACGACACGACATCACAATAACATGGAAATTATTATCTTTCAAACGAAATTGTTTTATTACTGTTTCGCTTTTTTACTGAAAGAGTGTCTGGTCAGTATAAAGCATAACTGATCACTGGATCAGTCCTTCTTGGTGCTTCTGTTGATCTGTTTGTCATTACAGTCAGTGTCCCAAGTCTTACTGTCTGTGTAAAACGCATATAAACAACAATAACAACAAAGAAAAACATCCTTCACGGTTTTTACGAAAAGTATAACTTATTTGGTGGCTTGCCTCTCAGCATCGTAGATAAAACAGTGCATTGTTAAATAAAACATTTTTTGTTTTTGTTTCTATGTTATTCTAGTGTTAGCAAAGAGTGGTGCCTAGGAGGAAAGCAAAGTCTTAGATCTATTAGACTGTGTTTTGTAACATCACATTCATGTAGACTTGTTAATGATTTTAGAGAGAATCCATCATTTAAATTTATAAATCAAGAGCATCAGTTTTAAAACAGATGTCTTCAAAGAGTCTCGCTCGTATAGAAAATTTAAATAAATAAATAAATAAATAAATAAATAAATAAATAAAGAAGTTAATAATGGTAAAAAATATGTTTGATAAAATGTTTTTACATCCTTTCATTTCTTTATAATTTCAGTTCGTTATATAGTTACTCTGTACATTACGGTAATTTATTTATAGACCAATGTTTTTTTTTTTTTTTTTTTTTTTTCATTTTTAATTTCTTTTACTTTTTTCTCTTTTTTTTTTTAAAGGAAAACCTGTCATGTCAGTTAGACCGATAATTGAATATGATATTTTGTGTCAGTGCTGTAAGGTTAACACCACACACACATAAATGTAAAAAAAATAATTAAAAAAAAGGATATTTATAATTTTTATGGCTAAATCAGTAAACAAGTTCGATTAATAATAATAATAATAATATAAATAATACAGACCAGCCTGGCTAAAAGACTATCGTCGAGCAAAAAGCAGTATGTAGGCCTTCTTATTAAAGTATTTATTTAACAACAGATATTTTCGTAATATTTTACGTTCATGTTTATCCATTTCAGGCATCTAAATTTTTGTAATGTTTTTCTCAGTATAAAACTATCCACCTGCCTGTACATTAATCATTACATCAATCTATCTTTAAATCAAAATGTTTTCCAGTTTTCCTTCACCTACTTTCAGTACAGGGAATCCGCAATAACAACAACAACGTGGACAGAAATAGATAAATCGCGTTTCCTTTTTGAGAAACGCATTTAAGTCATGTTACAGAAATATTAGAATAGCCATTATGAATTCTTTAAATACCATTACTGAAACCTTAACGATGCCTTGTGTTTGGCGTAAAGCTTTCGACAGACCGGAACAGCAGTCATCAAATCGAGCTATATTTAGTGCCGTGCTGTCAACATCAGCTATGAGCGGATTTATTTTTACCATTTTGATTCTTCTTCTCATGACGTAAGAGCAGCAAGGACACACTTCAGTCACCTACAAGTTGTAGATTTTCTTGACACTTCAGCGTGTGACGAAAATGGAAGAATAAATGGCTTCAAATATTTAGGTCATCTCAAAACCTAGATCAGTCAAGTTTAGTTGACTGGTTGCAGCAGACGTGAAAGTTCTCGAGAACTACGATACAGGTGAAGTTTCCCGCTTAAATTATTGTGTTCAATAGCAAATCCAGAATCACCCTTCCCCCCGCCAATAAATAAATAAAATAAAATAAAATAAAATAAAATAAATAAATAAATAAATAATAATAATAACAACAACAACAACAACAACAACAACAACAACAACAACAACAAATAAATAAGATAAAATAAAATAATGAATGTTGGATGGATGGATGGGTGGATATATACATTCTGTTATAACAAATTTAATGATAAAACAAATGTGATAATAAAGCAAAATAAAATACGTCTGGAAAAAAATATCGAAGACTACGATCTGAGGAAGTATATGTATGTGTTTGTGTGTGTGTTTGAACCATTTCCACACTTAATTCTCTTTTACAGCGGCAATCAGTTCTTCGGTATAAAGCTGAACAAGCAAAATTTCTTCTTTTTTTTTTTTTTTCTTTTTTTTTTGTGTGTGTGTGTGTTTTGGGGTTCTGTTTTATTAATAGTTTATTCTTGCACTACAGTTGTTATTTTTTTTTTTTTGTTTTTTTGTTTTTTAGTATATAGCTAATCACCAGCAAACGCAATGTAAATCTCTACTAAATTTATATGGTTACCATGGTTTATCTTGTAAAATAATATTCCTTTTTTAAATTATTTTTCTTGTTTACGTTTTCATTAATTCTGCCGATAAAGAACAGTTAAAGAAAAAAAAGAAAAAAATAAACAAATAATTAAACCAAAATCCCCTCTAATACAACTAATAATAAATCTTTAAAGAAAGAAAGAAAGAAAGAAGAAGAGAACGACTTTGAGGGAAAAACAACAAAAACCCATAAAATGAGAAATAAAAGTAAGAAAATCTTTGAGATTTTGTTTTCATCCGGAGATAACCGCGGGGCACAGCAAAGTTCGGATGAAAATAGCAACATTAATAATGAAAAATTCTTCTGCTGTTAATAATATATAAACGATAACACGTACAGTGTATCGGTTTCAATAATTATGATGTTTCTATCGGCAATATTTCTAAAATTAGAAAACAGACACACACAAACATGCGTACATAAAACATATCTGTACATAAATATGCAAGTATCTATGTCACTTAACTGATGTATTTAGTTCCTGTGAGTTTGGTCATAAATAGCAGGATTTAGATGCAATGAAAACATTCAGTACAACTCGTAAGATACATAAATAATTATACAAATTAAATCTGATGTACATACATGCAGGCAACATACATACATACATACATATCTATAATTACACAAGTCAATATATCGTGTTTACTGAACGAAAGCAATACAGCTTTCCATTTTGTAAAGTTTATACCTATTTACTACTGTTATATAAACAATTAGTTGCTTAAATTAATTTATTTAAGATCAACAACAATAACAAAAAATAATAATAAATACAACAACAACAACAATAATAATTAATTAATAAATAAAATAAAATAAATAATTAAAAAAATTAAAAATTAAAATAGAAAGAAAATCCTACAAAAACAACTAAATAACAGTTCGCCGCATTTCGACACCACCATTAACGGTTGTCAGGTTAATTATTGTAATTTCTAGAAGAAAAAAAAATCACACACATTTTTAATATTGTACGGCATTAAATTTAATTATATAATTTTCTTTGGAAGACTTCAGTGAATTTAAAAGCATGCGAAAAAAAAAAACATTGAATTTAAGCTAAAATTTCACGAAAAGGAAAACAACTATCCAACCGTTTGTAAAGAACTATTAAAGTCTATTTCTTTTTCAAATGTCAGCTGCATTTACTCTGATTAATTAGTAAGTGACCATGTTGGCTCAGTCATTCAGACATTGTTCCTCCAGAGGATTAACATTGTGCGTGGGTTTTCGCATCGTGTTAGAATGTATATTTAGACTGGTTTTAATCCTTACGTGGCGAAAATACGATGTGGTGCCAGTCTAAAATCGTGATCACCTCCTTCGAAAAACAATGTCGCGCAAAATGATGTGAAATAAAGCGAAACACGATATTTTATCAGTTAATACGGTATCACGATGGCTTGCAGGTTACACGGTTATACACAAATTAAATAAATAAATCACTGGATATTTGTTTAGCGATGCCAACGCATATTTTAATTTCAATAGTAATTATATTTCCAACATGGAATTTGATAACGATGAATGATCAATAAAGAAACAACCCTCCTCTATTCCAACAAACATCAAATAACCTTTATATATAAAGTAAAAAAAAATGTGTGGCACTGGCAATAACAAAATTAAAAATCAAATGAGTCACTGAAGAGATTTGATTCTGAAATCCATCACTATTTTAGTTCCATGCTGAGTACGTTTGTACTAAACGTTAAAAATAATCACTTTATTACTATAATTGAAAACAAATATTTCTGAATGCGTATTACAGGATCAAATATTTGAGAGAAAAAAGTATAGCGGCAATAATATGGCTGTCAGAATCCAACGTAATCGAATGAATTAACCTTAAAACCAGCAATCTGGTTGAGTAATCCCGTTTTCGTTTCAATTTTCTTTTTCTTTTTTTTTTTTTCCCCCTTTTCTTTTTTTCTTTATTTCTTTATTATTATTTTTTTCTTCTTTCAAAATCATCTATATGCTATTTTTGCTTTCTGTTTTTGACCAGATCAATTATAAATTCTCTAATAGACTTTATTTTTGTTCTTTTTATTATTATTATTATTATTATTATTATTATTTTGCTTTCATTTTTTTTTGTTGCTGTTTATTAGAGTTATAATATTATATTAATCTATGTACTTAAAAATAATAATAATAATAATAATAATAATAATAATAATAATAATAGTATAAAAACTAATGAAAAGATGAAAACAAAGAAATTAATAAAAGGGTTTGTAAAAGAAAACAAATAAATTTTATATTATAATTTTTAATTTTTATTATTATTATTTTCAAAAAATCTAAATAAGATTGAATGTAATGACATTGAGTCATTTATTTATATCAACCAGTCATTAAGCAGATTTAATTATTCTAATATGCGAATGTGCGGTATTAAATATGTTAACCATTTGTAAAACTTTAATTAATTACATCCATCTGTCATTAAAAACTATTAATATTATTAATCAACATCAATTTTGTTAATCAGTATTTAAATAGTATTTTTATATAAACGAGACAGAAAGATAGCCAGACAGACAGCGAGCTAGCAAGTCAGACTGGGAAACCTGTATATTTCATGTCTTTGTAACGAAAAAAAAACAAAAAACTTTATACATGTATAATGAAGGAAGCGATCTATCATTTAAGCATATCCTAAATTCATTTTAAATACATGTAGATAAAATCCATTAATATAATAAGAGACATAACCCTCTGCCGTCACGCTATGGCCTACTGTTTTCAGAAGCCGGAAGACCACTACGATTTTTTGATAAACCTTCAGCCGGGACGGAAAACGCGCACATACATACTGCACCTGGCTACTGCATTTGTTTAATCGTAAATTCAGATACGTAATCTTTATAAGCTGTACATCGACAATACACACTGTCAAATACAGAATCACGACTCTTTGTATTTCAACAACTGTGTTTTTACGTTGACCTTTGCTGGCATACAGTTAGAATATGATCCTATAATGAACATATAGTAGCGGTTTATTACGAACAAAACATATGGATTTAGAGGATTTACTACTACTACTACTTCTACTACTAGTATTACTACTCCTGTTACTACTACTACTACTACTACTACTACTGTTAATAATTAATTAATCAATTAAATAATTAATTAAAATTTATATATTTATTATCGTGCCATCTTCTTAAAGAAACTCTGTATGAAAATAGTAATGTTAATGAATATATTTCTATTATTTTATCCATTCCATTAGTGAGAAGGAATTAAAGCACGGTGGACAATACAAAGTGTCTTAAAAAGATGAAGATTGAAAAAAGTAATGTGATACTGTGTGTGTGAACATGAATATTGATAATTATTTTAACACTTTATCTCGTTGCATAGTAACCATTTAAAAACCGAATAATTACAGTGCCTATGTATTCATATATTTATTGACATCAAAATAAATAAATAAATAATAGTAATAAATCAATTACTCTGATATGGCTTTTTATTGTTGTTATTATTATTATTATTTGAGCTGTCTGTAATATTAATTTTTTGTGTTATATTATTAGAAATATTATAGATGAATAATGTATAAAATGCAATGTTAATATAAAACCTATAGATATAGAGATTGCCATATATGATTTTACTTTTGGAATAAGAGTATTATTTATCACAGGTGCAGTTTCTTTGGCAGTTGTGTATGTTTGCCAAGAGCAAAATTAAAATTATGTATTATAAATACATATCGGAAGTAATTTAAATAATTGCAGCAGAATGTATAATTTTGAAATGAAAATTTATTTTAGGAACGTATTAATGTAAAATACTTTTATCGTAAATGAAATAAAAAGAGCCATGTCTGGAGATAAAATTGATTACCGAAGCGCGCGCTAATCTTATTTTTTATTTTTATTTTTTTGTAAAATTTTAATGTTAAATTGTCAAGGACAAAAACTATACTGCAAAGATTAAGAAACATATTGTTTTAACTTGTTCCACATCGGGTATCGACCGTCTGGATGTGCGCTCCTTGGCAACAGGCTCCCATTCACAAGTGTTGCTTTATTTATGTTACAAATATGGGTCGATGTAAATGGTACTGAAAACGGCCGTTGTACGTTAATCGATATTTTCCGATCTGTTATTAAAACCACAAAATAAAAAAATTTGATTTATTATGAAAACTAACATTTTAAATTATATATGACCTTATGATATTCATTTATTTTAAATCTCCAAATATAAACATATATGTATCCAGCTTTCATCAATCACTGCACCATTTGCTGGACTGACATAATCCAATGAACAACAGTTATGCCTAAGTCTATTTTTAGACTCAGACTACATCCTTAGAGAAAAGGGAAATTATTTTTAGCTTTGCAGAACCGAGCTTGCGATTGGCGAAAACCTAGTCACATGACCTATGTAATGGCGAAGTTGGTGTAACAAGGTTGTGTATCATAATATATACAAGAGCATTTTGACGTATTTATTCCGGTACAACAAATTTGCAGTATCTGATAGGTAAATATTTTTGTATTGTTTTAAATCAGTTTTAGATTTGAATCTGTCAACACTGGCAAATTGCTGATTTTATTAATATGTTTGTTGACCCACAATAACTAATACCGTAAAACTGTCAAGCAAAGGCTCGCCTACTAGAGTTTGTCGTGGAAATGTGTTTATAAATAATACCATTTTGTCAGTTACGCATTAATTTGTATACGTAAATATATTTTAGTTCTGGGCTGAACAGGTTTTTAGACCCTATATACATTTCCTGCAATGTAAACAAAATTATCAATTTAGCTCATCTGCAGGGACCAATCGTGTTTTATGAAGGATCTGGTAAACCCACACCTAAAGATTAATTTTGAATATTAAATAAAAATATTAACAAATCTAGTCATCATTTTTGTATGGTTATAGGAATAGAGGCGAAAATAACTGTTTAACGTAAAACAAGTTGCCATTGTTACAATGGTGTGTAAAAACAAGGGAGGAAATTACAGTTTACAGTTTACCCTCAGTGTAATTGCATGTTATCCTCATTAAAATGTAAAGTATACTGAAAATAAGACATTTGATTCACTCTTATACAATGTCTTTGTTAAGTAAACTAATGTATTAATTTTAAAAAACCTGCTTTGATGGATAAATTTGTTGAATGATTTGATGAGTAAATACTGTGAATATTTGCTGGAATTTGACATATTAATGTTTATATATGTTCTTTCAATGAACATTCTGTTATTAACTGTATCAACAGTGCCATTAATGGAGGCTTGTGCACATTTAGTACATATCTATTAACCTCAGTAGTATTTTTTTTTTTTCTGTTGACCAGACTTTGATGATGTTATGAAAATAAAATAACTGAGGATATACAGATACTGCCATTTTTCTTTTGTGGTTATCATCATAATGTCATTTGAAACAGAAATGTAAAAAGCAGCAAACTACAAAAAGCTTTGCAGACACTGTTTTTTGTTGTTATACTTTATTATTAGAAAAGATTATTTAAATTGTTGAGTAAAAGAATCATTTGAAAATGTACAAAATGTATATACAGTAGCTTTGGTTACAAGAAAAATACACTGAATATGGATATATAGTACAGTATAATAATAAACATTGTTTGCAACCACAGTTTGAAAAGGTCAGAATATTTAGAATACACAGACTTATATAGAGGCTGTTATTTTTCATTTTTTTTGCAATGCCATTTTGTACAATCAAAAAAAAAAAAAAAAAAAAAAAAAAAAATCAACACCATGTAAGCCTTTACTTATTTCAAATTTGAAAAGATTTACCAAGTTTAACCATTTTTGTTCATTTATTTATTTTTTAATTTCATTATGAGCAATAAAGAAAGAGAAATAGTAGATTTGACATAATTATATCATGAACTTATTACTTTATTATTACAAATAAGTTTTATTATGGTAATTACAAATGAAAAACACGTGAAAGTATACTAATACATACAAATTTAGACCTTATATTAGGTGGATCTTCCATAATTATATATATAAAAAAAAAAAATAATAAAAAATAGTAAAAAAAAAGGAAACAAATGAACTAAATAAATGACGTAATGTTATGACGAACATTAGAAGCTATCATACTGCTCTGGTGTCACTAGTTATTGTAAATCAGTTATTTTATGTTGCTATTATATAAATTGGTGTCTTCTTATTTGTAAAAAATAATATAATGTAGAATAAATAAAACAAAATAATAATTACAGTTCATTTACGTTTAACCTTGCAAAAATGCTTGTTTGATTTAGTTATTCTTGCAGTATATCTACTTGCAGCTAAATTTTGAGAAAATGTCAGTGTATTAGTCTTTTACATGGTAATTTATTGTACAGTGTTTTAAAAATACAGCCACCTGAACCTGATTTATGCAAGTAAGATTCATTTGCCTTTTTCTTACATACACCTAAATCATTTATTTATTTATGTTGTCTACTGTCATGTTAAAGCCATTTTTCACTTGTGTCATAATGGGAGTCAGTCTGTATTAGAGTTTGTTTGGCAGGCAGTTTGGTTTGTGGAACCAGAAATATGAAAAATTAAGAAGATCCAAGTTCTAGAGTGTTTATTATAATAAAGTGTGGAAATAATGAAAAACATCAGTAAATAAACATAGAGGAAAAAGACCAGACCATTTTTTTGTTCAGATTTGTTGTATGCCCGCAAACATGAAAATATTCATATTCTTGACTTGCATATGAATATTGTGAGGTCTGCCGAATAACAGAAAAATGTAAACAAAACTGAAAAAAGCAAATCATTTGGATGTTAAGTGTCTTTGTGACTTTGTCTGCACCCTAGAGGTATACTTAAAATAACCAGGAAAGACAATTATAATATTCCTAAAGGCTATTTCTTTGCTGTTTATAGATGTAGAGTAGGTTAGTGTTAGAAAATATTTCTAAGACGGCTCAGGAATAACAGTTATAGTAGTAATCATCTGGGTGCAGATACACTGCTGTTTTGATGCTGTGTTTCCTGGCATATGTTTTATGACAAATATGTTGCATGCAGAACTGAGAGCATTTTTGTACCAAAAGAGTTGTGTGCTTGTCACATAAACTTTGCAGGTTGATCAATATAAGAAATCCTTAAACAAACAAGGTTTTTTTTTTTTTTTTTTTTTTTTTCCTTTCCCAAAAATGATGTAAAGTATGAACATTATAGCCAAGAGCCAAAGTAAAACATTAAAATTTAAATTTTGAATTTTACTCGCATATTAAATTTAATTTAAATGACATTTTGAACATTTTTATTTTGTTTATTTATTTTTTTTTTTTTGTTCTCTTCTGCTTTTCACAGATGTTATTATTTTTTTGAACAGCTTACTTAATCATTGTTTCATCTAATTGTCAAAAATCTGGCTTATTAGTCATGGTATATGCTTTCCCTTCAGTTGGATGGTGCATATAATAAATCCATTGCAGAAAATCAATAAAAGGCGCCCATGGAATGGCAGCAGTTCATATGTACTAAATATATCATTACATAATAAAACATGATTGACACATTAATATTAAATGAGGTGGTGTTAAACAGATCTTTATTCATCCAATCATTCATTTATAACATGATCTGTCTGTCTAAATTACAACAGAACTTTTTTTGTCCACATGCAAAATTTGAATGTGCTAAAATGAAATAGTTTTGTCTTTAATAATTTAGATCACACACAGAAATTGATATGCATGTTAATAAGTAAAAAGCACATCATGACTATATGTTTATTTTTGGCTAGAATGGTGGTATACTTGGATAGGAGGTGATATTCTTAATGTTGTAATCATGCACATGTCAGAAATTGAGAAATGCTTGTGAGCAATTTGTGACATGCTTTCATTTTGTTTTCTTGCTTGTCAACTTGTGAATCACTTAGTTCCTAAACTAGCTTTATTAAGTCTGTATTACATAACTAAACAAATGATTTATATCTAGCTTAATCAAAAATCCTGTTACATACTTTTGTTATTTAGATAAAAATGTTATTTGATTTGTGCTTCACACTACAAACCTAAAGGTCACTAACAAATTAATTTATGCTTCTTTTTTTTTTTTTAAATTCTAAATAACCATCAGCAACAAGCAGTCTGTATGTTATGCCCACAAATGACTCTCAAGTTTGATGCCATGAATTAGCATGATTGTCAGTTTGTTGTTTGAGCATCTCATTCTCAGCACAAATTGTAACAAGATAAAAAAAAAAAAAAAAAAAAAATAAAATAAAAATAGAATAAACTAAAATTAGAAACAAATATGGAAAAATTGTAATCAATGTTTAAACTTGTCTCTGTCCCGAATTAGCTTATTTGTCATTAAAATTTGTTTTGCTAGAAATATATTCATCATATAATTTTAGTTAAATTATTAATGAAGTTTATAATGATTTTTATTGCTAAAAAATAAAAAATAAAAAATAAAAATAAAGAAAATAAAAAATAGAAGAAGAAACCCTACTGTAGCTAAGGTATTCATAGTTATAATTCAGAATTTAAAAAATTTGTTTGACCTTATTAAAAAATAGTAGGATAAATGTTTACATTTTAACATTTTACAGTAGACTGTTGGGCTTAATTTGACATTGTTGTTTTCTTTGAAATACTTACTATCTAGAAACATGTGTTATCCCAATTTGTATTATTTATTCCATTTTACACACAAACACACATAGACACACAAACACACATATATAATTTTGTCTAATTTATTTGTTTTTTTCTATTATTGTTATTATTATTATTATTTGAAATCTGTCTATTTCTATCTATCTATATAGATATATATATATATATACACACACATATATATTATTATTTTTTTACAAATACTAGAGAAATATAGTACATTCATCAGTGTTACATACTGACATAAATTATTACACAAACTATGTTATAGAATAATAACCCCCAAAACACTCTTGATACCATAACCATCTAGAACTATAAATACATCTAACATTAACACAAAGACTGTATCTTCTGGGATGTAGCCCAACTGTTTGTTTTTGTAAACGTGGTTAAAAATATATATGAAGAGAAAAAAAAAATAGACCTATTTTCCTGTTTGTCTTACTTCTCACTGAATGAAAGAAGTAAACAGGAGGTAATGAACTGTTTTGTTTAAAAATATGATCATCTTGAAATTACTGCTTAAATACTAAAGAAGTAAAAAAAGTAAAATAGATATTCTGTAGTGTTAATAATAATAATAATAATAATAAATAATAATAGTTATAGTAATAATAGTAATAAAAATAATGATAATATACTTTTTAAAGAAGTAAACATGAGGTAATGTACTGTTTCAGTTAAAATACAATCATCTTGAAATTAATATAGGTAAGTACAGCTTAAATATTCAGTGGTGTTAAAAATAATAACAATAATAATATAATAAATAAATAATATACTTTATACTGAATGGAAGGATTAAATAGAGGATAATGAATTGTTTTGGTTAAGATGTGATCATCTTGAAATTAATATAGGTGAACATGGTTTGAATACTTAAGAGGTAAGACTTTGGTCTTAATAATATTGATAATAATAATAATAATCACAGTAACTGATTATATTACTGTTGTTATTATGTTATATTACTGTTAGTTATTATTGTTGTTGATGCTATTATTCTGTTAATCCATGCTTTTAATGGTTTTCAACAATTAATTTACACTTTTTAGTATGACTTCATTATAATTCATATTTTAATGTAATCTGTATAACACACTGTTGAAGGGTATATAAAATAACACTTGGGTTTTATTACAGGCACATATTCCATAAAACATGAAATAAAAATTGAGTTTTTATTGTTATTTGATAATATGAAATAAAGTCATTCAATTAGTTGTTAAAAGTACATTTTTAAATTCACTTTTATAAATCTAAGGAAAAGAAGAAAAATATTAAATGGAGTAAAATCAAAAATAAAATAAAATAAAATAAAATAAAATAAAAATTACAAGAGAGACTAAAAGCTAAAGATTATTAAATAATAAAAATGATTAAATGGTAATGATTTTTTTTAACAACTATGTGTACCATTATAGAAGCTAGTTACCGTATATACTTGTGTACAAGGCGACCTTATGTATAAGTCGATGTGTATTTTAAGACCAAAAATTGCATCATTTTAGGTATTACTTGTGTATAAGTCGACTGTAGATTCCAGGCACCGTCACTATTTTTAGACCAGTGTGACAGTGCCATGAAGGCCTACATTGTACGCCTACTGTAACATAACTTGCACGAGCTGTAACATGCACAAACATACCATAATAATGTAAATGCATGTATTACACGAGCTATAGCCTAAATGTATCATAAATAGTATCTCTTTAATGTAATAGGTCTAACATGGAGACCTAACTTACCGTTATATTTAGCCGTTCTATGATTTACAAAATTTGTCAGTAGTGGATATTAATGACGATTGCAATATTATTTCACCAAATTCTTTACAATTAAACAAGTGAGTTTTGTTTATGAAATTAGGACCGATATTTAGTGCAATTTGGCAGAGAAGTCTGCATTCCTTGATCATTGCAAGACGCCGTAAGGCATAACGCTGTACTGACGGTTTTCTTGCTTTAAAATGTATTTTTATGTCATTAAACGGAAGAATATCATGTTTTACATTCATATTTGGTTTTGTTATTTAATTTTTCAAAAATTTTTATATGATAAAATTATATTTTTGAAAAGCTGAAAGACCGCGATTATTTTAGATGCATCCCGTAGCAAAAAATAGTCAAAATGGCGACTCTTCAGAAACAGCTACAAAAGCATTATCTATGTATAAGTTGATCCCCAAAATATTACCTTAATATAGTCTCCCAAAAATTCGACTTATACACAAGTATATACGGTACATCATTAGCAGATAATTTGACTGTAGTACTGTGTTAGGTGGGAAGTTCATATATAAAAGAATCCTTGCCGCTGATCAATAAAAAAAAAGAAAAAAAGCTCATTGTTTGGTGGCAGCTGGATATCTTTTCAAACATAATCGTATAATTATCACCTAATAACTCAATATAAGATATTTTTACGCACAAAACCAACCCACAAACTCACACACAAACATTCACACCCTCCCATAGACACAAGAACACACACACATATAACACAAACATGCAAACCACACACACCTATGAAAAATAATTCAGTGCCACATTTATTACAAGACTAAATTCAAGGAATCAAAACTGTTATTATTTTTATTTTTAAAATTATTTTTGTCTTGTATCATAATTCAGAGACATTTCTGGTGTACTATGGAAATTAAATAGTATTTTTGGGGTTCTTTTTTATTGTCATCCTCCTACTACCAGCATAAAGAAAATAAACCATTTGTTGTTGTCTTTCAAAATAAGTATGTTTTAATTCCAATCTTTTATTTTTTAATTAGAAAAAAACATTATTCTTACCATTATTGTTATTTTTTTTTTGTCAACACTGTATGAAATAAAAGGTTTTTTGACATACATTGCAAAAGTCATAGAAATGTTTCTTTTCAAGTTCCTTGAGATTCTTTGCAAAATTATTTTCTATTATTGCAAATGACAGCTAGTCACGATGAGACGAAATGAAAATATTGAGTCATATCAAAGTAGGACATGTTTTTGCGTGTTTTTACTGAAGCAAAGTGAATCGATAAATGTGGGTGCTGAAAATAGCCATTGATTTGAAGAGCTCATCCTGGTGAAATGAAATCTGAAATAGCCTCTGAGAATATCGGTTTGAGCCAAGAATAGCCATTTTCCACAAGTGTTTACTTTCTCTCTCCTGACTGGCAACTTATCAAGATATATCAGATGGGCCCTGATAGGGTAATTAAAAAGTTTCTCCAAACAGATTAATTTCCCACTCTCTCTCTCTGCTGCGTTCTTTCCGTTTTGTTTTTCTTCTTTTCTTCTCTTTTTGGATTTTTTTTTTTTTTTTTTGTTTTTATATTTCTTTTGCACATTATTTTATTTTGATAGTGATGATAATGAATGTAATTGTTTTTAAATGGTAAATATATTTTTGTTATGCTGTGCTGATTATGATTACAATAAAGTTGATGATGAAAATGAAGAAGATTATGACAATGAAGGATGTTTTGATTAATATATTTTTTAAAAGTGTATGGTTTGTTATACATGGATATTTTTTTATGATAATGATATTAATAACAAATTTTTTTTTTCTCAGAAGTGTTGCATTATTCTTTTAAAAACGTCTCTGTATTTGAGATTCTATTAATAATTGTAATGAATAATTTTTTGTGTCAATTTTGAAAAATGAAATAATTTTAAAAACATTATTGTTATGGTTACCAAATGCCAGTATTCTTTTCTTAAATTCCAAACTAAATTATTCATACTATGGCTGAATGTTTTTTTTTTTTTCCATTGGAAAACATGGAAACTTGTTTGTTGATATAATCTTAACAGACAATCACAACGTGTATATTTTGTTTATTATTATTACTATATATATTTCTAACTTCATATAAAATAAATAATATTAAATAAAATAGAAACAAACAAATGCACTTTTTCTCTTTTATCCATTTCTCAAAGATAAAATTACATGCAAAAACATAATTTTTTTAACAAAACATATTTTTTTTTTGTAAAACTTTTATAAATAAGCTGATACATTTTTTTTTTTTTAAAGTTTAATAGTTTAATTTTTTTTTTTTTTTTTTTTTTTTAAACAGTTTCTTTTCATTGTAAGATTATTTACTGCCAACCTACCTACCACCTGCCCCACCAAGTGAAATGTTATTGATGTAAACATATCAAGCGGTCTATTTTTACACATTCTGATTTGACATTTGTCTGTATTGCGCCGGTGGATAATCTATATTCATGGATTTCTGCACTGCTTTTATAACATTGGGGGATTCTATTTGCAGAACCGTTGGCGATTACTTTCCGCAGTCCGTGTGAGTGAGTAGGATGTGACCTACAGGACTCGCAGACACAAGTTGAGTGCTGGGATACAACGACAGCAGCATCATCAAGATGACGTCCAATAATTTCCACTGTGAGTATAAGGTGTTCGTCAGTTGCTTGTTATTGTCTATATTTGGCATTTCTGTGGCTAAGTTTAGCAGCGGTAGACACTTTTAGCCCTGAGAAAGTCCCAGGCCCGTGTCATAGTAAAACATCAGTGTGAGAGTAATTAGGGAATGTCACAGCGCTCCATGGAAACCGTAACATGTTGGCAACACATAGTGAGAAATAAAAAAATACAAACAGATCATTAATACCATGCTAGAAAAACGATACTGTGTTATGTTTGTTTTTATCAGTATATATATCTATATACTTATTATATATATATATATATATATATATATATATTCAATGGTAAATGCCAATCTGTCATATCAGGAAATGGGATGTATGAAGATAATTTGTTGTTGTTATTGTTATGGTTTTATGTTTATGTGTATATCTATGAATGTATGTATGTATGCAGTTGTGTGTATAGACGTCAGTGTGTGTTTTTGTGTGTTTGTATATATGTGCAAGTTTTAATGCCTGTACACGTGAGTTTATGTGTGTGTGTATATAAATTGGTGTGTGCCTTTTAATTCAGTTATAATGATCTACAAGATCTAGATCTTTTACAACTAAGATGTTATATGATTATTGAGTGAATTAAATATTTTATATGTTGCTGTTGTTGTTAATAAATACAGGAACAGAAAGAACACAAAGGACTATTCCTACAGTAAACATTTGCTTATTGATTGACTGTTACTTTTACTTCTTAACAACTGTATTTTCACCTATTTGTAATCCTTATAGGCAGGCAGGCAGGCAGGCAGACCAGCTGCAAGTTAAATCTGATTTTATTGTGATACAGTTAAGTAAATACTTTCCATGATGGGTTAAATGGTATTGACATCATCATGTCTTATTTTTGTCAAGATATTAAGGCTTTAGCTGTTTGTTGAGATACCAAAGCCTTACTGACTTGTTTATGCAATGATATTAAGACCTCATTTTCTTGTTGATATTGTAATACCAAGGTCTCACTCTCTTAATAATGTCATGATATCAGGATGTTCATGACATATTTTTCAAGGAATATTTATTGTTCATACGAAAACTTACAAACATATTTCCAATATGATTTTAAGATAGTAATGATATGGTCTCTCTCTCTATTTATGTCACCACCTTCATTAAAATGTTGATATCACATTTTTGTATAACATCACATTACAAGAGTTGTACATATTGATCACAATACTGAGCTGTTTGTAATGTAAATTTGTGTGAATAACATTGAATTAATGTCTTTATGAAGTAAATGGGATATAATATTCAGATGTTTAGTTATTCTTTATACTGGTCAAAGTATCAAGATCTTTATAAAGTATACTGTTCTGGTGAAGATGTCCAGATATTTATAAAGTATGTTGGTCAAGATAGCAAGATGTTTTTTCTGTGTACTGGTTATTTTATGAAAATATTTATGAAGTGTACTGGCCACTGGCTGTTGTCTTTCAAGTAGCCATTTTGTCATATGTACACAAAAAATGTTTACTGAACATATTCTTGCCTGAAATTGATTTCTTTGTTGACTTACGACATTCACTGTGTATCTGAAATTAATATTTTATTTGTGATTTCAAGCAGAAACTGACTTAATGAAATATGTATATGTAGAGATGTTTAGAAGTAAATACTGTTGAAAAAGACCCCAAACAAATGAGGTTACCACAACTGTACACAAATCGCATGTGTATTTTGCAATCTTTTGAAAATGTGTTTAGAAAAGAGTAAATATTTAATGTGTCAGTTTAAACTTCACTCATGTAGAAACAGAAATAGAAGGGGATGTAATTACAAGTATCATCTCTGGAGATTAACTCTACAAATAAGCTGTCATTATTTACCTGTCAGAATGAGTAAATCATTGCAAAGGTGTCTTTTACTCAGTCTGTGAGGAATGTTTTTGTTTTTCATTTCAATGTAAGAAATAATGAAGTGGAAAAAAAAAAAAAAGTGTTAACTTTCATACATCCTTATGAACATTTTATTTTATTGCTTTGCATTTATTATTAAAGTCATTTCATTAAAGTTTACTTTAAAAAAAAAAAAAAAGTAAGAAATGTAAAACAAAAAAGAAAACTAAAATTCCAGAGAGTACTTTTCCTTAATGATTTACAGTT
The DNA here is from genome assembly GCA_012295275.1 of Chrysomallon squamiferum. NCBI lineage: Eukaryota > Metazoa > Mollusca > Gastropoda > Neomphalida > Peltospiridae > Chrysomallon > Chrysomallon squamiferum. Next base: position 7,931,789 of record CM022673.1, on the reverse strand, counting down.
ACATTCCATATCTGATACTAAATGAAAATTCATCTCTGAAAACATTATTATTTTTTCTTTGAAAAATATGTATTTTTATTTTTATATCTTTTTTCGGTTTCAGTCTTTTACTGTCACCATTTAGTCAAATCAGTCTGATAAAAATATCACTGAAAATCTCAGTATTTAAACTGAATATAAAAAAAAAAAAATAAAATAAAAAAAAAGTATATCTAACACTATTAATTAAAAAAATATTTGCTTTATCTTTTTTTTTTTATATTGTTTAGTTACTGGAAACAAGTTTTACAAGGGAAGCGTTGATTCTGGCTTCCAGGAACCAATAGGTGAGTTTTTATTTGTTTAAGTTTATTTTTATTTTTGTTAATGATTTGTTTAAAAGTTCAAGGTTTATTTGTTTATTTTTCATTTATATATAGTCAGTATTTGTAATCTAAGCTCTTGCTGTCATGGTTTCTTCTTTCATAAAATCTGCTATTCTTGTAATAAACATGCCATTGTATCAATACTTTTTATTTTTCTATTATTTTTTTTTTAATAATATTTATAAAAATTTAAACATTTAATATAAAATAATGTATTCTTTCCTAAATATAAATTTCAAGATCTTAGTAGTCTGTGCTAAATGGGTTTGAGTGTTTTTATTTACAAAGCTGAGATTTAATTACAAACTATTTTTTGACATAAACCTTTAAATGAAATTAAGTGTTATTACCAATTTGATTTAAAAAAAATAAAAAAAAAATTCTGTTATAAAAGTGGCAGTCACTTTGCAGATAGAAATTTATTTTAATAACAAAAGCATTATAATTGTCAAAATAAAAAAAAAGAAGAAGAAAAAAGTAAAGTCAGCATATTTGACAGAATCTAATGAAAAAATAATGGCAGGAAATTTATAAAATGGAGAACACACATGCACACACACACACACGCACGCATACGCGCATGCACTACACACACACACACACACACACACACACACACAGAGACATATAACACAAAATATTTCGTGACAAGTTTTATAATTTCTCCAGTACCAAAATTTGGATGATGAACTTTTGTCAGGTGTTTCAAGAAATTTAAATCAGTTGTATGTTATGCCCTTCAAGATACTAAGTCAAAATGAATTTAAAATTTATTTTTTAATTATATGTTTGTCTGTGTTAAGACTATATATGCAAACCTTAATCTATTAATTAAATTATATTATTCTTCAATCTCATAGCTCAGTTACATTTAAAGCTTCTTCCAACAGTCAACAATATATTGCCTATTGCTAATTATGCCTGACAGAGTCTTATAGAAGAGAAACCTTTATCTCTAATTTATATTTAGAGGCAAAAGTAATGGTTGCAGGACAGGCCAGTACTATTATAAGAAAAATAAAAACAAGACATTTTCCTCAACGCTTGTACTGTTTTGCTTGCAGTGGTTGGTGATGCATCTGGTGATGACAAAACATTGCAGTCTCCAGGTAAAAGATTTTCGTAGTCAGCAGAATTTTCTAGTTTTTGTAAATGTCTGTTCCACTAGTTTCGTTTATGTCTTTGTTGTGGTTGAACTTTTTTTCTGTTCTTTAGGATGTAATAATTCACTACTGATGTGTGCATTTTAGGAATGATAGTGATTTTTATTGAGATGAAAATGTTTAAGAATGATGCCGGGCATTAACTTTGGTGTTTATGAATCAGAATTGCCTTCATGGTATGTTATTGGGATTTTTGGAGTATGTTTCCTAAGATTTTTTGTTTTGAGAGTGTGTGGTTGAGTGTGTGTGTGTGTGCGTGAGAGAGAGAGAGAGAGAGAGAGAGAGAGAGAGAGAGAGAGAGAGAGAAAAGACTATTTATATACATAGTAAATCTTGATCTTATTACAACACACTCTCTTTATTAATTATTATCATTATTTTGTTACTTACTGAATGATTATTACAAATTTACGATCATTTTGTATTCTTAACAAAATAACACTAGGTCTCTGCTATTGATAGTATGAATGAAGGTAATACAATTTTAATGGAAATAGGAAGTATATTTTTAAACAATAAAACCCAAAGAGAAAAGAAAAGAAAAAGAAGAAGAAAATCAACAATAAATTAGTAAAATCTTTATTTATATCAATATTTGTTTGTTGAAAGATACTGCAATTGTTTTTATGGGTCACTGTGTAGTATGTTGTGAAAAACACTTTAATTGTTTAACTTCCATTGGCAGTTTTCAGTTTTATTTGCTTCTTTTTGTAATATTGATATGAACAAAATTTAAAAAAAAAATAAAGATCACAAGCATTTTCAAAATACTTTTATTATTATTTCTTTTTAATCTTTTTCTCTGACCTGAAGATGTTAATATGCTGGGAATACATGTTTTGTTGCCTTTGTTGTGGTTGATATTTCAGTAACTAAATCTTTGCTCATAATCAAGTATGAAAAATTCAAATATCAGGTTTTGTCATTTTTTTCACTTCTTCCTTGTCTATTTCTGATACAGAAAAGTTAAAAAAAACCCCATAAAACAAAGCAAAACAAACAAGCAAACAAAAACAACAACAAAAAGTTCCACAACAACAAAAAATAAAAATAAAAAAATAAAAAATAAATTAGTAAATAAAAGGATTGTATTCAAGATTTTGTAATATAGAAACATTGCCAGTAATTGCTTTACTTTTGTTTTGTTCACATGAATCCATACACCCACAACATTAAAAAAACAATTCCATATATATCATTACCAAACAAATAAGAATGATGGCTAAAAGAACAAGCTTTTACATTTGTTGTTGTTACCACCATATTTTATTATTACCAATGGCTGGCTGCAGCTATTTAATATTATTATTATTATTTTAATATTTTAAAGATTTCTTTTAGATAAGGATATTTTAAGTGAAACAGATTATAGTGTTTACAGCAACCAAAATAGCAGGCAAATGAAGCATTTTGTACTTAATTGAATTGTTTATACGACTGTGGTATATTTTAAGTCACCATGATATAATAAGTGTCAGTCTCCAGCAGGTTCTATTTTCAGTCTCATTAGACAGAAATAGCTTTTCAAAATAGCTTCTTTTTTCTTTTTTATATCAAAGATTACAACTGTAAGACATGTTATTTTTTCACCATTTTATTTTTGTTACTTAGAAAGAAGAAAAAGACGAAAAAAAAGGAGTAGCTATAATGACTCTGGAAAAAAAGTAATAATAAAAAATGTCTAAATAGAAAAAAAAAAAAGAAAAAGAAGAAATAATGGCCACAGGAAAAAAGTTATTTTTGTGAGTTGTCGCTATATTTTTAGCAGCAGAAAAGAACCAATATGACAAGAGGATATTTTTTTTTTTTTAAAGATAGATGATACAGTTTTTTTTATAAGAAAATCTGTCTGTAGGGGGAAAAAAAAAAAAAAAAGATTCAATTTTGTTAACGTTATAATAATTTTGAAGCATTTTTTTAAAATGTATAATTGCACATTGAAAGTACTGACGTTATTCATTGGTATTGTCAGTATAATAAACCAGTGTAATCATTTGTTTTATATAATATTTTAAAGATTATCATCCCTTAACATTATATGGACTAATAATTGGGATATCACGTGAACTACAATTTCACTGTTTTTAAACATTTAGGTAAATGGAGACTTGAATATGTAATGATGGTTTCTATTATTGTAAAATTTACACATGAACTGCAGAGTGTTTTTGTAGTGTATATCATAATAGTGTCTTCTTCTGATAACTGAAGTACAAATACATGTCTTTATACATGGTGTCATTATAATTAGTAAATTCCTTATAATAATAAATTTTTCTCAAAGAAAATAAATAAATAAATAAATAAATAAATAAATTAAATTAAAAAATGTAAGGAACAAAGACTAAAAACATCATCTAGAATTCCAGTTCCAGCCAATAATAAGAGATACCAAGTTGTAAAAGCTAAATGAACATAATTTTCAAAAATGTATATCACCACTGCTGCAAAATGTTTTCTGAATTTAAGGAAGAACCTCGAAGTCTGTAAGTTTACAGCATCTTGAAAAGTACCTAGTTTTGCACTCCAAATAGATACACTGAAGTTAATTTAGAAAAAAAAGAAGAAGGAAATGAATAAAAAAAAAGAGAAAAAAAAAAAAAAGAGGAAGATGAAACTAACACCGAGGTAATAATTTATGTTGGTGCAGCAGAAAATGGTTGCAGCGTAATCACAACAACCCGAGTCGTTATTGGCTTCCATTGATCATCACTGACACTGTTTCAGTATGTTTTCAGTCCACAGAAAGTACTGCTTAGCATTCTGGTCGATTGTTAAACGTCGATATTTGGTCTATTTCTTCTGACGTCCAAATTGAAGGGATTAGAAGTATGGACTTTTTGATCAATATGGCTGATGGAAAAACGATTTAAAGATCTGGGACACGTCGGTATCAATGTATCTCTGATCACACACGTATTTAAATCTGAGTTGTCTCCCTTGTTATAAAATGGGGCTGATATTTGTAATAGTAATTATAAATATTCAGTTAAAAAAGTCAATTTATAAATTAATTAATCAGTGCATATATTAACAGCATGAATGGTAGCTTAAAATGTGTATGACAATTTATATTTTTTTATGTAACTTGTTATCTCCCTTATTTTTAAATGAAGCTAATTTTAGAATAGTACTGGAGAATACTTGTACAAATGTGTCTAATCATACTATAATTAATAGGGAAAACAACTACAGCAACAGCAAAAAACAATAATAATGCTTCTGGAAATATTTACGTATCTTGAAATTATCTCCCTTGATATTATTAATTTAATAAACTTGTTTCTGTTGTTACCAGTGTGCCTTTTAATTTTTATTATTTGCAAGCTTTTCTTGCCATTCTATGGACAATTCCAACTAGAACTCTTTTACATATATCTATATATATATAACACACACACACACCCATACAGAGAGAAACAGAAAAGCATACTGACAGCTTGGAGACATGGTTGGAACAAAAAAAGTTTCTTCTTACACTTTTTAAAATTTTTAAATTTATTTTGATTTTTTAAAAGCAGTTACACTGTATAAACTATTGTACAGGAATTTATGATCACAACAGAGTTCAAAAATAACTGGGTAACTTAAAGAAAAGCCCCCCCAAAAAAAAAAAAAAACCCAGTGCTTACTAGTATTACTATATTTTGAAACTATTATTTTTTTCTTTGGTCTACTTTTTAAATATATGGATTACATCATAAATGGTCATCTGATACAAGGCAGCTGGAAAATATATTCAAAAGATATATTTCTTCTGCTAGGAAAATATGAAAACGTAATGGCTATGGTAGGTTACTTAGCTTGAATTTTAAATATATATTTTTTCATAACTGTTTTATCTTTTTCCCATTCTAACCACTAACTTTTAGCCACTCCCTTTTTCAGCCATGTTTTTCCCATATTGGTTTAAAAAAAAAAAAAAATCTGTGATAAATATTTTCCTTTCTTTGGGAAGACACATACAACATATTCAGAACTGCTAAAGACATGTAGCTCTTTGTGTGGTATTGATGGATTTTCTTTCTCCATATTTTTGTAAATATATATATATAAAAAAACAACAACATATGTTTGACATCTAATAGCTGTTGACATTGAAACATAACAGAGTGCTGTTGAAAACAAAAATGTTCATTTTGATCATTCCTGTCTCTAACCAGATTGTTTAGTTGTAGACATGTTTGTTCTGTTTGTAGGAAACTGTGCAGAAAAACCATTGTAATGGAAATTATGTACCTGTAAATATTGTCTTTATTATCAGTTGCAAAAAGAAAAGAAAGTCTTTTCCATCAGTCTTTGTGTTAGGTTGACATTATAAATAGATTAGTAAGGATACTTTTGTTTATAATGTTTTTGTCATTTCACTTTTTTTTTTTTTTACTGGTTTTTATGTGTTGAACATCTAATTTGAAAACACACGCTTATATGTGTGCACATTCACATACACAATATGATAAACATATAAATATACACAAATGAGCACACAGACATAAACACACACACACACACACACACACACACACACACAAACACACACACAGACACAAACACTGATATATATATAAAAAAACCACCCAAGACTACCAAACACTCAAAACAACAATGAGAAAAACCCCACAAAACCTCCAACAGCCAATCAGCATAAAATGCTTGCTTGTATAAAACCAACTGAATTGTCACACTGTGAAAACAAACACAAATACAAAACCACACCTCTTCCAAATCCCAGCAACAGACATTATGTAATAATAATTACTACCCATATTTTGGTTCATCTGTCTAAAAAGAAGTCACAAACAAGATAATTTCTTGATGCACACGATCATTAACGCCACCCACTGATACATTACTGTGATACGGAAATGCAAATATATATAGTTTTACTCGAATAATTACCACCTTTTGCTGTTGTGCATGCTAAATAAGCTCGGTAATTCGTTGTCACTAACAAGAAGGACAGCTGATATTGATGGCAGCTGCTAATGGCTCTGCTAAAATTAAATCAGGATGTGACAGAAATAGTTCCTTATGAAATCAATCCATCCTGTAAATGTCAGCCAGTGTTTAGATGACATCATCACAGTGATTATGGATTTATTTACAAAAATGGAGTTTGTTAAAAAAAAAACAGAAAAAGAAAAAAAAAAAAAAAAAAAAAAAAAAAAGATAATAAGGGGAAAAATATCAATATGATCTGCACTTTTACATGTGAAAAAGGAAAAAGATAAAAGCTCTGATGGTTTTTTTTTAATCTTCCAATTTTACATTTGTGAGCTTATTTTTTTACTCAACGCTGATGATTGTAAATATATTAAAATAATTCAGTTTATTATTATTATTCAGTACATATGAATTTATAACTTTTACTAAAAAGAACAAAAGATGTTATTGTTTATTTAATACATATTTTTAAAATATTTATAATTGAATCTTGTTGAAAATATATTTAATGAGTTTGCCATGAAATGTTCTCATAAACCTTCCTGTGTTCTCTAACATGCATGCGCACCCCCAACACCCACACAGTCATGTGCATTCATGCATACAGTGCTAGTTTACAACATGCATATTAAAATATATGTTCAATGAATATACATGTATCTCACATACACACATTCACACACACACGTGCATAGATCAAACAGTGTTTACAAAATGATATATTAAAATATATGCACAATATATCTACATACATAACACACACACACACACACACACAAGACATATGCACACAAGACACATGCACACACATGCATATATATGCACATAAATACACTTGAAGCCCCCATCCACATGTAGTCTACAACTGTTTTAATCACAGCACTGTGTAAACATACTTCAGTTATTTCATGCAGGCAGATTACAACTCTTTCAGTGTTTAAAATCAAGGCCTTACGTAAATATCCTGCCTATCCTAGTTTTTCTGGTGAGCTTTGGTTAACAGCAGAACCTTCTTCTGCACATTTCCATGCCATTATAACTAAACTGTTAATTTGAAATAGCATTTGGACATAAAAAAAAAAAAAATCCAAAAAAATGTTTAGTTTTTTTTTTTTTATGGGAATTTGTTTATGTGTGTTGTGTTTTTCTGTTTTATTTGTGCATGTGGTGTGCATGTTAAGGTAGGCATGTTGAATATGTGTCCATATTTATGTGTAAGTATGTATGTGTATATGTATGCAGTCAGGCAAGTATGTATATATTTACATGTATGCCTGTATAGTTGAGTTTGTATATTTTCTAATGTCTTTTCATTGCCATAAAATTTTGTCTAAAAATAATTTTCATATAATAATATATATAACTAATTAAAAGATAAATAAAAATAAATAAAAATAATAATAATACAGAAAGAAAATAGAAAGGAGAAAACAAGTTATTTTTTCAGTTACCTTTGTTCCCTCTACATTTTCTTTTTTCTCTCATTTTCTTTTTATTATCATTCTTTTTTTTTTTTTCTTTCATCTTTCTTTTTTTTTTTTTTTTTTTTTTTTTTTTTTTTTTTTTTTTTTTTCATTTCTTTTTAACTTTAGAACTTGCACATGTTCAGAGAAAGAACTGCAATTCATGGTAACGAAGTAAAATGGGGAAATAACTTAGAAATATAATTACTTTCCTTTCAACTTAATATTTCCTGTTGTCAGACTTCCATTTACTTTTTGAGTAAATGTTTTAAACTGAATGGTACCTGTTCTTCTACGGCACCCTTCAAGAAAACTTAAAAGTATTTAGAAACTCTTGCACATACTAATCTGCCTAGGAATGCCCTGGTTAAGTCATTATTGTTCCATAAATACCTGTCTTGTGGATATATGGTGCAGACGGGTCATGCTAGATTTACCTATATTGTGGCACTTTCTGGTATCCTCTTCAGTGAACCACAAAGATCAGCTGATTATGCGAGGTCTTGTTTACCCAATATACCCATCATCTATGAAATAAACTAATTTGGTTGTGTTCATCATGTGTGCATGTGCATTGAAAAAGAAAGAATGAAAAAAAAGAAGAAAAAAAAAGGTAAAAAAAAAAAAAAGAGAAGAAGAGATAAACAAAGGAAAAATATTGAAACAGACTGAAAGAAGGAATGACACAAAGGAATAAAGGAATGTTAGGAAAGAAGAATGTTTCTGGAATTTTAATGCTTTTCTCTTCTTTGAATGATCCTTGAAAGAGTAAGAAGAGTGTCTGAATCAGTAGGATTTCTTTCTGCGATATCTATATTCCACTGCTTTCAGCTAAAAATTATATTTTCTAAAGATCATTCTAGTTTTAAAAAAAAAAAATAAAAAAAAAATAAAAATGGTTGGAATGAAATAGATGTAGAAAAATCGTCAAAACATCACTATTAACAACAGTAGAAATCTCAAATGATTTGGTAGACAGAATCAGAATGATCATTGAATATTTGAAATTTGTAATTACCATTAAGCCTATGAACAGAACACTAAGGAATGGGCTTAATTCAATGAAAGATGTCAAGTTATTATTACTGCCATTATTAGTATTATTTTTCTGATCATCATTATTATTACTGTTATTAATTTTATTTTATTTTTTATTATTTTTTGTATGAAATGTATATTCAACAGTTCATCACTGCTCAAATAAATAGCATACATTAATTAATAAATACACTCGAAGCAGCAAAAAGTAAGAAAATTAATTATATCCTTTGAGAATATTTTCAGAGGTGAAATTATTTTGGGGCATGTTAATCTAAACATTTTAAAAATAAACGTTAAAGAAAAAGAAATGTTATTCTGAATGACTTGAGCGTGTTGGGTCATGCTAGTCTTTGTAGTTGGAGAACTCTGTTTTGTTGCTATTTTTGAATTGGCTGAATGTAAAAATTCGAAGATAAAGATGAAGTTGGCAGTGTTTGGGAATTCATTCAGTATCTACCACTGACTTGTTTAACCCTGAAATAGTTCCCATTTTATCATCTGAAATATGCTGTTTACCACCGACTTGTTTAATATTGAAATTGTTCCCTTTTTATCATTTGAAATAGTTCCCTTTTTATCATCTGAAACTTGCTGTTACCACTGACTTGTTTAACACTGAAATTGTTCCCTTTTTATCATCTGAAACTTGCTGTGTACCACTGACTTGTTTAACACTGAAATTGTTCCCTTTTTATCATCTGAAATATGCTATGTACCATTAATTTGTTTAACATTGAAATAGTTCCCTTTTTATCATCTGAAATTTGTTTTAGATTTAAGTGTGTTTTTCTAGATTGTCTGTTCAAGAGAATTCTGTTCTAGAATCAGTTGAAATGGAATTATGTTTTAAAAAACAAAATGACAAGTTCTTCATTTGTCTTCAGTAGAATGTTTTATTTTATTTCAGTTAATAAAATAAAATAAAATAAAATAATTTGATTTGATTTGATTTGATGTGATTTAATTTGCATTATTTTATTACATTTTTGTTTTAATCCCATTTTGTTTATGGTTTTATTTTTTTTTATTCTATTTTGTACTATTTTTATTTTATTTTGTTTTTGTTTTATTTTTTGTTTTACTACTATTTTATGTTATTGTATTTTATTCTGTTTTTCTTTATTTTATAAATTTTTGTTACATTTTTATATTTATTATTACATTTTCTTGACCAACACAGCCACATTTTTGATGTTGATGATCATCTTGTTAATCTTCATCTTATCAGTTTTTTTTTTTTTTCAATTTATAAAAGAAACATTAAAAATTTTATAATGTGGTTTTATTGAGTTGCAGCAAATTAATGATACAGTTATCAACATAATAAAATTTTAAAAATATTTTTTTTTTTTTTTTTTTTTACATTATTTATTTATTTTACATTCTTTTCTTTTTTTTTTAGTAAACATATTTATCTTAAACAAAGAATTTTTTTTTCAAGGTAAAGCAAAAGATTTGTTTTCCAATTCTCCGGGGTTTGAATGTATTTTTAATTATGGCTTCAATCACATAATCAGGTGGGAATTCCTATAAGCTAGCTTGGCTAATTTTCAACACATGACAAAACACAACTCCAGGGCTTTTGTTTTCATCGAGTTTTTAAATTTTTTTATTTTTTATTTGTTAGACCTGAAAATAGATCTGTGTCCCATGACTGAAGCATCATCTACATATGTAATGAAAGAATGCATTAAATGTATTGATGTTTTTGTTTACTGAATTGGAAATAATATATTTGTACTGTTGTTGTTTTTTTTTTTTTTTTCATTCTTGTTATTGATTCTCTTTTGGGTTCAAGAGAAAGAGAAGTTAAACAGAATAATAAATAACTAATATGGTGGGTTTACTGAACTACAAATTACCATCCTGAATTGAAAAAAAAAGTGTTAAAGTAATCAGTTCGTTATTTAAACAATGAGTCAGATAGAAGGTGTTTAATTTAATAATAGGTTTCTGTTCATCCTTCTGTCCATTCATGTTTTCTGTCCATCCACTTCTCCATTGATTCATTCATCCATCCACCCACTGACATATCTGTCCATTCATCCATCTGTATTCCTCTCAAACTGTTCATCTGCCCATCTCTCCACTCATCCATCCATCTGTCCATCCATTCTACTAAGTACATATGCATTCAGCAATGTATCTTTAAATCAAGGTTTCAAAGACAGGATCTTGTTTAATTATTCATGTAAAAATATGAGCCAAAAATTTGAATCACTGAACATGACTGTCATGGTTATTATTAAAACATGTACATGTTTTTTTTTTACTGTGCAGTAACAATATTTCTAAATGTTAATTACTGTGAAAATAAGATTGTTTTTAAATTAACTGGCTGTAAACAAAAAATGTTTACTGGAAAAGAAATATACTGCACATAACAGTTCAAGCTGAAGTTTGTTGAATGGGAATGAAATAAGTTGAACAAAACAGTTTAAGCTTCGAAGTTTTGTTAACTGGGAATAAAATATGCTAAACAAAAATATTTTTCTTTTACATTTGTTGACTGGTTAAGAAAATATACTAAACAAAAATATTTTTCTTTTACATTTGTTGACTGGTTAAGAAAATATACTAAACAAAAAATTTCAGACTGTGAGATAACATGACTAGGAAAGAAAATCACGGATAATCTCAATTTTAAATCTTAGTTTTGATGCATAATGTTCTTTACATTAGTTATGTGATATTAAAATGTTCTAATCTAAATCAGTATTAATGTACATCAGTTTGTAGTATTAAAAGATGGATGGCCTGATATAAACTTAACTGGTTGAACTATTTGATGATGGTTAGAAGTTCACAGTTTTCATTCAGTCAGTTCTGGCAATGGATGCTGGTAACAGAAAAACGTAATTCACTTCATCTGTTTTAAACAGTTATGACAAGCCAAGTCCCTTAATTCCACTGTTATGCAGACTTTTTACACCAATGAGACCAAAACAGATGAAAAAAAAAAGAAAAAGAAGAAAAGCCTAGTAAATAACAGTAAAGCTTTAGTTGTACATGGTTGATATGTGTTTATATGGGTGTATGTGTATTTGTACCTGTGTGTCTCTGTGTTTCTGTGTGTACCTGTATGTCAAATAATGTCAAAGTGTCATTTGGTAGAAATTTTACTGGCATTTTAGTTATTACACTGAAGGTATAAGGAACAAAGAAACAAAATAAATAAATAAATAAACAAAAAGTAATTTCACCCCCACAATGAAAGGATATGAATATGAAGTCTGAAACAAGAAACAAAACCAAAAAAAATTAAAAAATAAATAAATAAATAAAATAAACAACAGAATAATATTACAAGAAATAAAAACACTACCGTAAATACACAGAATTTGTTTCTACAATAATTCAGCAGAACAACAAAAACTGTCATAAGCCTATTTAACATATACTGAAGATCTAAGGATTAACTCATTCCACTGTAAGTGTAATAATTACAGTGTCTTCTAACAGAACATCTGCCAATATGTTTCACTTCAATGGTGGGGTTCCTCAGGGAGATGTCCTAAGTCCCATCCTTGCTGCATCATGTCCCTTAGCAAAACTGCAGCACAGCAACCAAATACATGTAATTACTGTTTACACTGCTGATCACTGACTTTCATTATGCTGTCATGAACATTGATGATAAAGTATTTATTATTATTATTATTATTATTATCATTTTTGCTGTTATGAACTTTGATGATAAAGTATTTATTATTATTATTATTATTATTATTATTTTGCTGTCATGTTTATTATTATGGTTATAATTATTATTGTTGTTATTGCTATTATTATTTATTATTTTGCAATTTAATTTATGGTCTCATTTTAAGGCACTAAAAATGTCGAATTAGATATACTGTTTTATCTAAATGATTTCATGGGTACTCTGACATGCAGATTTAATTTATTTAACATTTGATTGTTTAATTTCATACAAACCGAATCATAGATAACATCAATTACCAAAATACATTCCTACATCACATACTGCATCAAATGTTTAATTTAACAAAACTAATTGTTTCATTTAATATAAAAGAAAACAGAGAAAAAAATTAAATATTTAATACAATTTTTGTCTGAGTATTTTATTTTACGTTCAAGTTACAATTTGATAACATACAGAAACAGCTCTAGCTAAGTTCATTCAAGTAAAGAATAGTTCTTAAATGTGTAACTTGAGAAATATTTTATGTTTACACATACAGATTATAATGCAATATTATGTAATAGTCTGATATCTGAAGAATGAACTATACAGATGTTCAATCAATTAAACATTTAGCAAAAACTGGTGTTGTTTTAAATGTTATGCACCTGTTTAATCTTATGTGATAGACTGACTTGTCACAGGCTGAAAGGAACTTTGGGGAATATTTCTCCAGTTTCACATAAATATTGTATGTACAGGTTCAAGGTTGGATTTCAGAACTGTTTTTGATTTTGGAATATATGAAAATTTAAATGTAAACATAAAGATACATTTATATTTGATATACAGCTTTCTTTATTTGTTTTTAAGTACTGTTAGACTCAGTTAAAAAAAAAAAAAAAAAACTGACAGTCTGTGTGTGTGTGTGTGTGTGTGTGTGTGTGTGTGTGTGTGTGTGTGTGTTTTGGTTATATACAGTGGAAGTACATTGAATGTGAACAGCTGGTATTTCTTTTTTATATAGATTTGTATAAATGTTTTCATTCTTTTTTTTTTTTTTAAAAAAAATGAATTCTAGAAACACTATAAGGACAAACCGTTACAAAAAAATCTCTATATATCCAATGTAATAATAACAGTGACAATAAGAATAATAAAAATATCAACAATAGCAATAATAACTATTACAGTAATGAACAATAACTTAACGTGCCCATGAATTTATGTGAATGTGGATGTGTGTTTGTGTGTATGAGCGTGTGTGCATGTGTGTGTGTGTGTATGTAAATAGTTGTGTATATATGCATGCATAAGTGTGTGTGTGTGTGTGTGTACATATATGTATGTATATAATTGACTTAAATATGTAATATATGTATGATTATATCACTTCAAGGATCAATATTTTAAAACTCTGTTCTGTCTATGAGCTGACATGTGTACCAGCTCTATTTCATTGTAACAGTAGTAAGCAAAACAGGTGAATGCATTTCCATGACCCATTTTAATTGAATTCCAGTGTTTATACAAGACAGCTAAATGTTTACCCTCCCTTACACTTCTGTCATGCTAGTGTTGTAAAAGGATCTACATGTTAATTACGTTTTTTCACCTATTTTTGTCTGTGTTATGAATTCCAAATATTTAAACATTATTTTAGTCAGTGTTAAAAAATTGACTAAGTACCAGATCATCAATAATCATGTCATTAAAATAGACATTCATTTCATGTTAAATAGATTATTATTTTTTAAATATAAAATTCATTGTAACTTCTACAGCACATGTTTTATTTATATAAAACAGGATGTTATTAAAATTTCAAATTCATTGTTACGTCTACTGTATATATATATTTTTAAATAGACTATTTCATTTTATATTTCATTGTATATTAATTATTAAAATTTTAAATCCATTATATTATCCACAATGCATATTTAAACTGACTTTTTCAATAATAATTCAAAACTGTCCACTAAGAAAATACCATTTGTTTTAAAATATTTTACAATGTACCTGTGTATTATATATTTAAATAGACTGTTTCAAATATTCTGAATGGTTAACAAAATCTTTATGGAATGCCAGGATGCTGTTAATTTTTTTTTTAATGTTATTACTAAAGTACATCTGTACAATTTCAATTAACAGAGGGAGCAATGTGTTAATAATAATTAAAATGTATCCACACTGCCAACAAAACATTCAGAAAGACTGTTTCAGTTTATTCATGTTTCAAGCCTTTTTCTTTTACTTAAAACAAAATTTGTTATTACTGTCACTGCTCTTGATGTCATTTCATATTTTGTTTCTATTGCTTATTTTGTCTTTGCTTGTTAGCTAAAAGACATACAGAATATAAAATAATTTAGCAATCTTTCCAACATTTTAGCTTCCATTATTAATTCACCCATATTCTCTGTCCATCTTGACCCACTGAAAATTCACCCACAGCTCCTAACCCACTTATGTATCTACCCCTGACTCCATTGATAATTCACCCATCATTCCTTGAGCTTTTACCTCTGATAATTACCCAGCCTGCCCTAACCCCGTACCCTGGATAATTCATCCAGCCTCACTAACCCCTTACCCCAGATAATTCACAGACCCTTCCCAGCTCTTACCCAGATAATTCATATTGATAACTCTAATTGCTGGCTTTTTTAAAAGTCACTGACAAGTGCAGTTAACTGTTTGTGGAGCTGAATCAATAAAGCTTGGTGCATCAGAACTTGAAAGAAAACAGAAACACATTAGCAAAGCTTGGGATGACTCCCTTTCAAGAGGCAATCCCAAAACTTCAGACTATGCCATTTTGTTTATAGCCATTTTTATTTAAAAAAAAAAAGTTCAATACTTTTACTTCTGTTTTTATGATGAATGATTCTTTACATAGTGCAAATTAAAGCTCTGGATGTTAACATGGCCCAGTAATGGAAGAGTTTGCATAATATTTTGTAACTGTAAACTGTGTGGTATGCATTGTCCTTGTTACGTATATATATGATTTTAATAACAGTTCCAAATCTGCAGCTGAGCTATTTTGTTTCTTATATATAAAAAAAAGAGCTTTAATTAATTTAATTTATTGTTATTTTATCTTGCTGTGTAATAAATAATTGTTTATCAAATCTCTTTGAAGTACAGCACACTTCAGTATTAGATTAGTTTATGTGGTTTTAGACTTTTTTATATTTAGTTTAAACAAAAAATACGGTATGTAATTTTTTCTGTATTGTAAGGAATTTTACTAATAGTTATTGTTCACATCGATGCACACATAATTATCATTCATTTCTTTTTCTGAAATATTTTTTTATTTTTTTTTTTTTTTTTTTTTTTTTAAATCTGGCATGATTATTTACACATTTGTAGGAGTATTGAATCTTTCTTTAAATTTTTTTTTTTTTTGACTTCTACTGTAAGAGTAACCCAATAATACATAGGTTAGTCTGTATGACAGTTTTTGTTTTTGTATATAAAATAAATTTATATGTCCCATGGGTAAATTATAAAAACACTTTTTTTTTATATATAAAGGTTTTGGTGAAGAGATTTGGTAGATAAATTCTAAATCTTGCCAGTTACATAAAAATATCATTTATACTGCATTATATATGAAAATGGTATATAACAACAAGAAATAAGACTAAAGTTTTGTTACTAGCCACAACGTAGTTGTTGGGTACTCATGTGATGAATAATATGCTATTTCCCAGTTTTATATTTAATTACAGTTTATATTGTTTTTGAGTGCAAAGAGTCTTTACAGACAGAGTCTGCTTAGGTTATGTATTCCTGATTTGAAATCATTTTAAAGTACAGTAAGAAGAATGATACATAAATCAAATCTGTTGTTGTTTTTTTTTTTTTTTAATTTACTATTTCTATTTTATCTCTGAAAAAGTATTTCTTGATATTTTTTTTTCAATGTTAATTATTACAGTCACTGTTAGGAAATTACACAAACTAATCATACATCATGATGGCATTTTGAACAAATGCAAAGCAGGACTGCCATCAATCAGATTTAGAAAATGTTCACTAATTTACAAACAGTAATTATCTGAAGACTAAATCAATATTAGTTGAAGAGATTTAGAAGTAGTACTTTAACAGTTGACTTGTTTTGATATAAAACATATTGCATATCTTGATATTTACCTACCTATGTTTTTTTTACAGACTTTTTTTTAAAAAGATTGTTTTAATTTACTCTTCTTTTAACATTGTAATAAGCTCCTTCATATATAGCCTACATCACAGACAAAAGATAGAAGGACATCTTGGAATAGTTTATCTTAGAAGGAGATATTGACCTGGTTATTGTTACAATCTTCTGTTAAACTATGAATACAATGCCTTTGTTTCAATTTACAAGGCCTTATGATGATGACTGATTATTGTTATAATTACATTTGTGTGTGTGTGTGTGTGTGTGTGTGTGGGCAGGGAGAAAATGCGTATATGTGAGTGCGTGTGTGTTGTTTGTGTTTGTGTGTGTGTGTGTGTGTGTTTTGGTGTGTAAATGTGTGTGGATGCATGCATGCTTGCATAAATTTTCTGTTGGTTGTGTATTGGAATCAGAAACATTGTGAAAAATGAAATTTAAAAACAACAGTAACAAAAACAGACTAATATAATATTAATCAACAACAAATGACTGACAATGAAAAAAAACACAAAAAAAACCCTCTACATCTCAGAAACTGAGGGGCAGTATTTTCAGATCACAGATGTTAAACATTTTAAATATACGTTGTTAACAAAACTCTAAGACAAAAACACCATTCGTAAATTCAGTCATTTGCCTTCACAATATACACCATGTCAAATGACATCTCCTAATTAAGTCCTTATGTATACTTTATATGCATGATAAGTAATTTTACTTACATAATAGTCTGAAAGTGGGCATAATGACATGCAGGTATTTATTTTCTGTGAGGGGGTCCTGTTGATTAGACAGTATGTAATACTTGTCATATTACACACATGTTTATATGTACATTTATATCAAAAACTAATTAATCAACCGGAGACATGTGCATGACAGATTTCAGATATCTGCACCTCAGATTACCAGCACTGTTCGTGATCTCTGCACACAAAACAAGATACCATTTTTCCCTTCCAGTTACTTCTTTGCTTTGTTACTTTGTTATTTTGTTTATTTCTGGAAAGTAATTTGCAGCCCAGGGACAGACTTCCCTCTCAAAAAAAAAAAAAAAAAAAAAAAAAAAAAAAAAAATCAATGGAAATTGTGACAACAAAACTTTCGACAGAAGTGTAACAGGTTGCCATGGCAACCGGCTGAGACGCACAGCCAGTCTAAGACCACACCTAGTTTTTTTTTTTTGCTGCAGATTCAGGTTGGTATCTGATATTGTTTACCTTTTTTTTTGTATGACACATATTTATTTACTGTTACTACTAATTGTTGATCTTGTAAACTTAGAACTATAAGTTGTACTACCTTCTTTAATGGACTTGTGAAGAATGTTTAGTTTTATAGACCACTGTAAGCTTGTTGCCATGGTTACTGATCATTTTTGAACAAAATATATATGTATGTGTTGTTTAATGACAAAACTGTGTACTACTAGTCTGGTCATGTTTGGAAAATGTAGATTGATGAAACTGTTTGCTTAGGATTTGAGAAGAATTGAACTGAGGTCACTGTGGTTCAGAAGATGTCTTGTAGATGCTTCTAAGGTAATACAGTGACTTATTAACATGGACTGATAGTTTTATAACTCAGAGAGAGAGAGAGAGAGAGAGAGAGAGAGAGAGAGAGAGAGAGAGAGAGAGAGAGAGAGAGAGAGAGAGAGAGAGAGAGAAGATAGAGAGATAGTATGTACAAGGATATAGAAATGTAAGATGAAAATAAAATACAGGGAGGTAGGTAGATATTATTAAAAAAAAAAAAAAAGAGTGAGAGAAATAGTAAAATAAAGAAAAAATGATAAACAAAAGATACAAAAAGGGAAAAGAAACAAAACAGTTTGTTTTTTCCCCTACTTCATTTTGAAAGTAACAATAAGAATTGAATTGTTTTATAATGATTGTGATTGTTATCTCAATTTATCTGTACGTATGTACATATATCTGTGTGTGTGTGTGTGTGTGTGTGTGTGTGTGTGTGTGTGTAATGTAAAATAAATAAAATAAATAATGACGTTTAACAATAATAATAATGTTTGTGTGTACGTGTGTGCACTTAATTACCTATGCATTTATCTGTCTGTTCGCCTGACTGCCTGTCTGTTGGTGTATAATCACTCCATAGAAGAAATATTTAAAATGTTTTTCATGTCTATTTTTACTCTCTTTTATGTAGCATGATAATGTTGAGCTTTCCAGTGTCAATAACCTGATAAAAAGATATTTTAGTAAAATAAATTGACATCATAACAAGTATTTAACCTTTTTGTACTATTTGTCATTATTTCAACCAACGTTATGGATGGTTTAATCGAGAAAGATTTATTTTTAAATTTTTTATTTCTTTTAATAATTCAGACACACACACACACACACACAATATAAAAATAATTGAACTATATTTAGATGTGAACTATGGCTTAATAAAACATTTTATTGTAAAGTTCATAAAACAAGTATACTGTAATCAAAATATTTGTTCCCAAAATATTACGAAATGGCTATTATTTTTAATTACAAAAGAATAAATTAATACTGGTTTATTAAAATGACAGATTTTATTAGAAACATTTATTAGAAATCAGATGTTGTTTTTGTGTGTAATGATGACAGAAGACATGATACTCACTGTCATATTCTTACCTATAGCACAACAATTTCAATATTGCATAGCTTACCATAGGCAGCAAAACACACACCTCCAGCCTTTTATAAACCAGTTACTTTAAGTCTAATAGAAAATAATAAAAGTATATATACTGCTCATATCTTGTTGTGCAGGATTGATCCTTTTCCTTTCAGAAATATAAAGTAAGTTTGTATGTGAACTATAGCCAAGTATATAATAAAAAAAAAAAAAAAAAATATATATATAAAACCCACTTTTATTGGAAATATTTCATCTGAAATATAATACAGTGTATCCTGAACTCATCAAACAACCTTGGTAAATATTTTTAGTCTTGCTGTTCCAAAAATAGCTGAATATATCAGTGAATTTAATGGTTGCTTGGCATGGCATTGTCATTTATAATCACTACCAGTCTACTGTATTATATATGACTGAACTGCAGTTCTCATACATTTTTTAATAGAGGAAATCACTATGCTTGTGTAAATGTGTTAGCTAGATCTCTTCAGTATATAGAACCAATGAACATAAATACATTTTTTTTGCTTTTAATGCTTATTTGGTATCAAAACTGACAATGTCTGGCAGTCACACACATGGAAATACATACATATACATATACATAAACATATACATATACATTTACACACACCCATATATACATACATACATAGAAACAAAACATTTATACATCTGTAAATACGTTATATTAATGAAACCAGCTTCTGGTTTTTTCCATTGACCAATGTTATCAGTTAGCAGCAGTAAATCTTGAAATTCACCTTCTCATAGACAGAAAAAAAACCACATTAAATCTCCTTGGATAAATTTTTTATAACATGATGTGTGATAGCCACAGTTCATGTCGCTGCTGCAACAAATGAGCTACAACCCACACACATCTTCATGTACGGAGAATTGATCTTGTTTACCTTCATACTTCACTCCGTGGCTCTAACCACTGGACTGCAGTCTGGTTCCTCCCTCCTGTGTGGAACAAGCACAAAGTTGAATAACATTTGTCTCAAGGCCTGCAGGATATAAAGACTTGTGTAATGCTTTGAAGCATTTCCTGTGCTTCGTAATAAACACATGTACATGCATGTGTTTTTGTATAGTTTTTATATAGACACTGAATTACAGACAGACATAGAAACATGTCATGTTTGCACTCTTGTTGTTGATGGCATACATATAGAAAAAACTGGCACATCTACATGCATATACAAAATAATGTTCAAAAACATGCACATGCACAAACATTCTGTGTTTGTGTGAATGACAGACATACAGAAATAATATAGAAAAATATGTATGTACACAAATATACAATGGGCATATATATGGAACTTTCCTTATGTACGGTTTTTGGGGTTTTTTTTTTTTTTAAAGTCTTCCTTTGCTAAAAACTGATGATAATATTTTATAGCCACTGTTTTTTTTTTTATTTACTGTCATTTTGTTAGATAATAGCAAATTTCTTGAATGATTAAAGAAGAATACAAAGAAAATGTTACAGAATTATCTAATAATTTAGAAAAGGAAAAAAATAAAAATATCATAAACGATTATTGAGAAAAGGTTTGAGAACAATACATCCACTTGTTTGTAATAATGAAGAAAGAAAAAGAAAATGGCAAGAATGTTTAAATGATTAAAAATACTGAGAAAAAGTTGCAAACAAAACATGAACGCATCTCCAGTAATTTACAAGAGAAGAGAAAAAGAAAATGGAAAAAAAAAAGATCTTTCAAAAGCTTGAACAAACTTTCATGAAATACCTCAAACATAAATACCACATTATCTCAAGTCACATTCCTAATGCATGCTCTCTAAAAATGTGTGAAATGTTTTCTGAAACGACACTTCTAAAGTACTGTCAAAGTTGTCTCTGGGGATCAGAAAGGATTATCAAAGATTTGGCAATTTTTATCTTTCCTCCTGTTGTATGTATCGAGAAGCTGCAAAAACCACAATGGAATACACTAGAAGTACGATGCCTCCTTGAAAACCAGCGAAGACTGGATGAGTGGGGGGGGGGGATAATCTCCTTTGTTGCATTGTGTTGTCATGTTTGTTTTTGAAAAACCCAGTGTTTGTCCGAGAAAATGAAAGCTGACAGTAGGTCTGGTTTATTTGTTGGCAACGCTTGGAAATATCATAATACTAAACTCAGACATTCTGAATCTTCATGTCATAGAACCTGTTTCAAAAATATGTAGTTCTAAATTGTGCTGTTTCTGATTACTTAATCTTTTTCATCATTTTCATCTAATGACGATCATGATGATGATGATGATGATGATGACATGCATCTATATTAAACCATTTCAGATAATATTTAAAAACAAATTGCGTGTATTTCCTGCTATGATGATTGCGTTGCTGATAAAACTACAAACACATCGTGACATTCTCCACAAGAAAGGACGAAGTCGCTTGAGGAACTTGTAAAAATTGTTTCCAGTGATGAAAGCAATTTACCTTGGTCAATAGGTTCATGTCTTTGTTAGTTTTAGACTGACAGAAATAGAAACTTGCAGCTATATTTAGCTGCAGGACCCTGTGTTTTGTCACTTCGCCAAGCATCTGTAATGTTTCAAAAAAAACCCACATAACATGAGGGCTGGATCAGGTTGAAAAATAGAAACACATAAGCAAAGTACATAGTTTCTTTTTTCTTTCTTTTTTTTTTTTTTTGAATTTAAAAATAAAATAAAATAAAATAAAATAAAATAAAAAAAAGATAAAATAAAAGAAGAAGAAGAAAAGAAATCAATTGGAATTCTGAAAATAGACTCAAAGATGTGCTGCTGTGATGGCTGTGGCGAAGTAATGAAAACAGGAAGCTGCAGCTACAGGCAGGCTGCTTAACAACATGGGGGTGTGCTGTTCACGTGGGTGGCTGTGACAAATGCATGGAATTGACTTAGAGAAGAAGAAGAACAAAAAAAAAAACCCAAACACATCAAGTGGAAATAACATGAAGGTGAGAAGGCAGTTCTGTTTTAGTCCTTTTAGAAGGAATGCGAATATAAGGAATGAAATTCTTAAATAGATTGTCGTTTGAATTTTTTTTTTTTCATTTGTACATACCTACCTATATATACATACATACATACGTACATAAACACATAAATATATAATCCATCCAGTTACAGACACTCAGACACTCGTACATATATATACAAAAATATTCATTCAGTTTACATGGTTTTTTTGTTTTTTGTTTTGTGTTTGTGTATGTGGACACACACACACACACACACACACACACACACACAGACAGACACACACACAGACATGTACATATATATTTAAGATATATGACTAAAAAAACTGAATAGATTACTAGAAATGTTTTACAGAAAGCCATTTGTATGTTATTTTTAATTTTTATATTAAAAATTATTGATCATTAAGAACAACTGTAAAAATAGTAGGTTTTTTTAAATCTTATTCTCTGTTTTTTTTGAATGTTTGAACTAATATGAAAGATTAACAATTTGAATTATGTATTAGAAAGATGAAGAAGAAAAAACTAAATTAAAATCTTACAAATAATAACTAATAATTTTTCTTTTTTGGCTTTACTAAAATATTATTGTGTTTTTTTTTTATTAACATTAAAGATGAAAATGATGAATATTTGCATTACTAATAGAAGTAATAGTAATAACAATAGTAGTAGTAATAGAAGAAGTAGCAGTAGTAATAGTAATAACAGCAGGAGTGTTTATAAAAACAGATATGGTAGAAGTAGCAGAAATTGTAGAAATAATAGAAGTAGTAGTTATTGTGGAAGTAGTAGAACAAATAGTAGTAATCACAACAGAAGTAGCAGTTGTAGTAATACTAAAATCAGCAGCAGTAGCACTATGAAATATTACTAGTAATGAAATATTTGCATTCCTCTAATCATTATAAAAAGTAATAAAGTTGGTGGGTTACAGACATAGGAGAGATGGAAACCACAAACTCACAGCACAGTTTTATGTATTTACTGTTAACAATTCCTTTCAAAGGAACAAATGTATTTAATGTCTGATGTAAAAATGTTTTCACTCATAAAATTTTTGATATTTCTGGGGCCTGACGAAAGTCATTAAATGCTATTAGATACCTATCTGACCTGTTAACGCTTTGTTCTTTTAATATCTTCCTTTTTATTACCTGTTTATGATTGTCCATGTCAGGTGAGGCATTCAACTCTGCTGACCTGCTCCGATGACAAACAAAACAAAACAAACAGTTATTATTTATACACAGGTATGAATGTTACCTGTTTATGTGAAACAGTCTTATGTATACAAAAAAAAAGAAAAAAAGAATCTCTCTCTCTCTCTCTCTCTCTCTCTCTCTCTCTCTCTCTCTCTGTCTGTCTTTCTGTCTGTATCCAAAAGAAAAATATTATCAGTAAATTATTAATCATAAGATTTTTCAGTAAATTAGAAATTTGCAGTTCAAAGTTTGGATAGCTTTTTTGACTCCTTAATAAAAGATTCAGAATGAAAGCAGAAGTATGTTTTTAAATATATTACATGCCGGGATATTTGTAATGTTTTAAATATTATTATTATTATTATTGTTTTTTAAATACTTTTTTATTACTTTAGTTACAAAAAAAAAAAAAAAAATAAAAAAACATTGCCATTTCAAATGAATTACATTGATATCCTCAGGCATATTTTAAAATGATTATATTATTTTTTCGAATTAAATAAAAATTATATAAAATTATTTCTGATGTTGCTGCTGTTATTACTCTTACTGCTGCCATTACTGTTTCTTGAATATCACTACTACTACTACTACTACCATTACTGTTACTACTACTACTACTACTACCATTACTGTTACTACTACTACTAATAGAACTAGTACTAGTATTATTACTGCACTAATATCACAAATTTAAATACTGATATGTATAATAATGAGGTTAATTATTCATCTGAAAGCTATTTCTGTTAATAAATTCTAAGCTACATATTTTAGCTTGAGGTGATGATAACATGTCAGATGTCGACACTAAACAACAGGTATTGACGTCAGTATGAACTAGTAGTAATTTCTTAACCACTATATCTGTTTATCAGATTCTACCAACCCACATTGCTGCTTAAAAACATTTACATTACATGACAAATAGCAGAATGTCTAGATAATAAAGTTTATAAGATGAATCAGTGTATAAAAATAAATAAACTAAAAAAAAAAAAAGGGGAAAAAAAAAAAAAGGACTAACAAATATCATAATATATTTAAATAAAAAAAAAAAAAGAAATATTAAAATGTAAAAATACATTTTTAAGTATCTAGATCTAATTGTTTTTTTTTTTTTTTTTTATTATTATTGTTATCATTATTATTATTATTATTTTATTTTTTTTTTTTTTTTATGAAATCCTAAACCAAAGAAATTCCATTATTTTAAGAGTGAATGTTATGAATCTGTTTTGCTGCTGGTAATGATATTTTTTTTTTGTTACGTTTTTTTTTTAAAACGGTATGAGAATTTCTTGTTTTTGCAGAAAAACAATATATAATAACAATAACAATAATTTTTATTTTTTAAAAATACATAAAATAATAATAATAAATAGGGGAAATCTGTTGATCACCCCCACATATTAATAAAAAAAACAGCAACTACATCAAAAACACTTTTTCCAATTTTACATCAAAATTGATCCCAGTCTAAATCTCTCATTAACAATGACTGGTTTTTTAACAGCTGAGTGAAAAATGTGTTTTCACTTCAGATTCTCCACCCATGTTTACACAGTTGAATCAAACAGTTGCTTCTGTCCCTCTACCAACTGATTTCACTTTAAATAAATAAAAAAATAAAAATACTGTAATGGTGATCATCATTTCACAGGTTCAGTGTTGTTTATTGTTGCAAAACAATGTTAATCTTCTATGATTATCACTACATGAAATCTGCTGATAATCTGGCACTACTGTATATGATGACCATTAAATATGTGCCTGAATGTTTCTTTTACTTTTATTTTTTTTATTTTTTCCAACATATTTAATGACTTGTATATGTGTATTAGCGAAGATTTCGGGAACTTCACGGATTTGGTCCAATATCAAACATAATGCCCATGGAATATATATACCTGAACTTCATGAAGGAATATAGATAAAATAAAGTAGTTATAGATGTGTTTTTTTTTTTTTAAATTTAAAATAATGGTGATAATAATAATAATAATGACGATGTTTTTCTATCTGTTTTTTTGTTTCTTTTTTTGTTAATGATCTGCAATTTACCTACATGTAAAATACAATAAAGGTTTCTGGAAATGTTACGGATTTGCTAAAAGGTTGTGCCCATGACAAACATGCCTAAACTTCATAAATACATCACAATTTTTTTAGTGGGTTCTATAATTGCTTCTTGTACATTTTTTTTTTTTTTTTTTTTTTTTTTTTTGGATGAGCATTGCACAATACGAATAAAAATACCATTTATGAAATAGCTAACTTTTTAAAGATCATCTTCTGCAGTTAACAACTACATGTTAATATCATGTTTAAAGTAACAGTTTTATACAACATGTCAATAATATCTGTGCATGAATCTTATTAGTAATTATTATACTGTTGTTGGAATGTATCGGTTTTGTGTGATTTGATAATCTTCTGCAGTTAACTACTACATATTAACAAGGCTTTCTGGGACACATGAATAAAAAAAAAATGAATAATAAAGTAAAAATAGCAAACAATTTCTTGTTAAGGAACCATTTTCTCCTGGATACTTTGTGCCTTCTGCCCACTCCTACACCTGATATAACATACTCCTATCACTAATATAGCCTGCTCCAGTCTTTCATGCAGTCTACTATTATTAACATTGTCTGCTCCTACTAGTGATATAAGCTGTTCCTATCACTGACAGTATATTCCTGCCAGTGATATATTTACTTCTATCACTGATATAGCCTGCTCCAGTCTTTGATACAGTGTACTTTCACTAACATTGTCTGCTCCTACTAGTGATATAAGCTGTTCCTATCACTGACAGTATATTCCTGCCAGTGATATATTTACTTCTATCACTAATATAGCCTGCTCCAGTCTTTCATGCAGTCTACTATTACTAATACTGTCTGCTCCTACTAGTGATATAAGCTGTTCCTATCACTGACAGTATATTCCTGCCAGTGATATATTTACTTCTATCACTAATATAGCCTGCTCTAGTCTTTGATACAGTGTACTTTCACTAACATTGTCTGCTCCTACTAGTGATATAAGCTGTTCCTATCACTGACAGTATATTCCTGCCAGTGATATATTTACTTCTATCACTGATATAGCCTGCTCCAGTCTTTGATACAGTCTACTTTCACTAACATTGTCTGCTCCTACTAGTCATATAAGCTGTTCCTAACACTGACAGTATATTCCTGCCAGTGATATATTTACTTCTATCACTGATATAGTCTACTCCAGTCACGACAGTCTGTTCCTACAACTGCCAGTGATAAAATCAACTCCAATCATTGATGCAGTCTAAGTATTGTTATACAAATATTATTCAGTCATATTTTTTTCTTTGCCTTCTTAAGTAATTGATCTAAGATCTTTCTGTTATAAATTTTAGAATAGAAAAAAAAAGAAAAAAAGAAAATAGAATAAAAAATATATGAACTCTTTAATGAACCAGAAGGTATATATTTGTTTTGTCTTATTGTTGTATGTAAGAACTATATTTAAAATATTTTATGATTAACTGTCACACATAACTTGTTTGTTGATGTCACTGCACTTCAGACAGTTTTAGATAGCATTCATGACCAAAAAACAAAGAGATAATATTTTATACATGCCCTTTATTTGTGATTGACAGATATGTGTATTTTTGTTATAAGCTACAACAGGTAATCTTCACAGCTGTTTGCAGAACTGTTGTAGGTCACATTCAGAACTTGTTACATTTCAAATCACCCATTTTAATATTGTGATCATCTGATGTAATGACAAATTGATGGGTTTTTATATAAAATGGGGCTTTCAGAAATAAAACTGATGTACAAATTAAATGTGCATGTGTCTATGCATGTATTTGTATATGTTTGTCTGTATATATGTGTGCCTGTTTGTGTGTGTGTGTGTGTGTGTGTGTGTGTGTGTGTGTGTGTGTGTGTGTGAAGAGAGGTGTTTTTTTCTTTCTGTTTTTAAAAATACATAAATTATATACATATTTGAAAGGCTGTGAACATGGGGCCTTAATTTTGTAAAGATACAAACTACATATATATTTTTAAAATGTACATTGATCAATTATTAATATCTTTGTTTCTGCTGAATGTCAAGCAGACCTGACATGCTTGTTGTTTTTATCTTTCACAATATATATGTATGTATGTATGTATGTAAGTATGTATGTATGTATGTTTAATATGTTCTGAACCAGTACGTTACACATAAATCTTTAATATTCATGTTTAAGTATGTCTCATAAATACCTGAATTAGGTTAGTCAGGAATTTGTTAGTATTCTTGCATCTATTGATTTCAAGCATGTTTTGTCATGGGTGTGGTTAACTGCCTTTACTAGCTATTTGTTTCGTAAAATAATTTGAAACTGTATTAGAAATGTAGTTACAGATGTTAATATTTACATACCAACTTATCTCATTTATCTTCTAGATAATTACATTCTTGGCAGAACAGAAGTGCACCTTTACTTATAACACAATTTTTTGTATAGTTCCAACTTGTTGTTTTATTGGTTTAATAAACCCTGCTGTTTGTTAATAATAAGGTACGACAGTAAAACAAAATGAAGGCTAACATTTTATCCTTTCACTGTTGAATTTGTTTAATACATAGAAATGTTTAAAAAAAAAGAGTTATTAATTGAAGTAGACTATAATTGGTACTGTAATCAGTAGTAGAAGTATACTATCCTTAATGCTACAATCAGTTATAGTTACTGGATGGGGTAGGTTGTAGTTTGTGGTAAAAGTAGGCTGTAGTCAGTGGCACAAACGTATTGTTTTCAGTAGCAGAAATGACTGTCCATAGCAGTAGGATTGTATTGAATTTCTGATAGGAGTAGGATGTTATCAGTGTAGAAATGTTTTGCTTTCAGTGGCAGAAATGACTGTCCATAGCAGTAGGATTGTATTGAATTTCTGATAGGAGTAGGATGTTATCAGTGTAGAAATGTTTTGTTTTCAGTGGCAGAAATGACTGTCCATAGCAGTAGGATTGTATTGAATTTCTGATAGGAGTAGGATGTTATCAGTGTAGAAATGTTTTGCTTTCAGTGGCAGAAGTAGACTATCCTTGGTTGTAGGATTTGATTAAAGTAGGTAGAGTGTCTAAGGTCTAAAAAAACACTACATTAATTCTCCTTCACGTACACCATAATTGTTTCCTGTACTATCTAATCTCTAAAACAGGTTTTTCTAAAGCCTTGATATGTTTTTTTTAAATTTTTTATTTTATTTTATTTTTTTTTTTTTTTTTTTTTGTAATCATTATAATTGATAAGAAGGAAGTAGAAGGAGAGTTTTTTTTTTTTTTTTTTTTTTTTTTTTCTTCCTGAAATATATTGGACACCTAATAACTAGCACAAATATTTGTTTAGAAGTCCATTCATTCTTTGTACATTTACATGCATTAAACTACAGACTGCATGCTGCGAAACAAACCTGCTCTTTTTAGCAGAGTCACATTAATATATCAGTGATATCACACACAGGATGGTATGTTAAACCCATTAACTGTACCACTCAGTACAGCAGAGACATTATTATGGAGGTGGTTATTAAAAAATGCTTTACCACATTTAAATTCAGCAAAAGAAAAGCACACAAGGAAGCTATGCTTCATTTCAGATGAATATCGCCAGCCTAATTTGAAGGTGGAGGTCTGAAGGAGAAAACAGTTTGACACTTTTAAAAATAGATATGTTAATTACAGCAGCAGTGACAACATCAGTGATGTGTGTGTGTGATTACGTGTTACTCACAAATTTAACACGTAACACTGTCACGTTACTAACATGATGGCAGGTCGTCATTGTTAGACAGCAGCTGACAATTTTCAGTTAGTAATGCAATAGCTGGGTATTGAACTTCAAGCAGATGATGACCAACGTTAATAAAGATCATGTCAGTCTGCTTTAAGTCTTGAATCGTAATTTAAAAAACAAAAAAAAAACATCTTAAAACATAACAGTAGTGTTCTAAAAAGTTATGGAAAGGGTCACAAGCAGTCCCCCTTGTCTCTGAAACAGTACAAAAAAAATGACTTAAAACACTTGTTATTTTGCCAGTGAGTCCTTTTTCCCACCCAGAAACTCTGGCTGGCTGTAATTTAATTTTCACCTGCTATTTTCAGCCTTAATGATATTTCTGATTGGTGCTGCTTCTTGAGTCTTAGAGCAGTCCAGCTGATAACAGCACTGAGGTCTGTGATAGAGAATATGGATTGTGGCCTTAGTAAATGGCAAGAGTGGACCTGGAATCAAAGACAGAATTAATGAAATGGAAATTCACCTGAATATTTCATATTAACAATTTTCAGTCTTCGTTTGAGCATGAGTGCAGATTGAAGTAATTTGATATGTTTTCTATATTAAGGAGAAATCAAAGGTTGATATAATGCAGCCGGAAATACTGATGTAAAATGTGTAATATTTAAAGTGTCTGAAGACTGTCTTGATGCTGAATTCAGAATAAATAATCTGATTGGTTTTGTGTATTACAAGATAAAGTCAGCAGTGCGTACATTGTAATATGTAATTTTACAGCATTATGCAGACTTTAAGTAACACAATTACATACATCATACTTTTATATTAAAAAAGAAGTATATTATTATATGTAGTTTATATCTAGTACAACATGAGCAGTATGTACATAGCATAAACAATATAATAAGTCGACTGCACTGTACATGTGACTATGTATATATGTACATATGTGTGTTTATATATATATATATGTTTGTCATAATGTGACACCAATATTTTGCACAATTAAATACATAAGAAACTGGCTGTAAGTACATCACTGTTTACAATGCAGTGACAATACCTACACAGTTGTACATAATACAATAACATTATCCAGACTATTTTAGTACAATGGCAATACGTAAGTAACTGTGTAACAACTGTGTAGGGCAATGGCAACATGCAAACAATAGTGTAAAACTGGCAAAGTGTAAATAACTGTAATACAATGGCGATGTGTAAACAACGCTGATACAATGGCAGTATGTAAATAACTATATATAATACAACGGCAGCATGTAAACAAATGTATGTAACACAGCTGAATCCATGTATAATAATACAGTGTCAGTAAGTAGATGTTAGTGATTGTGAGATAACAGTATTTTACACTTCGCTGATGTTTGTCCACAGAATCACAGGATATATTCTTTTCATCAGGGATATTCTAGTCTCTCCGGTAATAAAAGCTGCATGAACACTGACAATACAGTCTTTACCTTAAAGCCATAAATTCACCCTTAAAACTTTTATTAGCTGTGACTCCCTCAACGATGAACTTGCAACAGCTACGGAGCTAAATTATTAAAAATATTTGTTATTCTGGCTCAACGGTATGTCAGGAGCTTATAAAAGACTCTTTACGTCTTTTCTGTTTTGTCAACAAACAAAACAAAAAAAGAAGATAGAAACTGTTTATTTGTTTTCTCACAGTTTCAGTCTGTGAATGAAATGTATAGATTTCATAAAAGCCAATGATTTCCATTCAGTTTGTAATTCATTAAATAAGCTTTTGGATCCTTGCATTTCTTTGAAACTATTTAAAGCATTTGGACACACTTGATGATCAGTGAATGTGTTTATCCATCCATGATACTTGGAGTTGGTTGAGATACGGAATTGTTTAGAATGTTTTATGTATTTTTTTTTTTAGTTTATTTATTTATATTTTGAAAGAATTTTTTTTTTTTTTTATATATAGATCTATATATATATATTTTTTTTGTTCAGGTTTTCAATGAAAGTTCAAGTCCTATGATTTGAACACAAAAACATTTTGATGCAGTATAATTATGTTTATAAGTTTCAAGCCCTAATAATTTCTGTGAATATATTGTACAATTTTTTTGTTATGGTTTTGGGGTGTTTTTTTTGTAAACCTGTCAGAATTTTATGGAGAGAAATTAGTACAGTATATCAAAACAGAATACCTTTTTTATTTCTTTTTTATTTGAATTTAAGTTGGAATAATTACTGCCTGCTGATACTTAGACACCTTGTCTACAATAACAGCTGTAAGTCTGTTAACTGGAGCAAGTTCAGTTCTGTTAATAGTAAAGAGAACAATCATTGTATCTAAAATTTAACCAGTGTGATTAAAGCTGCCATCATCTCGTACACACGTCAGGAACAATAGAGTTGTTTGTTGTGATCCCAGTTTAGTTACATATAGTCTTTGATATCATTTTTCTCAAAGGCTGGAAGTGTTGAATATGAAGGTTATGATTTCAAAACAAAGAGAGACACACACACACACACACACACACACACACACACACACACACACACACACACACACACACACACACACACACACTCACACACACATACCACACCAAATATATACAGACATTTGAAATTCTTTTATAAATATGAAGAAGATCATTTACTATGTGACAGTCATATGTGATTGATCACATGTTGTTGTTTTTTTAGCTAAACTTTATTTTTAATCTCACAAAAACATATTTTCTCTTTTTTTTTTTTTTTTTTTTTTTTATATTTTTGTAAAAAAATTTCCAAAAAAAAAAAAAAAAAAAAAATAAAAGCACTAAATCAAAAATCATAAGCAACACTGGAAAAAAAAAAAAAAAATAATAAAAAAAAAAAAAAAAAAAAAAATAAAAAAAAAAACGGACAGTTTATAAAACAGGATTTACAGGCTTATGGTACAACACACCTGAAGTAATTATTAAAACTACGCAGGTGATTTGTTGATACATTTGGCTGTCATCAAGATCTTACAGTCTAAAAATAACCTACCAGTTTAACATCTACGTGACCTAAAACATGACATTAGTATTTTTCAGGTTGATTCTGAATACCAAAGAGTCGGTCGTAAATATTTTTTTTAAAAAAGTTTTTAGTGGTAGAAGAAGGAAGTGTGAACAGGAGGAGAACTGTAAATATTAACATGTGCGTGGGTACAGAGTGCATTGTATACTTTGTTAAAATGGATGAACAAAAACAGACAAAACAACAACAACAACAAAAAAAAAATAAATAAATAAATAAATAAATAAATAAATAAATAAATAAATAAAATAAAATAAAATAAAATAATAAAAAAAAACTCAAAAGAAATAACAGTTTGTGTTGAAAGTTGTAGCTGTGTTTAACTTGTATTTACAATCTGAACAACTGGTAGACCAGTAAAAGGTCACAGCAGATGAATGAAATGTTAGCAGACATTCTTAGCAGACATTCTTAGCAGTTTTGTAATATGCAGACAATATCTGGTAAGGGAGATAACTTTTCTTTAGCACTAATAATGGTCTGCATGAAAATTGTAAAGAAGAATTGTGTTGTATTAGCTTAACATTTTTAATATTTGTAGTAGTGATAACATTTTAAAATGTTCTGCAGAGTATATATATACACATCTAGAAGCAATAAGCTGAAGAACAAATTAAAATGCAAAAGAGAAAAAGAATACAGAAAACAAATGAGATGTGTTGCATTCTATCTTTTTATTTTATCTGTAAAACCATCAATTTCAACTTAAGTAAATATAGGCACATTATTAACTATATTGTTAATTGTGAAGTATCTTATACTAGAAATGAAGCCACCTTATTGGACTTTAGTATGTACTGGAACATTTTTAAGTATATTGTTAGATTCTAGTAATTTGTTCTCAAATAAAATCCATCTATCTGAACTTAAATAGATATGTGCCCTATGTTAAGTATGTTGTTAATTTGTGGTATTTTAATTTACAAATGAAAACTGTGATGTAGCCATACTGTTTGTCCAGTCTCTAGAAATATTTGTATTTACATGAAAAATGTCACTGATCAATACTACATTTGTAATGATATCTTAATATTCGTTGTGTCTGACAGGATTGAATTTCTGCAAACCAGAGCATGTTGATCAATGGCTAAATAGATATGATGAATCCTGCTCTAGACAAATTCCTGTTCCAGCATTTACTCTACAATTGGGTTTATTAATAGAAATAATCATAAATATCAATTGTTTATTCAGCAGTTTCAAATGATTCCAGAATTTAAAAAATCTTTTTTTTTTTTTTTTTTGTGTCAGTTGTAATTTATATTTCATTCATAATTCATATCATATCCTAGTATCAAAGAACCAAGCAAACCTAATTTCATGGTTAAATAGGTTAAAATAGGGATGCCTTTTGGATTGTAAAGTATGTTTGCTTCAAATGAAAAGTGATTTAGGCATGTTATTGTGAATTTATTTTCATTGCCCTTACGTTACACAGCTTGATCTTCAATGTAGATCTCTTTTGTTCAGCCAACTCTCAGTTTTATAGGCAGAATACCTGCTGAGGTGTTTCTCTGCGTTTTGCAGCTATCTGGCTAACTCCTTCATAACCACTTAATCAGATGTCTGTCTTTGTTGTCATGGACACCATGATGGAACTTTCATTTCTTTCTCAAACTATTAATCTTTTCTTTTCCTTTCTTTTCTCCTTTACTTAGTCTCTTTTAGTTCTCTCATTCTCTTTCTCAGCATTTTTTTCTGGGTTTTTTTTCTGTCTTTAATCAGAATTAGAGATATGTTGTTATGTCATGGACTCTTATAACTGATTTTTTCTCTTAGGTTTTGCCTTCTTGTTAATACAACATTTGCATTATATTTTTTTGAATTGTTGGTTTTTCACTTATCCCACCATCTCGGTCTGTCTTTTCCATTCATTTTCATATTTCCTCTCACTATATCTCTCAAACCCATTTTCCATACATCTTTCTTTATCTCTCTGTCCTAATCTATTTCTGTCTTCTCTCTCTCTCTGTCACTCTCTTTCTCTCTCTCTCTGTCACTCTTTGTCACTCTTTCTCTCTGTCACACTTTCTCTCTCTCTCTCTCTCTCTCTCTCTCTCTCTCTCTCTCTCTCTCTCTCTCACACACACACACACACACACACACACACACACACACACATACACTCTCTCTCCCTCACACACACACACACACACACACACACACCCAGAGTGTTCTGGCAGTACAATCAGACACCTGTATACACATTACACCTGTCTGTCAGTGAGGTGGTAGACACAGTGTTAGAACACAGGGTGTTCAGGTGCCAGATTCTCTGGGATTGCCAACATAAATTTCTTACCCTACCACACACACACACACACACACACACACACACACACACTCACAGCAGTCTAGAGTTGTGTTAATGCCAGTCCTCTCAAAGTTCATCTAAAAATACTGTGATATATCTAAAAATACTGTTGTTTATAACATTGATTGTGTGGAATTATTGGCTTTAGAGGCAAACTGAAATTGCAGACTACTGTGAATAACTACCAGGAGAATTATAAAATAAATAAATAACAATAAACATGAAAATATTGTAGATATCTAAGAATAATTGGCAGGTGAATGAAACAAAGTAAAAAAAAAGAATAAGTAGTGAAAATACACTGATATGTCTAGAAATTCTGTAGTATATAAAAACTGATTATAATTAAAGGTGTGGAATTTTTGGTTTTACAGGAAGATAGAAATTCTGCACAAGTAATAATAACTGCCAGAAACGTTAAGTAAATTAAATAAGAATAGATATTAAAACAAGACACAGATACAGCTAAAAATACTTTTGTATATTATATTGATTATATTGATTAAGTATGCAGTTTCATTGCTTTTAGAGGAAAACTCAGATTCTCTGTGTGTTGATGAAGAACAAATACACTAATTAAATAATTAAGAATACTTACTAAAACCACTGTGATATAGTTAAAATTAATATTGTATATCACATTGATGGTTGTTAAATATGTGGATTTATTGGCTTTACAGGCAAACTGAAATTGCACAGTAACATGAATAACAGCCAAGAAAATTAAACAAAATAATTAAATAAGAATTTTTAGCGTTCAGAGGCAAACATAAAAACTGTATTTATTTAAGAATAACTGGCAGGAGAGTTAAATAAATTAAATAAATTAAATTAAATATATATCTGATATATATCTGAAAATATGTAATGTTAAGTGTGTGGATTCATTGTGTTAGAAGCAAACTTGGATCCAACATGTCTAACAATAATTGGCAAGACAGTTAAATAAGAAGAAATATTAAATAATTAGTAAAACAATAAATAAATAAAAAAGTAAACCAAATAAAAACAAATTAAAAATAGAAAATGCTTTGATGTGAATGTTTCTAAATTTGGAAGATAACAAACAGTTATAGGCAAAGCAGGAACTTCCTATTTATAATTTATTTATAAAGATATTTTTTTTTTTAAAACATTTTTTTTTTTTACCCTCTTTTTCATAAAACTGCATGTGGTAATATTTTTATATGCATTGCATGTATCTTTTGTGGTGATTTTTTTTTTTTTTTTTTTTTTTTTTAAATTCTTTAAAATTATTATTTAATATGAAAAATCATCTAAGAATATCTTACATCTTAAGTAGCATTGTATAAGATTTTAGTAAACAGCAAATAATAATATAAAAAAAAACAGTTTAAATAGTGTAACATTTTATAACTTCTATGAAGCATTAACTTCAAAAAAAAAAAAAAAAAAAAAATAAAAATAATAATAATAAAAAAATAAATAAGAAGAAAAACTCAAATAAATAAATAAATAAAATAATGATATAAGTAGTATCGCAGAAGAAGCAGTAATAGTTGTAATATAAAAATAAAAAAATAAGTTTTTGTTTATGGCAGTACAAATAAAAGTAATAAATTAAGAATTATTTGAAATTTAACACTAATGAAAAACAAAACAAAAAATTTCTAAAACTGATTTCAAAAAAGTAACAACATTAAAGCCTTCTTTCAGCTTTCAACTGTAACACTCTGCAAATTCCCACTATGTTGAAAAAAAAACAAAAAAATAGAAAAATGGGTAAAAAAAAAAAAAAAAAAAAAAATAGAGATGTAAATTAAAAACTTTAGAAAAATCTCGTAACACAGGAGAAAACAGGTGAAAGACACAGCTGATAGGAAACGCAAGTTGCAAGTGCATGTGTACATGTAAAACACTGGGATTTTGGCTGCCGTGCAAGCAACTCACAACAAACTGGTGATCTCGCACACACACGGTTGCCAGGTAATGATTCCTGAAAGGCAAGATAAAACCAGATATAAATAGCTTCATTCCACTCTGCCAGCTTCTTTGGGTAAAAAGTCTTCTACATGGGAAGCTGTACACAAAGTATTTTTCTCTTCATCTTCCTCCAATGGCTTTTCTCATCGGTATTTGGCTTGTAGAAAAGATAAACTCATTTTGAACAGGATTGTGACAGTGTTTTCTTTTTGTATATAATTTATTTAACTTGTTCTTCATCACTGAGGGATTGTAAGAATTGAGTGAGCTTTCTACTTTGGATATTATTTTCTTGACCAGAATGGAAAATAAGTTTGTGTTCGTTTGGAGTTATGTTTACTAGAAGGTAATTTTTTTTTTTTTTTTTTTTTTTTTTTTTTTTTTAATCACTCTTTTTATGTGGCTCTTGCTAGTAAGCCTGCTTTTGGGGGTTTTGTGTGTTGATGATAAAATTTTGTATTTTGTACTAAATAAACAAACAAAACAAACAAACTTTTTAAAGTTTTTCCTAAACTATTGCTGCATTTATAATACTTTGGAGACAACAGAAAGGGCTTCTTTCATTAATCTTTTAAAAAATATTTTTGTTAACTATGTGTGTGTGTGTGTATGTGCATGTGTTTGTGCATGCATGCTGTAGGCATTTGTTACTGACTTTCATAAAAAGATGCTGTTATAAGATAAACATTCTGTGCTATTTTTTTTCTTTCGTACTCAACAGCAGTTGAATGTTATTATTTTTAGTTACTTTTTTGATAAGGGTTCTGTTGGTTTGTTTTTCCACTGTAATAACTGATATTTATGGTGTTTTATCTTGAAATAGTTTGGTTAGGGTATTGTTTTGAATGGGTTTGATATACAGAAATGTTGTGTCATTTTTGAGGGGGTTTGATGTACCTGGTCAGTAGTTAATTGTTTACTGAAGGTATTTTAATTTGATGATGTTCAATTATTGAGCAAAAAGTGAAGATAAAAATTTATAGAAAGCACTTTGACTCATATTTTGCTTAAGATATAATTCTCTCTCTCTCTCTCTCTCTCTCTCTCTCTCTCTCTCTCTCTCTCTCTCTCTCTCTCTCTCTCTCTCTCTCTCTCTCTCTCTCTTTCTCTCTCTCCCCCTCTTTCTCTCTCTCTCTCTGTCTGTCTGTCTGTCTCTAACTCTTGTACTGTATTTCTCTCACACATTATTTAACACATTGTAAAAGTTACAATATTATTAAATGTTATCGTGGCACTCATTCAAAACTAGATTACAGCAGACAGATAACAGTGAATCCTTTTTTAAAAACACAATATTTCTAATAATAACCATCATCCTATCTACAAGTAGCTCTCTTCAGTCCCTCGAAAGGATGTTTTACTGACATAAAAAAAAAAAAATTATCAAAAAAAACCCTACATTTTCACATACATCCCGAAGTATAAATTCTACAGTCCCAGATGCAGAACCATCTTTTTACCAGAACACACATATACTATACTGTCAGGTCATTCTGAAAGATGCAAAGAGCACTTTTATTTTGTTGTTTGTTACTGTCATCACCGTAAGCTCATTACAGTCAAGGTCACGGCTTACACTTTTGTATGTATGTGTTATAAGCTCCTTATTGCAAAAACAAGGTTTATTAAGAGTTTATGGTTTTCCGTAAGTAGACTGTTTATTATTTATCAGTATTTGTACTCACGCACATGTGCTGATGTTAACCAGGTTCTCAAAGTACAAGGAGAATAATAGAAAAGTTATCAGAATTTGTCTGATCCTTGGATCACTGGCTATTTTAGAAAATGTGTTTTATTTTTAGATTGGCTTAACCCTTTTTTTTTTTCCCTTTTTTTTTTTTTTTTAATTAAAATTTTTTTTTTTTTTCTTCTTGATTTTAAACTAAATAGATGTTATGCAGATGGTTTGGGTAACTGCAAAGTATAAAGTAGGATTGTAAATGAATTAGAAAAAAGAAAATGAAAATAAATGGGTTTTTTTTTTTTAGGGCAAATGAAAAAAAAAGAAGAAGAAAGAAATAAAATGAGCTTTTAGGTTTTATTTAAAAAAAAAAAAAAAAAAGAGACAGAAATACATCTGTATGTAATCACACTATCGAGAATTTCTGGAGTCTGTTTTCTTATTTTCTGTGTTTTTTTTCTTTTTTAATTTTTGTTTTGTTTTTCTTTGCAGAATCTTAATTTTTTTTCTTTTCTTTCCTTTTTCTTTTTTTCTAGAGTTATTTATATTTTAAATGTAATCTTTCTTGCTTTTACATTTTTACCATTTTTTTTCCCATCTTTTTTTATCTTGATTTCCATTTATTTTTTTAAATGAATATTGGTCTATTTTGAGCCTGTTTTTTTCTGGCCTATTTTTTTTTTTTTATCTTTCCATTTTATTTTGCTGTTGTACGAGCAAGGTTACGGTAAATAGGTTCAAGTAATATTATAACATGAAAAAATGAATATTAAAGTAATAATGGGTGAACCAAGAACTGTTCTGCTGCCACATTCATCAAGAAACACAGAGGGTGAAGGATATCAGGTTTTTACATATATTCAGCTAGGCATAAAATACTTATCTTTTCTTTATCACAGATTCAAAAGGTAAAGCTTTTATTAAAAGATAATGAAGTAGGGCTTTTTACATATTTTTTGTGTCTTTATTAAGATATATAAATGTAGAGTTTTTATATATTTAAAAAAAAAAAAAAAATCAGATTAATGTTCTTGTGTGTGTGTGTATATATAGGGATATATAATTGTTCAGATTATTTTTTTCTGATATAGTTATAGAAAGTGTGTGTGTGTGTGTGTGTGTGTGTGT
The DNA here is from genome assembly GCA_012295275.1 of Chrysomallon squamiferum. Classification (NCBI taxonomy): domain Eukaryota; kingdom Metazoa; phylum Mollusca; class Gastropoda; order Neomphalida; family Peltospiridae; genus Chrysomallon; species Chrysomallon squamiferum. Next base: position 7,892,226 of record CM022673.1, on the reverse strand, counting down.
GTGTGCATGCATGCATGTGTGTGTTTTAGTGTCAAATGTATGCTTATACTTTTTTAATTCTTTTTCAAAAGAAAGAATCAATTCTTCAAAGTAAATTTTTTATGTAGCAGCAAACATAAATGGTTGTTTTAGGGTATTAAAAGATAAATAAAGTTATCAACTTTTCCAAATTGTTGCTACAGCTGGGAGGTAGACTTTTACAATTGATCTTATGTTAGTGAAATTTGAAATACATGTCCATATATACACTCACATCTGTTTGTATGTTTGTCTTAAGTCCATTTAAACCTTTACCAGTGTTTTCAATACTAAAATGTAGTTAGGTATGTTTGAAGACATTATTTTAATGAGACTGCATATGTTTTGGTGTGTGTGTGTGTGTGTGTGTGTGTGTGTGTGTGATTGTGTGTGCAGAGAAGGTGAGTTTATTTAATTAAATTGCTGTTACCAACATTTTCTCATATACAAGTTTATAAGCTTATTAACTGAATTTAAAATAGAAAATAAAACGAGATATATATATGTATATATATATAAAAAATTAAAGTCAAAATGATGAATGATTTCCATAAGAATACAGAAAAACAATCAATTTTGTTTTTAATCATATATTATCAGGCAGATGCAATATGGTGACATTTCGATTTATAACTATTAATTGTAATTAATATGGTTTTCATTGTTACACATCTGCATTTATTTACTCAGTATTAGTCTCTTAATTAATTATTCAATTTTGAAAAATAAACAAGAAAGATGTGACAGATTGTTCAGTTGGTGTCAGCATACGTTAGTTGATTGATTGACTTAATTAGAAAATTATTATTATCATTGGTGCTGTTGTTTTTGTTATTACTGTTGTTGTTAATGTTATTTTTGTTATTTTTATTATTGTTGCAGTTGTTGTTTACAAATTTATACTCGCTTTTTCATAGAAACATTAACTATTTTATTTAGTTATTTTTTTTTTGTGTGTGTTTTTTGAAGTTCATAAAAACAAAAATTACTATTAAAACCAACATTCACTATTTTATTCTCCTTTTTATTTTTTTTATTTTTTATTTTTGAAGTTCTTAAAAACAAAAATTACCATTAAATAAACTCCCCCATCAGATCTGTGGAAGTCCAGTATCCACGATGAAGGTTTTGGTGTGTTTGTTTTGACTGTAAGGAAGGCAATACATCGTAGTGGGCAGCAGCTGGCACTACTGAGTTTAGTTATTAATTCTGATTGTACCTCAGTATTCAGCATATGTCTGTACATGTTTGTCTGTGCACGAAGGGCAAGGCTGTGCATGAAGCTTGTCCCTGCTACTCATACTTAATGTAATCAGTTGTCTGTCTTTGTGTACTTTTATCTGTCACTGTCCTGTTTCGTTTGACATGCAAGGGAATAGTCGTAGACAGATTATATATACATGCATTCATACAGACACACACAGAATCACAATTAAATAACACTGACACTCACGCATGTATGCATACAAGACACATTCATGCATGTACACATATACACAAAAACATATAAATACATACATACATACATTAAAAGCAATACATACCTGCATACATACCTATCAATGTGCATACAAATGTATGCATTGTGTATCTGGAGAGAAAGTTGCAGGATTTTTTAATCACCACAATATACAATATTCACTGTATTTCTCTGCCTTTCCCTCACCTACACTCATCAGAGCAGTTACAAACTGACAGATATATATCCATTCAAAAGTTCACACATAAATGCATAAATATTCATACACACTCTTTTGCTGACTATATGAAGTATAGTGTAAATACTTTCATTTGGGTTTTTTAAAGATTAAGCATAAGTAATTCACATTTTTAACACATATTCAGTACATCATGTTAACTAATTACCTGTAACCATTCATTTAAAAATCTTAATTGTTTCTTCTAATGCATTCTAGCCATTTTCATTTCGTTGTATTTTTATTGAACTTATGCAAGGAAATATTGAAAAAAAAAAAAATTATGTTAATAATCTTAGGTGAATATAAAGGTAAAGAGTGGTAAAACTTTTAAAGAAAAAATGTGTTTGTTTTTTTTGATAATTTACGTCTTGTTGTCTTAAACAGCTCAGATGGCATGGTTTACATTATTTTTTTGCATAATGGATGTAACAGAATGATTGTAATGTTTAATCAATATGTGTATAAAAATTCATTTGGAGTCTTGAAGGTAAGTTATTTATTCTGAAGATTTCTTTCAAGAAAAATATATTTATTTTAGCATATGTTATGAATATTATTATGACCCTTACACATTTTATGCCCTAAGTACATTTGTGTAATGATAATGAGAGAAACAATTACCATATAGCCCTAATCTATAATAATAATAATCATAATGATGATGATGACAACAACAACAACAACAACAGTAAATAGCTATAGGCCTGATAATGATCTTGTAAGGATGGGCATAGACTGATATTTGTATTAGAATAATAGTTTAGCAAATAAGGTCAAAGTTGCAGTTATTATTTCACAATTATGTTCCATTCATTTACAAGACAGAATTTAAACTGCAAAAGATTGGAAGAACATCTGTTGAAAATTATATGTATATACACCTGGACATCTAGGAATGATTGAGAAAAGAATATTTAAAATAAATAAGCTAAAAAATATATGATGATGATAACAGCAAGTACTTGTTCTAGAAAATTTATAGGAACAAGCCATATGAAGTATATTGTTATTGCTTTATTTTATTTTATTTTTATTTTTATTGTTTTTTACTTATTTATTTATTTTTATTGAAAAAAAATGGAAATAAAAACTGAATTCTATTGACAAAAAGAGATTGTTATAAGGAAACTTCATATTTTTGTAATCTGTTCATAATAATTTCACAATTACATTATTTTCAAATGGTTTAAGATGAATAGTTATTTTTTTTTTGTTGTGTAATTAATCTGAAAAAGGGCAAAAGAATATATAAACATTCTCTCTTTCTTTCTGTCTCATATATATATATGTTTGTGTGTGTGTGTGTGTGTGTGTGTGTGTGTGTGTGTGTGTGTGTGTGTGTTCAAACAAAAATAATAGACTGTAATCCTACTTATATTAAATCAATAATTTTAAAACCCATATAAAATGTTTCTCTTTCTTATTGAATATTGTGAGTTATACACAGCAACTCAAAAGTATTCTCCACAAATGTAAAAAGAAAAAAAGAAAATTGAACATGTTAAGAATGTTGCAGATTGATGTACCAAAGGTGAATGTCTGGCATTAATGAGAACTGGCAGTTATTAGTTGACATGAAAAATAACTCGACTTCCATGTTTTTTTATTTATTTATTTTTTATATTCTATAATTTTTTTTTTTTTTTTTTTTTCTCCCTCAAACTGATCAGAAAAACAGAGTTTTTGTTTCATAAATTTTTTGTTTATTTTTTGTTGTTTATAGCAAACAATTAGAGCAGCATTCTTTGGTGAGAGTTATTGATGGTTTGTGTTTAAGAGAAGAGAAAATGAACACGTTATCCTCCAAGTCAGGGCTCCTGAACTTCCTGATATTTCAAAAATAGTAAATTAGCTTTATGTTTTTCACAGGTTCAAGATGTGAGCTGTTTGATTTATTATGGATCAAAGCAAAAAGTTTGTTTTGTTTCACAATACAGTTAGGATTCATTTTCTGTAAAATGGCTTTCGGCATTACTAAATATATTATTTCTGGCATACATTGCCTACGATTCCACCTGTATCTTTCAGTTAGAAGTAAGAATGCAGTTTCTCTACACACAGGACACTACATACCATTATACTTGATAAATAGAAGAAGAGACAGCAGTGTAATAATTTCAGAGATAATTTTCATTAAATTATTCACCATACATTTTATTCACGAACTGATTGAATGGAAATATAAAGCTGTGTGTATTAAAAAAATATATATATTCTTGTGAAAATCTTTCCTACAGGCAGGACAGTACATTCCAGTGATGTTGCTGTACTTCATAATGGTATGGGGAAACAGGAGAGCAGTAATCCCAGAACTGATTTTCATTAATCTATTTGCAAAACCTTTTTTCATGTATAGAAGTATAAATCTATTGTAATAAAAGCATATTTTTAAAAATTCATTTTATGTTAATAAATGGTGTGTGTGTGTGTGTGTGTGTGTGTGTTTAATCTAAAATTTTATTATTACAGTTTTGATTTAATTTGTTTTGTGTATATTTTTAAAATATTACAATAATAATAATTATTATTAATTATTTTTTTTCTATTTCTACAAATAATTTATCAGCAAAACCAATAATCAACAGAAAATGAAAAAAGAAAAATGAAAAATAATAATTAAAAAAATAATAATAAACAAAGAAATAAAATAACAAAATAACAATGGCAAGGAAAAAAAATAAACAAGAAGATAAAAAAA
>CM022673.1:7835310-7882810 GCA_012295275.1 Chrysomallon squamiferum | reverse complement strand
AGTATGTTGTGTGTTGAATCTCTCGCGCTAGGTCGCACAGTGTAAGTGGAGAATGCAACACTATCGCAGTTAAAGGTGTTAAGCATGTGTTTTATTTTTATTTTTTTTTCTCTTTTTTTTTTTATAAAAAAAAACCCATAAAAAGAATTTATTAAGATACTGTTTCTCATTTTAGCGGTTTTGCAGGAGTGTATATTTAATTATATATGTACAGTGTACTTGTCCATGTGTGTGTGTGCATGTGTCCATGTGTGTGTGTGTGCATGCGTGCATGTCTGTGCATGCATGTCTTGAGTTTGTGTTAGTCTGTGTGTATTTCTAGTTTGTTTAAAACTGTGTAGGGAGATGAGGCTTTTGTAAGAAGTTACCTGTTCTTGAACTAATTTGAAATTGTGTCAGTTGTGTTGTAAACCTGGTCAGTATCCGAGGCAAATTATTGCATCATAATGTTACCTTTAAGTGATCAGTTACACACACACACACACACACACACACACACACACACACACACACACACAGACACACAGCTATACACACATATACACACACACACAAACAGATCCACACTTTCACAGATAAATGTGTTCACAACATATGCACAAAACATTTCTACAAAATATTACACACACACACACACACACACACACACACACACACACATTCACACACACATTCACACACACTGAACAGAGTAAAATTGAAAAATATCCCAGTTTCTTAACTAACATCAGAGATAATCTTAGAAGAAAAAATAATAAGTTATTTGTGAAAAAAAATAACATAATGTACTCATTCTTTGTAGTTATTTGTCAATTCAGATTGAGGAATAAATAAATGTTAAAGTACTTACTCAGTTTGTTAATCATTTACATACATACATACATACAGGCACACACACACACACACACACATAAATAGATACATACATGTATACAAACACAAACACAAACACATACATATATGCATATAAATACATATATTTACTCATATATGTGTATATATATATATATATATACACACACATACACATACGTACACACACACAAAAAGATGCATATATACCTTTTTCACACATATGCACATACATACATTTATTCATACACCAATGTATACATACCTATATATATATATATATATACACACACATACACATACGTACACACACACAAAAAGATGCATATATACCTTTTTCACACATATGCACATATGTACATTTATTCATACACCAATATATACATACCTATATATATATATATATATATATATATATATATATATATTTACATACACATACATCCACACATACATATAAATATATACATTACATACACAGTCACATCTATTACGGTCATCACAAAGTATCTTGGATGAGACCACATGTAGAAGAATGTGGAGACTATTGAAATAAAACACTATCAGATCAAATGGTAGGTTTTTTTTTTTTTTTTCAAACATGTCAAGTAAACTTGTTACTCTTTTCTTTCCAGATCCCGTAGGACCGCTTGAAACAGCCATGGAAATCAACAGTTTTTCTAATATGGGAAACAGGCGTGGAGGTACGTATTTCACTTTCCACCCGTCACTCAGTCTCTTTGATTGTCTGTCCATTTCTTTCTTTCTGCTTTCTTTTCTTCTGTCATCATTATTATCAGTATTGTGTTTCCTGTTATTTTTACTGAAATAGAATCATCATGGATCTCAATAATATTTTAAATACATCTGCTGGTGAAAGAAAAATGTTCTTCTTCTAAGAGTTCTTGTCACATGCGAAGTCTTCTCTGATGTGTGTATGTGTGTGTCTTATTTCTCATTCCACTTAATTCCGTGAGATAATTTTCTTGAAGGTTTTTGGTGTTAGAAGCTGTATGTAAAAGGTCCTTTGCTGATAAATAAAAGCTGTCCTCTGAGTGTTTACAATGGCAATAACATGTTTTCTTCTTTTAATATCATCACCACACACACACACACAGAAGAATAAAATAAATAATAAAATAAAATCAACAAATACCATGTATATATATATTAGATTTCTGTTAGTGTTGTTAATCTGCTATTTATTTATTCTGTAGGAGTAGGCTGACATGGTGTTTATCTTGTAAACTGATTTAAATGAAGTGCAGTATTTATTAAAAGTTATAGGAATGTAATACTTTGGTTCCTGTTTACATGTCAAAACACATCAAGTAAATGGAAACAGAAACAAACACAGAGTCAACACACAGATACACACACAGACACACACACATACACACACAGATACACACACACATACACACACACACACACAGTCTCTATTTTTGTTTGGTTGTTTTGTTTTTTTATTATTATTGTCGTTATTGTTACTATTTTTATTAATGTTATTATTAGTACAATTATTTCATAAAATTATATTACTAAAGGCATTTTATTTTCTTATTAAAAACAAACAAAACAAAAGATGAAAGAAGAAATCTATTTCGGTATTCTACATAACTTACTGAAGTGACAGTAAATAATCTAATTTACTTTTCTCCATTTTTAATTGGTAACAGAACCTCAAACATTTTAATTGGTAACCGAGATTAAAACGAAAACAGAAGAACATAATTTTTTGTTTGTCCGTGTCGTAAATATTTAACAAACATATAAATGTAAATATAGATTAATGTTGTAAAAATGCTGGTGGAGAACTTTTGAGAAATAATAAATTACCTCCTGCAAGATAAGTCAGAGAACATTTTCAAATCAGGATGTTTTTTTTTTTTTCAAATAAAAAGTCTTGGCAGGGTTCCTAAACAGCTTGCTTTCTTGCATCTAAAAGTTTATGGCATTTACAAATAAAATGTGAACATATATTTATTTTTTTATTTTTTTTTTTTTTTTTAATATATTTTTTATATTTAAATGGGTTTTTTTTTTTTTTTTTTTTTTATATTTTTTTTTTTTTTTTAAAGATGACAGGAATAAGTTTATAACATTAAAAACAAACAAAAAATAAGATTTTTATTTATTTATTATTATTTATATATATATTTTTTTTTTTTTTAGAGTATGTATCTGCTCTTATATCTTATTTTAGATTTATGCGTAGAACTGGTTTTTGGCAAAGGCTTTTGACATAATGTTAGCATCTAACTTTTAATTTTTTTTATTTATTTTTTTTGTATTTTTATCTACTTGTATTTTTATTTATAATTAGGTTTATTTTATCTAGAGAGTTTTCAGGAATGCTGGGTCTGTCTTCAATATAAAAGCAATATGACTGAAATTGTCAGGCTTGTTTTTCCTGGACAGGAATTTCTTCAGCTTGTACATGTTTACAGCTTTGTGAATGTAGAACAAAAGCACTCTTTATATTACATTATCTTAAATAATTTTAATTTTTTTAATATTTGGAAAACATTTAATCTTATTCTTTTTATTTTTTTTTTTTTTTTTTGTATGGCTAGTGATTAAATGGTTAAATAAAAATGAAGCTTGTCGAGTTATATATAATTCCCACCTGCCAAAATGTTAAATTCAGAGCAAGGGGTCACATTCACCCTTAATATTCTTACTGTGTAGGAATGAGAAAGTATAATACTTTGAACTATGGTATTTTGTAATTTGCCCATAGTAATGTGTGTTTGTGTGTGTGTGTGTGTGTGTGTGTCTGTGTCTGTGTGTGTGTGTGTGTGTGTGTGTGTGTGTGTGTGTGTGTGTGTGTGTGTGTGTGTTTGTGTGTGTGTTTGTGTTTAACAATTATTCATGACTTTTATATTCATGATTGATTATCTGTTCACTCAGAACTTTGACGAAAACACACATTTATCCTTAATATTATTATTATTATTATTATTATTATTATACTTTTATACTTTTATACTAAGTATATATTTATTATATTCGACATACTGTCACTAAATGTGTAAAATGTAATATTAATGATGTGGATGGATTATTTACCCTTAATATTTTTAGTGTTTAGGAAATAAACTGTTTATATAACTTTTCTTTAATGTTATATATATTGTTTACAAAAACACCAGAAATTTCAGTATATGAATTAATTTATTATTGACAACGACAAATTTCCCCATAATATTTTTAAGTGTTGGGAATATACAACAAATATAAAAAATATTGAAATTTAAAACATCAGGTTCAATTTATTGACAGGCATGTGACTTCTGTTAATATTTATGAATCAGTAACAAGTCCTTAAGTATTAAAATAACAAAATATTCTCCAAATCTTAATATTATTTGTCAGTAAGTACGGTTAAATTTTCCCTCAATATTTTTAGTGTTTAGGACTGGAGAATAATGTTGGATGTAACCTTTGTGACCTGTGGCAGTTTCCTGCTAGTAATTCTGTTTATTATGGGTCTGTATCAAGCTATCATGCAGACCTAGGCTAGAGGGGTTGTGTCTGACGTCAGAGATGACATACTTTGACTGTGTACCATTGCAGGCCAACACTGTCACAGCAAAACAACTATTTGGCTATTTATAATTTCAGTGAGGCCCTATCAGGGCTAACGTAAACGTCAATTAAATCGGGGAGCAATATGTATTTATTGATATTTCAGTTAGTTAAACAATAAAATTTGTATAAAATATTAACTGTTATTTATTATTATTATTATTATTTTTTTTTTTTTATTTTTTTGTTTTTTTGTTATATATATCTAATCATAATAATTTAATGATTGGAAAGAATTAAAAAAAAAAAAAAATAAATAATTGTTCCAAAAATATTATTCAATAATTAAATTATGAGGCTCTGTTAAGCTAACGGGTACTTTATGATCAATTTTTCTGAAGGACTGTTTTTTTTTTTTTTTTTTTTTTTTTTTTTGCCCTGTCCATATATTTTTTTAATTGCTTTCTTTTGTTATAAACTTACCAACAAAGTTATAAAGGAGATATGTGGGTCTTCTTGTGTGTTGAATTATTAATGTTCATTTCCTGTGCTGTTAAGACTTTTATCAATGAAGTTTTTGTTCACGGTGTGACTGCATGCTTGGATCAACAACGTGCAATACCTTTTGTTTTTTTTTTTTTTTTCCAGTCACACATTTTGTTTTATACTCGACTTCTCTAAATGAATATTTTACTATTCATATTCCCTCTGCATTTCTGACAAAGCTAAATAAGTTGAATTGGTAAGAATCGGAGAGGCAGAAAAAAAAGAAAAAAATGTGTTCCTATTCTTTTTGTAGACAAAACATTGTCCCATAACAGCAGGGAAATTTTAATTAAAGATCTGGGAATTACTTGAAATTAACTATTTATTTACTAAACAAAGAGGTATCATTGCTTTAAAGGAAGCAGATAAAAAGAGACTTTCTCAAAGTTCTAAGAGGCATTCATTAAAAAATTATTTATTTTTGAAGTTGAATTGGCATGGAAAGTGATTAGTATATCACATGGCAAGATAAATAAAAACCAGACAACAGTGGAAATGAATAAATTATTATTTACAGCTAAACTATTTCAGTTGTTTTAAACCTTTTGAGCCTTGTCTCGGAGTCAAAGACTGTGAATGTAAATCACAAAGCATATCAGAGTACATATCAATTACTAATTACTGTTAAAGATACAGACACAGTTGTCTCACAGACAGACAGACAGACAGACAGACAGACAAAACACACACACACACAATCACATACAGTGACAGACACATCATATGCACAAACATGCACACACATATATATGCACAGACACATGTACAAATATATCCTTACTCACACCCACTCAAATTCCATTCATACACACATGTACACATACACACACACACACACACACACACACACACACACACACACACACACACACACACACACACACAGAAGACACATACTAATAGCCATCAACCCTTAAAATCATCATCTGTCTTAGCCTCAGCAATTCTTTGTGTATTTTAACTTTTTAATAAAAAGTAACCAATGGTTACCATTATTCATCCATTAAATGATCATTGCTGCATATTTGTTATATATTAACAGTTTGCAGCTGTTTTCTAGCATGTTTGTTCAAAAAATAGTAAACAAGAAAATATATTATAGAGTTTATTATGGAGTGCATTTTTGCCTACTTGTATATTTGCACAGCTTCCTATTCTAATCAGCCTACTCTAATAAAAACATGAAACACAGACACATTAAAACTTTCTTTTTCATGCACACACACACACACATACTCACACTCACACTGACAAAAAAGGCCTCTATATTGTTTACAAACAAAAAAAGCAACCATTATGCAAAGCAGCCCTGTGACATAGGTCTTAAACAAGCACAAATCAAAATCCTGTGGTTGTCATTGCCTTCAGTGGTTACTAGTCAAATTTTGGTATTATTTTTCTCAAATAATTAACCTGATCTTATTATTCATTGGCACCTTTGACGTCATGAACATAGCTGTTCAAGTGTTAGATGCCGGCTGGACTGAATTTGAAGTAATGTAGACAGAGGTTAACATATTAAATAACTCGCATTGCCATTCTGAACTGTACACTCATCATCTGGTCAAATATCACTGTAAGATGTTTTGAAGTTGTTGTTTTTTTGGAAGCAGCAGCACATTACCACAGCCACACCTACAGGTTAAAAATGATTTTTTTTTTTTTTTTTGAAATAGGAAACTATGTACTGCATTTTGGTAAGATAGACAAACAAGACGAATGCAGGTTTTGTGTTCCTCATGAGTTTATTCTGAAGTAACATAACCTCCAAAGGTGAACAGCATGACTTGACAAACATCTAAGTAAAGTGCTGAACTGCTCACATTGTAACAAAACTGGGTACATTCCAGGTCAAGGAGATTATTTCATGCCAGGAAATGACCCTTACTAATTAGGGAACTTAATCTGCTTGCATCACAGTTTTGTGGTTTGATTCGACTTCCATCTCTTTATGGTTTAAGCATGTTCTCATTGACTGATATGCTTGGTATTGGTTCATTGAATTACTGTTATCTGTGTATGGTGTGTGTGTGTGTGTGTGTGTGTGTGTGTGTGTGTGTGTGTGTGTGTGTGTGTGTGTGTGTGTGTGTGTGTGTGTGTGTGTGTGTGTGTGTGTTTTAGTGTATATGTGTGCGTGTGGGTGTGTGTTATTTTTCTGTCTTTATTTGTTTTATTATTTGTCTGACTTTCTTCCTTGTGTTCTATTTTTTCCACCTGTCTGTCTGTCTGTTTCAATCTCCTATTGCACTTTGTATGATTAAACATACGTAGCTTATCTGGAATAGCAGATTTGGCTGACATATCGACATGTACTTTTATTTACACAACAGACAATTTTACATTTGAATAAGAATAACAATTATGAATGTATCTATGACTGGAATTGAAAATGCTGATTTGAAGAGTTAAAACCTGATACAAGAAATAAAGAATAAATTTATATGAAACATTCTTACATATTAAATTTGTTTTCCCTCCCCCTCCTTTTTTTTTTTTATATCTATGGTTATAACCTTACAAATGGTTGCAAACAGTGATCAAAAAGAGTCCTAATACAAGTAATATTGGCTTTGAGAAAGTTTATTGTAGAAAGTTATTGTTCCCCATGCACAGTAAGTTATCAGTTACCATCATAAAGGACTTGAGCTGTGTGTATAAATAGGTCCTTTACAGATTGAATGTAAACAACACTTAATCCATGTAACAAAGACATTTCTCTCGCTTTGTTTTGTATCCCCAACACAAAAGGTCGGGTCAGGTCGCTCGCTAAGCTTCATTGACTTTATTGGTCATAAGATGAGCTAAATGGTTCCGAGTGAGTGATCATATCATGCCTGCTAAGTTTATGGGCAGGGCGTATTACACACTATTACTGTGTTATAGCGGGCAGTCGGCATGGAGGATTAGCCTGCTGTATGAGGATAACAACTAGCGTGTCAGAGACTGTCTGTCAGATTTAGACTCAGACCTGGCCTTGTTAAGACCTCTTCCTTTTTTTTTCTTCTTTTTTTTTTATATAAATTTTAATTCTGAGTCATTTTCGGTGAGTGGCAGTGAAAACTTGTATCTGAACACTGGTGACAGAACATCTTAAGATGTCATCTTTATATGTTTGTAATCCCGGGTTCCAGCGAATTTTAATTATTGAGTTAAGTGTTTTGTTGGACTGAACTGGAGTCTTCATTAGATGTGTGTTTTGACATCTGATGTCCAGAGGTGTCGTCGTGCTTTGAAGAATATAGATGGTGAGACTCTGAGATATCCGTCATTTTATTGGCAAGAAGGATTTTTGAAGGATTTTTTAGTGTTCATCTCCCATCTACAATAACTGAAAAGAAAAGGAAAAAAAAAAACAAATATATAAAGATAAAAGAAAAAAAAAATCCTGAAGTTTCTGAAAATATTGTGAAAACTGATTCTTTTCAGTTGTTTTTGATAAAAACTTGAAATTTAACTTGAGTTGCAGAAAATTTAAGCTCCAATATTTTTGAGACTTGATACTTAAATGACTTGATTGGAAGATCACTTGATACGTGATACTCTAAACAAACTGTCGGTGGATTATAACAGTACAGGTGACTTAGCTAATCAGTTCGCGAGATAATCTGATAATCTCAACCACAAATAGATTTATTTTATTTTTGAACTGATTGGTTTTTAACTGAGTCAAAGAAAATAGATATTCATGATGGATATTTGCGCTTAGCTGTTTTTAAGGATTTCATTCTGTGATTGGAAAAGTGATCTGTGAAACCAAATAACAGTCAAGTCTGGTTTTGTCCACTATGCTGAATGCATTCATGTTTCCTTACTTTGCAAGACTACATTGTAAGTACGGTTACAACTTTCTGTATCATATTTGATCAAACTGAAGTTAGAGTATTCAAATTCCATTCAAGTATTGTATTATTTTGTAATTTGTTGTTTTGTTTTGTTTTATATATATATATATATATATATTTATTATTATTATTATTATTATTATTATATATTTGGTTTATTTATGAAGTAATTTAGTTTTTTTCAGACTTTACTATTGAATGTTAAGAGAGATAACTTTGTAAATGTGTTAGAAAGTGAAACTGTCTATCTGTCCATGTGTTTCTGTGTCTGACACCTTCTTTTTAACACTGCATGTCACAGTTCAGTATGTCAGAAATATAAAAAAAAAAAAAAAAAAAAAAAAAAATGAAATTAAAAACACTGGGAAAGTAGATAAGAAAGATTTAAAAATATTCATGTTGATTTTTCTTTGATTATTATAGCAGAATATTATATTTCTTTATTTGCAAAACAATTATTAATTCACTAAATAAATAAATAAATAAATAAATAAATAATCATAATAATTATAAGTAAATAAATAAGTGAGTAAAAAAGGTATGTAAAAAAAATACCTATATCAGAACTGGATATTAATTACCTTTTATTTTATTATTATTATTATTATTATTATTATTATTATTATTATTATTATTATTATTATTTTTATTTATTTATTTATGTAATTTTCATATTTAAAATTTATTTTAATACTTCATTTTTTTCATGTGATTTTTTTTCTTAATAACACCAATTGATAATTTATATTTGATATTTGATTTCATTTAAAATTCTTATATTTAAATATATATATATTTTTTAAATTATTATTTCAGTTTCATGTTCTTATTTTTATTCCTATTTACATTTCATATTACTTATTACGTCTTTCATTTTATTTTATTTTGTATTTTATTTCAGAGTTTGTTCACGTTTATGAATTAATTTAAAATTATGCTAATAAGACACGCACCTGCAGAAGATAAATTCATTTTTAAACATGATGTCTGAATTAGTATCACGTGCATATGCGGTCATAATTTGAATATCACACGTGACCTCATTAAACACTCCATGCGTGTCTGACGTCATTCTATATAAATATTGCGCACACATGTTATTTATACATTTAAGTACCCACAATATTTTTTAGGTCACAAACTATGCATTGCCCATAGCCGTTTTTTTTTTTTTTTTTTTTTTTGTGTGATATACTTCAACGAACTGAAAGTGCGCATTATCAATTGAAATAGTGGGTTCGTGATTTTACGCTCTGTTGGGAAGCCATATTCAGCGAATAAGAAGGCAAATAGTTGACCTAATAAATGGTGTTTTTTTATTATTATTATTATTTATTTATTTATTTTTTTATTATTATTATTATTAGTGATGTAGAAAGACCTGAAATGGCGGGCCAAAAATGGATTTAGTCGAAATGATTGAGGAAGTGCTCGACAATACCTGTTTAGATAAGATTTATGTTGTGTGACAAAGGAGGAGACAGACAGAGACTGAGTGTGTTTTTTTTGTAATAAACACAATTTAAGAAAATTTAAAAAATTTAAAAAAGTTAATGTAATAAATATTTTTGTTTGTTTGTGAATGTGTGTGTGTGTGTGTGTGTGTGTGTGTGTGTGTGTTTGTGTGTATGTGTACATGTAAGTATGTGTGCGTTTGGGTTTCTTTAATTGTATGATGGGATCTGATTTTATTAATATTACTGAACTGTGTGTGCTTGTGGATTATGTATGTGTCCTGTTTTTGAGAGAGAAAGAAAGTAGGAGTGAAAGAAGGAGAGGAGAGGAAAGAAAAAAAAAAGAGGGAAAGGAATGTTTTTGTATTTTGACTGCCTGGATGTTTTAAAGAATCAAAATTATTTTGCTAAAGAATAGGTTTTTTTTTTTTTTTTTTTTTTTTTTAATGTTCTTATTTTTTTGGTGGATGTTTTTTTTTACACCATATTTTTTTAAAATTTTAAACAAAGATTATCCAGCAGTTATAACAGAAATATTATCACCTTTTTTTTTATATCCTGTAGCTTATAATATAAAATATTACTTATCACATATATTTATATCCAATAGATTTAAGAAACACTGATAAATTTTGTTAAAAAACTTCATTAATATTATATTACATTACATTACATTACATTATATATTATATTATATTATATTATATTATATTATATTATATTATATTATATTATATTATTTTAATATTTTTTGGTATTTTAACATGAGAAAAAATAAGTGAAATCACTTGATACACAAATATAAGAAAGGTTCTTTTAGTCACATTCTTTTTCTTAAAAAGAAAAACACATACCTTCAACACCACCATCATCAACTTAATAATAATAATAATAATAATAAAAAAAAAAAAAAAATGATAATAAGATGATAAATGATAATAAGATGAATAATAATAATAATAATATAAAAAATTGTAATAATATAAAAAATAATATGTAATGATGATAAAAATTAATTATTATTATTGTTGATGATGATATTTGATTATTATTACTGTTGTTGTTTTTGTTGTTAATTTGATTATTATTATTATTATTATTATTATTATTATTATTATTATTATTATTATTTCTTCTATTATTATTGTTTTCTTTATTATCATTATTATTGTTATTATCAACATCGTCATCATCATCATCATCATCATCATCATCATCATCATCATCATTAATAATATTATTATCACCATAATTAACAGATCTGAACCAGTCGTCGCCACTGGGTTCACCAGAGACTGCACGGCATCAGTTTGTTCCTCAGGAGCTCTTCCAGGACCAACACCTACAGCAGCAGCTGGCATCGATTAAACAACAGCAGCAGCTTCAGCAGCACTTCCTGTTGCAGCAGTATGAGCAGCAGCGCCAGCAGCTTGAGCAGGAACATGAAAAGCAGCTACACGAGCATATCAAGGTACATATTGTAGGTATCAGTATATCTTCTGTATGCTGCATGTCAGTGTGTGCTAACTGTGATTCTCAAACCTTTTCTTTTCACCTGCTCCATTATTAATACTTTACCTGTCCTTAGGTAAAAAATATTAATTGGCTGTTTATGCGTATAATAAAAAAAAGCATGTTGTTTTGTTTATGTAATTGTTAGTTAGGTAGAATCACTTCTGAGTAAATTTTTTTGTATTTTTGCCAGGTATATTTACATTTTAAAAATGATGTTAGATTAAAGTATGTGTATATATATATATATATAAATAAAAGGAATAATATCAGTTATAACAAATTCTGTAGATGTTATGTACAAAATGTACTGCAAATTTTTAATAAATAATAATAATGAATTAATAGAAATAAATATTAAAATAATAATAATAATTAATTTGTGAGTGTGTGTGTGTGTGTGTGTATAATATATATAAATTACAAATTAAAATTTAAAAATCAGTTGTTTGCTTTCAGTATTTTTCATGTTTAAATATTATTTTTGTATGTGTTGTTTGGGGTGTTGTTTTGTTTGTTTGTTTGTTTGTTTGTTTTATGTTGTTATCACTGTTGTTTCACGTTTAATATGACATATTTAGAATGCATAAGTAAAATAACAATTTTTAAAATAACATTTAAAAATGTTGATTGTTTTTCTGCTCTCTTTCTTTAACCAATCACTAATAAATAAAAATTACTTTAAAAAAAATAAAAATAAAAATAAACAAATAAATAAAATAATATTTGTGGTTTTTTTGACAGTATTTTGTTTGCAAAAATTTGCTCTTTCTGGAACCAATTCCTTAACAAATAACAATTATATAAAATAAAAGAATTTAAAATAAAAAAGAAGAAAAATAAAGTAATAATAAACTATATAATCTTTTAAAGCCTTTTTATCACAAAATATCATGTCTGCAAAAAAAAAAAAAAAAAAAAAAAAAACAATCTTTTCCCCCTCTCATAATTATGGGTTATTAAATTGATTTAAGCGCTGGAACTGAATTTTATTTTATTTCTGTCTACACAAAACTCATCCATGTGCTATGAAAATGTCTTCCTCACAGTTAGCTTACTTTAAACAATAGGAAACAATTAGTAACTTCTGTCCTCTGTTAGCTTCCATCGGAACCTAAACACAATTGGTCATTTTCCCCTTCACACTGGTCAGCACCTGAGTCCAGTAGAGTGAAAGGATGACCACTGATGGTTGAACTGTTGTATTTATTATTAGTTAATGATATTTCATGTGTGCTTAATTAATTTGGGCATGACGTTAATAGTAGCATGTAATGTGGTATGTGTTTAGTTGTGTGTACATTTGTCTGTGTGTGGCTCTCTACCTGTATATGTAAATGTTTTAAGTACCTTAGTGTGTGTGTGTGTATGTGTGTGTCAGAAGATGATATATGTGTTGTGTGTATAATAATGTTTATATGTGTTTTGTATGTGTGTGAAGATGTTTTCTGTGTGCAAGTGTGTATTTGTGTGTATTTTTTTGTTTAAATGTGACTGCAGTATATAATTGTGTATTCATCTTTGACTGTTGATGTCTGAGTGTCTGAACATAATGTGTACGTGTGTGTAAAACTGGACATGTAAATAATTCTGATGGTATACCAGAAGAATATAATGTAACTTAATAATTTCAACTCATATATTTGATTAAATGTGTTTTTTGGTGGGTACCGTTTATTTATTTATTTATTTATCTATTTATTTATTTATTTATTTATTTATTTATTTATTAAAGAAACTGTACTCTAACCTGAACAGACTTGCAGCTATTTCATTGTAGTAAACGTGAAACATGAAAGTTATGTCTTTTTCTGTTTCTTCTTGTTTTTTAAACTGCTGAGAAATGCTTAAAACAATTTATAATGACATTAACATGTTAAAAAAAAAAAAATAATAATAATAAACAATAACAATAATAATAATAATAATAATAATAATAATAATTCAAAAAATTATAAAAACATAAACCACAGCTTGGGAACTTTTTGCATTTCTTCACATGCAGTACAAGGAACAGAAAAAAAAAAAATAAAAAATAAAAAAAAATACAGCCAGCGTGTTTAATATATGAAAATGTCAAGAAAATGTCTGCATGCATGTACTGCTTGCCATTCTGTCTTGATTTGTATCTGTGCAACAAGACACATGGCCTGTGTGAAATTAATTACCTTTCATTAGCCAGGGAATCTTGGCCCTCCGCACACCGCATTGATTTAGCAGTGCATTTCACAGCTGTAATAATGACAAGACACTGTGCATGTAATTAGAAGTTTACAAGGAAGCCATTTGTAATATGGAATTAATTTCGGAAAGCAACAAAAGAAACCACTGCTTGTTTTTATGGAGTCGATATAAGTAAATATTTGCACAGCGTTATGAGTCCTGCTTTTTACACTGCTGATATTTCTCCCAGTTGTAAAAGTGTAAAGTTTGGTTAAAAATTTACAATCACCCGTTTTACATATTCAGTACAGAAAGAGTGTGGCAACAATAGATTTTTTATATATATATATATATAAATAAATAGTATTGTAGCTAAAAAAAAAATTAAAAATTTCTTTCAAACCAAAATAGATGTTAAAATTAAGATATTATATGGAATAGTATTTATAGTACTTATTTATTTATTTATTTATTTATTTATTTATTTATTTATTTATTTATTTATGAAAGATGAAATATTATTATGCCGAACACATTTTATTAACATGATAGACAAGAGATTTAAAAAAAAATCTATAATTGCCTGAAAATATCTGTTGACCATTTGTATTACATCTGCACTGAATTATTTATAATAATTAAACCTTGAGTAACAATCTAGAAATGACAAACTAAATCACCCACCTACCAACACATAAACACAAACACACACAGACACACACACACACACACACACACACACACACACACACACACACACACACACACACACACACACACACACACACACACACACACACACACACACACACACACACACACACACACACACACACACACACACACACACACACACACACACACACACACACACACACACACACACACACACACACACACACACACACACACACACACACACACACACACACACACACACACACACACACACACACACACACACAAACAAACAAACGGAGATATATTGTTAAGTAGATAAATACATAAAAAAACAACTAGTTTTTCAAAGCAAAAATAGTTCTATTCTGAAAAGCTATATAATTTCAGTACATTAACGTACTGATTGAAAATATCAAAATGTATTTACTTACCGTATCTTTTGTCATTATTTATACTGATTAAAGGACATGCTATTTTTAAAGTAAATATAGGTAGATTGGTAATAGGTATCTGAATAACAGCACGCACAGTCACACAATGGTTACGAAACATTTGTGTTCTATTTTAATAATAATTTTAAAGTTACAAATATTTCAAAAGAAAAGTAATGAAGATAAATGGACGGGCAAATCAAGATTTTTGTCATATATCAGAGGTGTTGTTGCCATGGTAATAAGTTCAGTTGCTTAATGATAATGAACACCTGTTTCTCACCTTTTCTAAAATTAAAACACTATTATAAATATCAGCAATGTACATGATCACACACAGTTCGTACATGTTTGAAATCTGAATACACCGGAGATGATAAAGGTAAAAGAAAATATTATCATTCATTCTTCTTGATTCTTTTTACATGTTTCGTGAGTCTGAAAATGGATTTTGTAAATTTATTTGTTTTCAAAATTATTTTGTACCTGTTTAAAGCCTTCTGTAGACATCGTGGTTAAAACTGGTTTTTCTCATTTGTCATTTTCTAATTGTATCTGTTTCATTTCAACAAAAAAAAAAAAAAAAAAAAGGAAAGAGAGAACAAGAAAAATGAAAAAAAAAAAATAGAAGAATTGAAAAAAGAAAAGTGCTTGTTGAAGAAAGATTAAATATTTGGCTTTGTTTTAGATTTGTTTCAGAAACTTACATTTCTATCATAAATAACATCCATTTGCTTTCTTCATGGTTAAACTAGTTTTATCTTTTGAGTTGTCTACCACAATATCCAAGAATGTTTTTGTTAAATATTGACTATTTGAGAATACAGTTAGGATTATTTGGGTTTTTTCCTTTCTTTCTTTCTTTCTTTTCTTTTTTTTTTGTGTTTTGCAATTTCATAATCATAATATGTAAATATAATTT
Organism: Chrysomallon squamiferum; assembly: GCA_012295275.1. Classification (NCBI taxonomy): domain Eukaryota; kingdom Metazoa; phylum Mollusca; class Gastropoda; order Neomphalida; family Peltospiridae; genus Chrysomallon; species Chrysomallon squamiferum. Next base: position 7,866,876 of record CM022673.1, on the reverse strand, counting down.
CTAATAAAATCTCAAGTTATCACAGACTTTTTCTATTCCTGACTGAGTCTTGTCATAGTTTCATGTCAACATCCGACATTGGAGTTTTAAACCTTGTCTATTTTGATAGATGCTATTGGTTATATATAAAACTGATATCAGTTCCAATTCGAAATTTAGATCTTTTAAAAGCTGACCTGTTGTGTGTGTGGATGTGTGTGTGTGTGTGTGTGTGTGTGTTTTAGTAAAGGAAATTGCTACACACACACACACACACATACATACATACATACATTTATGTAAGTACGAATATTTTAGTAAATGAAATTGCTACACACACACACACACACACACATATATACAACCATACATACATACATACATACATGCATATATATATGTATGTATATTTTAGTAAATGAAATTGCTACTTTCAGCATGTATGCACACAGAACAAGACAAAGCTTAGTTGTTAGCAGAGTATGAGTTAATGTTCAAATAGATTTTAGTTAGCAAAATTATAAATAAAATGCTACCAAAAGCATTGTTATATGCTATCCCTTCTAAAGATAAACAATACAGCTAATTCCTATCAAACACAAACAGAACAATACAATGCATCCCTTAAACACATGACTGTATTTTGAACTCCACTGATTTTATTCAGTTATTTTCCAATCCAGTCGGGATTCCTTAATTTATAACAGTACAGAGATAAGACTAAGGTAATCATGAAAAAGATTTCATGTTGGATTTTTATTTTTGTCTATGTGTTTGTGTGTGTGTGTGTGTGTGTGTTTTTATATAGCATGTACAATTTTTCTAAATATGTTTTTCTGTTTGCACTGTAATTTTGAAACCTTTCTGTCAATCTTAACAAAGATTTCATACTAATTTATTTTATTTTTAACAGTTAATATTTAAGAAGACAGTTTAAGATAAATATGCATTATGTTTAAACTCTGATTATCTCTTATTCATTTATAACATAAATGATTAGTATATAAAATGGTACACAAATATCTCATTTAAAAAATAAAGGTGTTTACACATTTTCACTTTTTGAAGTAAATTAACTAGCATGTAACTGAATAATAACAATATCTGAAGGTAAAAAAAAAAGTAATTAAAGATTCTTACCATTAGATAGCCTAAGGTAATTTAGATTATTTTAGAAGCTTGATCATTTGGATCAAGGCTGTCTACTTTTATGCATGTAACTGTCATGTCAGGGTTACTTTGAGCAGCAGCAGCAGCAGAAGCTGGAGCAACAACAGCGCCTGGAGAAGGAACTCATGGAGAAAGAGCGACTACAGCAGATAAAAAACAAGAAGAAGCAAGATGAAAGTGAGTTTTTTGTTTTTTTATCAGATTATTTTCTCGATTCAGTCTCTCTCTCTACACCATGTGTGTGTGAATTTTGATAATTTCAATATTCAGTGTAAAGATAACTAACATTAGAGTGGTTAGGATAGGATGTATTAAAAATAATTAAAAATAATAATAATCAGATTGTGTTCTTGATTCATTTTGCTGTCTGTAACCAGAAACTGGGCCAAAGGTTTCTATGCTTTGACCCAAATTTGATGCAGACATTCAAAATTTTGTACTGGCTTGTTATTTTATATAAAAATATTAATATTATTATTATTATTATTATTATTATTATTATTATATATATAGATATATTTTTTTTAAATTTAATTTGAATAGCATTTGAGGATAAACCAAGGAGTTTTATTTTTTATTTTACTTTTTTGCTTTTTGCTTTTTGCTTTATTGTTTTATTGGTATATTTTTAAAGTTAGTACTTATCACATGAGACCAAGCTGCAGTGAAATGTCAGTTTTATTTTTACCTGTGCTGATGTAGAGTTTTACAAGTTATTTACACAGATGCATCTTTAACACAACTGTGGTATTTTTGCAGGTGCAATTGCATCAAACGAGGTGAAACAGAAAGTCCATGAGTTCATACTGAGCAAGAAACAGAGGGAACAAGCCGTCAAAGAGTTAACTGGATCTCCACCACAGTTCAGACACCCATGGTATGTACTGTCCTGTCACATTGAAAGCATACTTTATTTCAAAGAAAAAGAATTTAAAAAGTTTACAAGTATATGTGTATGTTGTTGTTGTCATGTGTTTGTGTGTTTGTGTGTGTGTGCATTATAAATAGTATGTTATCAAAAAAAAAAATAATAATAATAAATCAGAATATTTTCCATTCTCATATTGTTATGCTTTATTATTATTAAAGATTAGTCACACGATCCAAATAAAACAATGGGGTAGAAGCTTGCTGTATTTATTAGGGCAGAAGTTCTTGTCAGCAAAGTTGTGTTTTAAGCTACATATTTGAATCAAAAGAAGAAAAAAAGAGCAAATAAATAAACAAATCATGGAGTTGAAAATAAAATGTTGTATTTCAGGGGACCAAACCAAGGCTCGTTGGATCAGAGTTCTCCCCCTGCAAACATGTCTCCTCCTTACCCCCATGCCATTCTTGGCAAATATGACGATGACTTTCCTCTGAGAAAAACAGGTATGTGCTGTGCAGTTGTTGTTGTTGTTGTTGTTGTAGATGGCAGCATGCATGTTAAAAGTGGATTTTGTATCAATCTGTGATCTTTGTAGGTAGTGATAATTTTGTTTTATTTTATTAATTTGTTTTCAGTGTGAAGTTTTGTAATTTGGCATGCTTGTTTCTTTTTTTTTTTTCTTTTTTTTTGCACATTTTTGGTTATTATTAACTTCTGGAGTATGTCTATTATGAGCATTTTGATTTTAAAATTCAAATTTTTTTTTTTATTATTATTTTATATATATATATGTTATATATAGAATTAAAATAAAAATATTATTATTATTATTACAGCACAAAAGCATATTCATATTTATTCTAAATAAAAAATTAAATAACAGATTTCCTATTTAAAAAAAAGAATAAAATAAAATGAAAAGAAGAAGAAGAAAAAAGAAGATAATAATAAAGTAATTAAAAATCATAACTGATTGCAAGATTACTCCAGGGCTATTGAAGAAAATGTTAATATTTTTCCTGTGTGTCAGAGCCCGTGTTTGAACTGGATATAAGTAAAGTGCAGAGTGGAAACAGATATTTCTTCTCTCATTTCACCCTTTTAAACATCAAAATAAAAGTGTGTTTCAATAAATATTCATTCATAAATTAATTACGTAAATTAGCACTTACCAAGTCTGTATTTTACGTGTTAAGTAAAAACGAGTATGTTGTTCTAGTTTGTATTATTTTCACTGCTTTCTGTCACTTGTGTTGGAAATCACTTTTCTATGGTTTATTTCTGCTTTTACATTTGTTTATTTATTTTTTTTTTACATTTATTTTAGTTTTTTGTGGGACCTTGATTATAGTGAACATTTTGAATTTATTTATCTATATAACAAAATGAATGTGAATTTTATCAATATTAGAATTGTGATTTTGTTTAATCTAATCCTCTTTACACATCCAAAGTGAAAATATTTAAATACAATAATAACATACAGTTAATAATAACTGTATAGTCTTTAACATTTTTTATTTTTTTTTTTTTTTATCAGTATGTCACAAATTATTGACTATTTCTAAATGATAACTCTAAATATTTTCTCTCTCTTACTAATTACTTTTTTCATAATTTTAATAATCACATGATTGTAAAATTTGATAATTTTTTTACTGTGAGAGAAATTTACATTATCTCCAAGTGGAATTCATATTATTGTTATTATTTCTGTTTCAATGAATGGTTTAAGGACTTATGTCCTTACGTTTTGTGCAGAAGTGTTTCTCTTTATGTTTCATTGCCCTATGGATTCATATCAGATCTGTTTGTCCTTTTGTACGTCCTTGTTTCCATCTGTCTCTAAGATTGTAACTTTGGCGGTTATTTCAAAGATTACACATTTCAGTTACCTCATAGAGATGAGGCATCTTTAGAGTTTGTTCTATTTGTAAATATCTTTTATTATTATTATTATTATTATTATTATTATTATTATTATTATTATTATTTTATTTTATTATTATTATTATTATTGTTGTTGTTATTATTATTTCATTTCATTTTATTTATTTATTTATTTACTTTTAAACATAAAGCAATGATTTTTCAATAGAAGTGAGATTATGTGATATCGTGCACATTTTTATAGTTAATTTTATTTATTTATTTATTTCTCTAAATTCTTACGCAGTTTGTATATAATTAATATGTCTACATCTGCTTCTTCCTCTGTCTGTGTGTCTGTCTGTTCTGATATGTTTATTTGCTTTCTTTACCAGAGTGGAGGTTGTTTTATCTATTTATAAATTTCTTTTGTTTTTGTTTTTTGTTGTTGTTCTTGTTGTTGTATTTATTCCTTCCAGCTGAATGGAATGTAGAGTTATTATTACCATGTTCTGTCTCTATTTAAATCTGCTAGGTTATTTTCTTGAAATTTATTTCAGTTTTAAAAGTAGTGTTTCCAGAAGGTTCGTTATTAGAGTTTATTATTATTTTTGTAATCATTTATTGAGATTACCGTCCATAATCATTAAAAAGATTTATTTGGCTCTGTTACTATATTTAAAAATAAAAGAGTTATTTTTCTTTCTTATTCTGTTACTTATTTGTTTAAAAAAAGAAAATAACTTTTTCCTTTTGGAAATGGTCCAAAACATTTTGGATTTGTTCATTCAGCAGTCATATTATGTTTCATCCAATTTTATTTTGTTCCTACTGGATACTATCCAAGAACAAAGTTGCTGCTGGGAATAATTTCGAATCCACAGCAACACAACCTGCAAAAGAAGCTTTTGAATCTTTTTTTTTTTTTTCTTTCTTCTTCTTCTTCTTCTTCTTCTTCTTCCTCACTAATCATTAAGCATTATGCTACTGCTGAAATGATGGACGCGTGACTTTGGTTAATGTGAAATCTGAAAATAGTCCGGTACAAATCCATTTATGTGGCAATTTCTATCCATCCTATTAGGCTGTTGCAGAAAATAGCCTCCTCAAACAAGCCTGCTATTTTGGGCTTGGCACTTTTCTTTGCTTTTGGTTTTCAGTGTAATTAATAGCTGCGGATGGGAAAAATTGTCATTACATATTGCTTTGATATTGCTTTCTGTTTTGACAGAATTTCACAAGGTTGTTGTTGTTTTTTTTATCTTTTTTTTTTTTTTTTTTTTTCTATAATCGTAAAGAAAAAATAAGAAGAAATGAAGATCAAAAGCAAGGTTTTTAAGAATGTCTGTGATATTTTCATTTTTTTGCAGAGAGTTGTTTTTATTAGCATTTTGTACTGTTTATTGCGGGAGGTTTTGTTTTTAAAGATGTGGATAGTGTGTGGAATAAAATTGGTGTTTCTTTTCTTGTAGTTATTTCTTTTTTTATTCCTTTTATATTTAGTTGTGATGTTAGGCAGATGATGTTTTCCTTGTGTCTGCTAGTACACTTATGTTATTATCATTTTTTCTTCATTTTTTTTTTTCTTCAGTTTTTACTGTTTTTCTGGTTTTATCACAAGTTAATAATGACATGGTGTATTTTTACTCCTTTGGATTTTTTCAGCTTCTTGTTGGTGTCATTGTTTCCCCTTGTATCTGATTTGGATGTTGCAAGTTGTAGGTTTTTTTAATTTATAAAGTAACGACTTTCCGTTTAACAAGTCTTTGATTCCTTTTCATTACTTGATCAGTGGTGAATGGTGGTTCTTTTCTCAAAATCCTTGTCTCTTCTTTCCAAGAAGTCAGTTTTTCATCTTTAATGTCTGTTTTCAATGATTTTGTGTGGCAAAACAGAATCTGTGAGCCACAGGTAGTAGGATTGGTAAAGAATGATAGTAAATATTACGTATATAATTAAATTGTAGCACTTGTACATTATAAATTTTAAAACGAGTGACTTAAACAGCAAGAAACAGTTCTGAATATTTAAAATGATTTAAAATACACATTTCGTAAATAATTTAAACAAGAAAGGTCACCACGTTAAAATACATTTCACAACAGGTAAGGTAAACTGTGTTGTCTTTTTACTTTGACTTCTCATTTTATTATATATATATATATATTTTTTTTTTTTTTTTTTTTTTTTTTTTAAAAAATTTTAAATTTTAAATTTTTAATTTTTTTTTTTTTCAATGTGTGTATGTGTGAGTTGGTAAATCGGGTGTTGTGGGTCAGAGACTGCCTTACTGACACGAATGCTACACGTCTTGTTTTCAGCCTCTGAGCCAAATATACTTAAAGTACGCTCCGCGCTAAAACAGAAGCTGGAGACTCGACGCACTATCTTAACTCACAGCCCGCTAGTGCGGCGCAGAGATAAGGGCCTCCTGCTTCACAAACGCAAAAACCAACTGTCAAGTATGTACCCTTACGTTCCCTTTTGGTGTACTCGAGAGTTACCTTTCCTTCTGTTTTCATTTCTGTTCAGATTTTTGAGAGACGTTTTACATTATTTTTTTTTTTTTTTTTTTTTTTTAAATTTAAATTTTTCGTTTCCGTCTTAGAGATTTTTGAAACATAATTTCTACGTTAAAACAGGAAATACAGTGATTGTAGTAATTATTATTATTATTATATTATTTTTTTTTTTAAAAATTTTTAGTTTTTGGCTTTTCAAAAAAAAAAAAAATAATTTATGTGTGTGGATTATATATATAAATAGGTAATTATGTATCAAGGGAAGTAACTCTGATTACATATTTTACATTAACATAAATAATGAAATGCTTAATGCCATTTTAGAAATTATTGTTTCAAAACTGGTATTAAATATTGTTGAGTTTCATTTATTTTAAAATCTATTGTGGTTCTTTTAATATTATTCATTTTTTATTTTTTATTTTTAATTGATTAAATATATTTATTTTTTCAAAAATTTCTTTTCTTTGGCGTTTTTTTGTTTTAATAAGATATATATTCTTTAGGGTAAAAAAATATGAAACCTTATTAAAAAATATGTGTATTTATATAATAATAATTATAAAATTTATTTTACTAAAAATTACTAAAATATACTTTTTTTTCTTGTTTTACTTATATTTTCAAACATTTACAAAAAGCATACATATGTAAATTGTATATTTTAAAAATTTATTTATTTGTCTATTTATAATTTTTTATGTTTACATTTTCATATATTTTTATAAATATTTGAAAGTATAATGTCTTTTTTGAATGTATTAACAAAATTTAATTTAAATGTTTAAAAAACTAATTTATTTCATGTAAAAAAAACAAAAAACTTTCTCTGTATGGACATTGTAACTGCATGGTTTGTTAAACGAATAAATAAACATTGAATTGATCTAACAGTTGTGCATCAGACATTTTGAGTGTGCTCGTTTTATACTGCATGGACTTCTAATACTAACTAACAGAATCAAAGAGAAAAATATTTAATTTAATTTAATCTGATTTTTTTTTATAGTTAAAAAAACAAAATTTACTTAAATCCCATTCACGTCTAATTGGTTTTTTTGTTGTTTTTTTTTCTTAATATTCTGCAGTGCTGTTTACTTTATTAAGATTTATTTTTATGTTAAGAAATTTAAAGTAAAAATGTATTGATCTACTTGTTTTGTGGTATTCTTAATAAATTTATTTTACAAAGTAAAATATAAACAAAATTCATTTCAGGATTATGTTTTGGCTTATTTTACTAAATTAAAGTCCTACAGATTTTCTATTTTTATTTTAAAAAATAATGATAATGTTAGAATAAAAATAGATCCATTTTTTAAACTGTTAAACTGTTTCAAAAGTAAACCCTTTTTTCAGTTTATTATTTTATATATATATTTTTTTTAAATACTACAGTTAGTTCATTTAATAATAGGTTGTTTATACTAGGGCTTCACTGAAAAAAAGAAAGAATAATATATATGTTTTTTAAAAAACAACAAACACATATACATACATGTATACATACATATATGCACATTTATTTGTACACACAAATGCAAACTATAAGTAAGTTCTGCAAAATATTTAAAAAAAATTATATTATGATGACATTACTGAACTACACCAAAGTAATAATAATAACAATAATAATAATACACAAATATTATTATTTATTATTATTATTATTATTATTATTATTATTATTATTTTTATTTTATTTTTTTTTTATGTATTTACTGAACAAAAAGATATTCATTGTTAAAACCAGTGAATTAATCTGAGGTGTTGTTTAATTTTAGTTGAGACGGGTGTGTGTAGTAGTAACCCAGACTCAGGCCCCAACTCACCACAGAGCAGTGTTCATGGCACTCTTCCAAATGGCAGTTTGACTTCTCTGCACTCAAAGGAAGTGAGTATTATTTTACATTTATTTTTCCCCCTCTTTTTTCAGAGCATCAGTTTAAATTTAGATTTATAAATAGACAAAATAACTGTGACTTTTATAAAATGTCTGTGATAGATACAGGATGCTTATCTTGGCATGATGCATTACTTGGAAAGTATTGAGACATCTAGCAAAAAAATATCTGCCTTTGATGTAATTTAATGTCTGTTTTATTAGAAAATAAAAACAGTTTAAGGGTAAATTAAGGATGGAAAAAGAAAAGTAAAAACGTTGAAACAAATAAACAAACAAATAAAATAAACTGCATTCTTTTCTGGTATATTTAATTCAGGATGTAACAAACAACAACATTTTAAAATGAAAGAAAAAATTCATCCTCAGTTCTGGAGCTTTTTTTTATCTTTCTTTCTTTCTTTCTTTCCTTCATTTGAAAATTTAAAGAAAACCATTTAAAAAAAAAAAAAAAAAAAAAAAAAAAAAAAAAAAATTTATATCATTCTAGAAAAAAAAGAAGAAAAAAAAAATGTATTGTAAAAATATCAACCACACCCACTATCCTGAGACCCTAAAGTAAAGAAAGTGAGTTTTAGCTACATTTCTGCTGCCTGTTATCAGTGAGTCTCTGGCTTCCTGCCAGATTCACAGTGTCTTGCATCCTGAAGTCTGCCTCCACGGCTGTCCTTTTTGTGAGTAAACACTTTTAAATTAAACTCTTCCATCACAGCAGTATGTCCTCTTCAAACCTCAGTTATAAAACAGATGTATCCTCGTTTGTAGAATACACATTTTATTTACGGTGGGGTGTGGCTTCAAGCTGTCTCAACTTGGTGTCGCAGGTCAGATCTAAACGTGGATGGGTGGAGCTAAGAATTGTAATTCATGAATATTAAGTGATTTTTAGATTGGGGTGTTTTTTGAATGTTAATTAATGTTTAAATGCGGTGTGTACTGAAGAACAGTTCATTATTAACAAAGCAGACTTGGGATCTGTAATTTTTATTCCATTTATTTTATCTTTGTTTTTGCCTGATGTGAATATCATCTGAGGATATCACATTTTTGTAATCTTTACTATTGATTCTGATTTTAAATCTTTTTTTGAATTTTTATTATTGTTACTTATTTATTTATTATTTTTATTTTTTTTTTTTTTTTTTTTTTAAATGTAATATTCAACCTTTCTGGGGGGTTTTATTTAATATTTTTTCATCAAGGTTTTTTTTCATGTTTTTTTTTTTTTTTTCTTCACCTTTTTGGCACTTGCAGAATGTGCTGATAAATATGGTATTTCCATTCTCTTATCTAAAATGTTTAGCAGAAAGTGAATTTCCCATCAACTGTAGCAGAACTGATTTAGATCGCTGATAGTGTCTGATTTTAATACCTAATGTCATATCTCTGATTCAGTTAATCTTCGAATGTTTCTTCTAGTCATTAAGTATAATCAAGTACACACAGACGCATACACACAAATATACATCACTCTCTTTTCCTTTTTCTCTTCTTCCTTCCTTCCCTTCTTTCTCTTCCTTTCCTCCTCAATCTTTCTCCCCCATTGTTCTCTATCATTCTCTCTCCTTCCTTCCCTTCTTTTTCCTTTTGCTCCCTGGCTTTGACTTTCTGTCTGTTAGTATACACTCAGTTCTTTCATGTTCCTGAAAATACCTCCAAATAAGAAGGTTACATATAAAAAGACCCCGTGCTGTTAATTTATAGGAATATATCTTAATGTGTGCAGACTTTCTTTTACAAAATTATAAGTAAACTAACTATACTGTGATGTTTTTTTTTTAGCAGATAAATAATTAATATAATTAAAAAAAAATAGTTTAGAAAAACATGCCCTCCTCATTCTAGTTTTCATGACAAAAAAGTAATAATAATTTTTTTTTAATTATCATTTTTTGTGGGGTTTTTTGTTTGTTTTTTAAGTTAGAAATTAAATATAAAAAAGTGTATTTGTGATTCCAGGTGTACTCTTCTTTGTTTTTTTTGAGTGTTGCACTTAGCGTTGCCACTGATTCTGAGTCAAGGCAACCTGTGCTGTGAATAGACAAGTATCAGACAAGAGATAGGTGTAGAATGTTGGCACTCCACACACAACAGGAAGTTCCCTTTCAGAATCTCTTTTATGTTGTCAACAGTTATATCTGAGTTTACATTTTCTCCTAACATTCCAAGATGAGGGCATCTGGGATATTTTATTTCTTTATTTTTTTTTATAAAATTTTTTTTTTTTTTTTTTATATACATATATTTTTATTTTATATTATTATTATTATTTTATTTATTTATTTATTTTTTTTTTTTTTTTTTTTTTATATTATTTTATTTATTATTATTTTTTTTTCATTGCAAATTTGTGATTTTGAGTGTGATGTCTGATGGAGAAAAATGAAAATTTGTCTTTGAAAAACATATTAATGGTAATGCCTAACAAAATTAATATGATTCTTTCGCAATTTTGGATGGTTGTCTTACTTTCATTATTTCTTTTTCTTCAGTGAATGTAAAAATAAATATTAATTCAGTCATCTGATAGTTCATCTGGGGCACAGTCTTTCCCTCTATACATTCCTTCTCATTGATAAGCAGTTACATCAAATCCATTAAGAAGTTTCTCAGTCCATTCTCCCACCTATATACTGAATATCTTTCCATCCAACCATCCATACTGAGTTAGTAATCCATTCATCTTGTGTTTCAGGTTTGAAAAATTGAACTTTTTCAATGATTAATGTTATGGTTTATTTAGCACCGATTTGTGTTCATTTTTTTTTTTTTCTTTTTCTTTATGGATCTAGCAGCTTGATTAAAACAGTCTGGAATTGTAAGTAAAATGATAAAAGTGAATTTTGTGTAATTTTTACTTTCAGGACAGCAACAACTACCCATTCCCATTTCGCCCTGGGCTGGCCTATGGCGCCACTGATTTGAGTAATCTGTACACATCACCATCAATGCCCAACATTTCACTTGGTCGACCTCCTACATCTGGTCACTCCTCAGTAAGTAGCATCTTTTATGATAGTCACTGTTCTAGTCAGAGGCATAGTCATTATCATCATCATCAGCAGCAGCAGCAGCAGCAGCAACGTGATTTTCTTGATATGAAAATTTTAAAATTGTCTCCATCTATAGCTATCTCTCTGTACTGGTATCAGTCTTTTATATGTAGATAGATAGATTAGATAGATAGATAGCATAAGATAGATTTTAAAATGTAAAAAAAAAAAAAGTTTTAATTTAGCTATACTGTATATGCATGCATGATTCAGTCACTCAAAAGAACTGATTTATAAATTGCATGCACCGAACAGTTTTCTGTTCTCAAAAGAACCAAAAAAAAAAAGGGTTTTGGCACGAATTCAGACACTTACATATATTACAGCAATGTTTGAAATGGAGGTTTCAGGGGGGTAAAAAAAAGAAGAAAGATTTATTATGGATAGCAAATTACAGGGTGTGTGTGTGTGTGTGTGTTTTGTGTGTGTTTATATGTTGGTGTAGAGGCTGTTTGTGTGTGTGTGTGTGTGTGTGTGCAAGGCATGTTAGGCAAGTTTTAAAATGTTCTTTTTAGTCTCTTTAATTTATAATTAAAAGAAAATAATTATTTTCAAATGATATTTGTTATTTATTATTTGGGTAAATTAATTATAGAATACATGTGAAGTGTAGAAACTAAATAACCCATGTGAGTTCCATTTACTTTTGAAAATTTTAATCAGTTGTTCGTAAATCCACATGATACGAATCACAAGGCTGTCAGAATACATTGATATATGCCTACGTGTGAGTACTTTGGTGTTCCTGTAGAGTTGCTGCAAATAATCTAATTTGAAAATGGATTAAAAGTTCATGGCCATTTCTTGCGGTATGTTGAAATGACAAAAATAAAACATACCGAACACGTGACTATATTCAATAAGATTCCATTTAACTATTTGTAAAGATGGACTAACGCTTGTTTCCTGGCATTTGTGAATCTGAATTCCAGAGGTGATAACAGATGATACTGCTAGAACAGTTCATAAATGGTATCCATTCCTTAACCCTCTGTGACTTCCCCATGTTCATCATTTTCATTTACATTGTTCTCTTGGTGGGACAGTTGCTCGTTAGTTTCCAGGGTTGATTGGCTTTAATTTAAAAAATGATGATAATGTATTTCTCTGGAAGGGTTCTTTAAATATAGTTGTAAGGGGTGTCTGGTAAATTTTGAAATTGTTGATAATGATGTATGATATGTTAGTGTGTTATCATTTCCTTTCTGTATTTAGATTATAATAATAATTTATTTATTTATTTATTTATTTATATTTATTTATGTTTATTATTTGTTTATCTATTATGATAAAGAATGAAAAAAACTATCTTTTTATTTTATTTGTTTATTTGGTTGCCTATCTGCTTATTTATTTTGTTTGTTTACTTTTTTTTTTTTTCTTTATGTGTTAAGATAATGAAAGAGAAAACTTGGTTATCTTATTTATTTATGTTAATTTTATTTATTAATGTTTATTTATTTATTTATTATTTATGATGAAAGAAAAAACTTGGTTATCTTAATTATTTATTGTTAATTTTATTTGTTTACATATTATTTATGATGATGAATGAAAAAAACTTTGTTATCTTATTTATTTATTGTTAATTTTATTTATTTACTTATTATTTATTATGATAAATGAAAAAAAAAAACTTGGTTATCTTATTAATTTATTGTTAATTTTATTTATTTATTTTTATTTATTTATTTAATGAAAAAAACTTTGTTAATTTATTTATTGTTAATTTTATTTATTTACTTTTTATTTATTTACTTATTATTTATGACGATGAATGAAAAAAAACCATAATTTATTGTTAATTTTATTTATTTACGTTTGTTTACTTGCTTATTTTTATTGTTAATTTTGTTAATTTTTATTTAAATATGAATAAACTAATTTATTTTGCAGCAAGCATCAACATCAAGTAGTGTGTCGTCTGAAGATGAGCTGAGAGTAAACGCTGTTCGTTTAGGTCTGCCATTAGGTCCCATGTTGCCAAATACTCTACCAGGTTATTTCAGTGCATTGCCATGTAAGTAAAAAAAAAAAACTGTCAAAACTTAACTTTCCCCCTTTAGGCAAGTCTTTCTTAATTTTTTTTTAAAGCAATCAGTAGGTAATAAAATATTTATAATATTCTGTAAAAGAAAGAATATCTTTGAAGTTGTGTATTTTAATAGAGTTGATTGTAAAAAAAATGCAAGACATTCAGTCATAATGAAACAAGTACAGATATTTAATCCCATTCATTACAAACTGACAGGTGCAGATTTTCACCTCGGATAGCAACTTTTAGATTAATTACAAGGCTAAAAGATCAGGTAGAGGCCTCGGAATCAACAAGAATTAAAAAAATAGTGCGAAAAAATGTGTGTGTGTATTTTGTATGACATAATGGCTCCTCTGTCTGAAGGAATTGTGCCTTATGTCTGTGACTGTGTATCCATGTTCTGTAATGTCTGTATGATGATAACTGATATTTTGTGATGTCTGCAAACACCGTGTAAATATGGCACACATTCAGAAGTATGACATCTTGTTAATTTCAAGCTGTTATCAACAGATTAACATATTTAACTCTGAACTGGTTAGTAATAATAAAGATATTTTTATAACAATAATAATAATAATGATGATAATAACAAAAATGTGGGAATTTATTTTCGTCACTGCTAATTTTCTTAATCTTAGGATAATATTTAGTAGTATGGAAGAGGACTGGTTTTATTATTATTATTATTATTATTATTTTTTTATTATTATTATTTTTATTATTATCATTACTACTACTACTACTACTACTATCATTAGCAGCAGCAGCAGTAGTAGTGGCAGGAATATTTTATTTAACAGAAAGACATTTTTCTTTCTAAATTGTGTTTGTGGTTATATAGAAACCTGAATTCCCAGTAGTAGTAGTAGTAGTAGTAGTAGTAGTAGTAGTAGCAGTAGCAGTAGTAGTTGTAGTTGTAGTTGTAGTTGTAGTTGTAGTTGTAGTTGTAGTTGTAGTTGTAGTTGTAGTTGTAGTTGTAGTTGTAGTTGCAGTAGTAGTGGCAGGAATATTTTATTTAACAAAAATACATTTTTCTTTCTAAATTCTGTTTGTGGTTATAGAAACATGAATTCCCAGTAGTAGTAGTAGTAGTAGTAGTAGTAGTAGTAGTAGTAGTAGTAGTAGTAGTAGTAGTAGTAGTAGTAGTAGTAGTAGTAGTAGTAGTAGTAGTAGTAGTAGTAGTAGTAGTAGTAGTAGTAGTAGTAGTAGTACTAGTTGTAGTAGTAGTAGTAGTAGTAGTAGTAGTAGTAGTAGTAGTAGTAGTAATAACAGTAGTAGTATTTTTTTATCTAAAATATTTATCTAAAATATTTTTTCTTTCTAATTTCTGCTTGCAGTTATAGAAACCGAATTCCCTCCTGGTTCAAGCCAGGCGTATTTAGCTGCAGCGGCCGCTCAAGGCAAGCTTGGCAGTCCTGTTATTAGTCCATACACCATTCCACCGTCAGCATCCGGTCTGACAGAGCCACCCCACCCCGCACATCGTCTTCACAGGTACGTACGTTACTAACTCAGCTGCAGCCGCAGTGTGTAAGTGATGTACAGGTTTACTAACCCAACAGCTGAATGAGTAAGTGTGTAATAAGAGTGATCAGTGAGTGAGTGAGTTGTTAACTGAATGTACACGAGTGATGTACGAGTCATTAACTGAATGATCGGATGAGTATGTATTAAGACTTGAGTAAATGAATAATGTGTAAATTGTCAATTGAATACTGAAGAAGTAAGATTGTAACAAGAGTGTGTAAGTAATTATCCGAATGATTTATGAGTCATTAACTGAATGAATAAGTCTGTGAGTAAATGAATGAGTCAGTCAGTTTCCTTTGAGGTTATTAGAACATCATCGTTAAAGTTGTTCTTTGATGTTTAATGTGTATTTATAAAACAAAAAAAAACATTTAAACACACACAGAGGGAGAAACGTTCAAATTTGATCTGCACATCTATAAGCATACATTTATTTACTCCACTGAAATCCTGAGATATATTTACCTAACATATTTAATATCATTCTCTCAGAGATTATAACAGTCGGCATATACCAGCATAAAGCTGGTTATATATCAAACTACTTAGTTAAATAACAGTCGTGTTACATATTTTGTTTCTGAACAACCTCCATTTCTTCAGTATGTATGCTTTACCTTACAGACACCATCGCCCATTGAGTCGCACACAGTCAGCACCACTCCCTCTTGGTCACCCGGTGTTCCAGCAACAGCAGCAGCTTCTACAGCAGCAACAGCAGCAGCAGCATGAACAGTACATCAAGGATCAGAAGATTTACCTGAAGCAGCATATACGACAGACGGTGCTCCAGCGAGCTGGCAGCAAGAGTCACATGGAAAATGTGGATGAAGAAGCCGAAGTCAAGCTGGCACAGGTAAGTCAGTCAGAATGTTGATGATGTTGATGATGTCGGTAATGTTGAAATGTTAGCTGGTAAAATTAGGAAGACAGTTATGAGAAAAAAAATTAGAAAAAGTGTAGGCCTTAAAGTTCAGCACTCAAATTTCTTCCGATCATCCTTATTCAAAACTGAAACAACATATTTGATAGCAAATAAGAATTCAAAATCCACTGTCTGCTCATAATGCAGTACTATGACTTAACTGTTTTGTTAACAAACAAAATTAATTACACTACATTTTTTAAAAAATGCCTGCAGGAGATGAAAGAATCGAGAAGTCACGGGAGATGGGAGAGAGTACGATGGACGAGACAACCAGTGAACCAGAGAAACATCAGCGCGACCATGAACAATACATAAACCTGCAGCGTGAGGTGACCAAGGCACGGCATCGTGGGCCGTCTCATCATCGCACTCTGTCGCGCACGCAGTCCAGCCCACTCGTGACGTTCTCGGTGCCACCCCAGAAACCGCAGGACACAGGCCCAGTGTCGTACACCTTCACCACGGGGCTGGCCTACGACACAGCCATGCTGAAGCACGAGTGCACGTGCGGGAACAGTTCCAGTCATCTGGAACACGCAGGCAGGATTCAGAGCATCTGGTCACGGTTACAGGAATGTAACCTCGTTGCTCGATGTGAGGTCAGCGTCACAAAATTTTTTTTTTTTTTTTTTTTTTCTGGTTAGTATTGATTACATTTTTGGTTATAGTCATTTCTTACTAATCTTTTTTTTTTTTTTTTTTTATTATTATTATTGTTTTAATCAATGTTTTATTTATTATGTTTAGAACTTTTTTATTTCATTTATTTATTTTTTTTTTACTTTTTTTTTTTGTCACTGACATTTACAGTGTTATTTTCAGTTTAGTCTTGAATAAAACATTATTTTTCAAATTAAACAGTTTTTTTTTTTTTTTTTAGAAATTTATATATGTTTTGTCTCTTGTAATTTTATATTTAATACTTTTCATAACCATAATAATTCAAGAATTGAAAAAAAGAAAGAAAAACACACCTTTATCATCTTGTTTAAGTTGTGGAAATTTATATACATGCATACAGACACACTCACTCACTGATAGGCAGACCCAGACACAAGCATACATACATACACACATATGTACAGGCAGGTAGGCATAGATTAAAAACAGTATACTTTATCATAAGTGATAATCTTATGCTAATGATAATATAAAATTTTCTGTTTTACTTCAGACTGTTCGTTCAAGAAAAGCCACAATGGAAGAATTACAGAGTTGTCATACCGAACTTCATACATTAATATACGGACCAAATCTAAGTCGACAGAAATTATTAGGTGAGTTGTAGCAGATTAAACAATTTACAATTTAGGAAGTAAATTAAAAACAGCATTTTACCACACTGTTATTGAAATTTTTTTTTTTTTTTTTCATATTTAGTCTGGTGATAATGTAAGGTTTTCCTTTTATATTTGTTCTGGTCAGCATGTAATAATACTTTCTTTTTATAGTTAGTCTGATGAGAGTATATCGTTTTCTTTTCATATTTAATCTGTTGGTTAGAGAATATTTTGCATTTATGTGCGTTGCTTTGGAGAACTGTTTTTGTTTTTGTTCCTTGAGATTACCTAAGAAATCTTCTTCTTTTCTTGCCTCTGAAGCCATTGTTAAAAATGCTTTCTGCTGTTTGTCCAGTGTTGTTACGTATGAGCTGTTTAATTGCAGATTCACCTCCTACTCGGTTCTGTCTCTTGCACTGTGGAGGTGTTGGGATCGACTCAGACACAGTGTGGAATGAGATGCACACCTCTTCAGCAGCCAGAATGGTAAAAAATAAATTTTTTGATTTAAATTATTAATTTATATTTTCTTAAAATTGTTTAAATCAATAAATATCACCTTTTTTTTATTCATTAAAAGAATTGATATGATTATTGGTAAACATCCTTAATAAAGTTTATCAGTGAAAATGATATTCTCATCGATGAATTGGTTCAATTGGTTCGATGTTTGTTAATATTTCATGATATACAGTAAATTGTAAGTCAATTTTGTGTTGTTCAGCAAGAGTATGTTACACAGGAAGCGGTGATTGTATTACACAGTAACCATGTCATACTTGTGTTACACAGTAACCATATGTCAAATGCTTGTGTTACACAGTAACAATGTCAAATGCTTATGTTTCACAGTAACCATGTTAGGTTTGTGTCACTAACCATATGTCAGTAACTCTTGTTATATCTGTGCTACACAGTATGTCATATTTGTGTTGCACAGTAAAAACATTAGTTGTGTTTGTAGACATATTAACTACATGTCACATTTTAATTTCAGGCTGCTGGATGTGTCACAGAGTTGGCCTGCAGTGTAGCACTTGGTGATCTCAAGGTAAGATTTCCATTTTAATTATTTCATAATGTATTTTTGTAGAATCTCCATTATTATGGTAAAAATATGTGTGATTGTATTTTTTATATAGACAGTAGTTGTTATTTTTTTTGGTGTGGTTTTGTTTGTATTTTATTTTTTTAATTTTTAATATTTACATTTTTGGGGTTTTTTTCCAATATATTTTTTTCCATCCATTTTTTTCCATCCATATTTTTTAGTTATATTTTATTAGTAAATAAATGGATTATTGGTTAAAATATAGATAAATAATGTGTGTCAGTGTACCTCTTTTCTGAGAAAAAGGATAATACGTGAAAAGCGAGAAATATTGTCAAAGAAAATAAAAATATGGAAGTGGGAAAGATTTTTGAAAAACAAAATCACGTATGCTTGTTTTTTCTCATTTCAGCTGTAAATGAAATCGTTTTTAGTTTATATAATTCATCAGATAAATAATCGAATTAATTCCTTTTTGGACTTTTATATTTATTTTCATTTGTACTCTGCTTATTTTGTTTTGATTAACCGAATAGAATTTTTTTTTTTTTTTTTCCTTTAAATCTTTGAATACTTAACTGTAAGGTTAATGTACTCGAGAACCGATAGTCGATCAAAACAAAGCTTGTCTGTACTATTTCGGTGTATATTAAAACTACTTAGCACAGATAACACGGCTATTTTTGGTCTCAAATAGCCAGAAAAAGAATCAGTTTGGATTATCTTGGCATGATGACTTAAGTGGCAGGCTAATTGATTGGATGGTTTTGTTACTGTGTAGTTTGTTCGGCTGCTATCAGATGCTGCAGGCTATTTTTACTATTTTAGATTCAATGCATTTATAGTTACCAGGTTACTCTGACTAGGCTGTGGCTGTTGAATTTTATTTCCTTTTTTACACTTCGGTTTTTCTTCTTCTTTTTTTTCTGATTTTTGTTTGTAACTTTTTTTTACATACTTTTTAGTTTTGAACCATTTTTTAAATCTTTTTCTTCTTCTTCTTCTTCTTCTTCTTCTTCTTCTTCTTCTTATTATTATTATTATATTTTTATTTTTTTTATTTTTTTGTTCTCAGTTAAAAACGTTTTAAGCGGAATAAAAACTGTACAGAATATTGTGTGAATGTTTTCTCTTGCATGTAATCTAATATCAATCTAAATAGACAAGTGATTAATATCTTGATTGGAAAAACAGACATTGTATTCGGATTTTCTTTTTCACCTTCTTTCCTACTTTAAGAGGTTTATTTATTTATAGCAAAGAGTACTTTGCTATGCACTTTTAAAACAAAAACAAAATAAAATAAAATAACCTCCTGAATTTACTTGTTTATTAATTCATTTTTAGTTATTATTTTAAATTAAACATTCAGTTTACGTATTACACATGACCTCTATCATTTGTTTTATTTATTTATTTTATTATTTGTGATTTTTGAAGAACCATTATACATTCCAGTAATACTTTATATGCTGACAGAAGTTAAGAGTACTCATATGAGACGTAATGCCATTAATGGCTTGCAGGATTATTCTTTGTAATGCTTTTTCAACATTTTCCCCATTCTAACCAGTTTCCTACTACTTGTCATAAATCCAAGACTTGAATATATGTTAATAAATGATAGGTATTATTAATTTCCACTACTGCCATTGTAAAAAAAAAAAAAACTTTGTTTGATACTTTGTAAATAGTACTTGTTACATTAAAATATGTTGAGGTATTGTTATGGCATATTTATTAATGGGTTTTTTCTTTGTTTGCTTGTTCTTGTAAATATATATATATATATAAATACTACATTTCAGAATGGCATGGCTGTTGTGAGACCACCAGGTCATCATGCAGAGTCGAATCAAGCTATGTAAGTCTGTCTGTCTGTCTGTCTGTCTATTTCTATGCATGTCTGTTGTTTTGTCTGTGTCTATCTTTGTAGGTGCCCGTCTGCCTCATTTCTAAGTCTTCCTGTCTCTATCAGTCAGTCAGCACTGTTTTGTTGAATCATAAAAATATTCTCTCATTACGTTTGTTTATGTTGTTTTTATACTGTAATAATTGCTTGTGTGTCTATTTTATTTTTGTTTTATTTTATTGTTCTTTTTATCTGAAGCCATAAAACTCTCATTCCACTAAAAGTATTCTTCATCTTATTTCGTCTTTAAATTTTATGTTTATTTGTTTGAATTTATCAGTGTCTAAAACAATTTGACAAATGAAGCATTAGGAATGTCTTTGACAGAAATAGTTTAAATAAACAACTTAATTTTTCTTTTCTTTCTGTGTGTGTTCCTTGTTTTTGGTTTCTTTACAGGGGTGGGGATGAATGAAAATTAAAAATTAACCAATAGAAAATTTTATTTTAATTTTGGGGGAAGAGTGTTGTTGTGTCTTTATAGAGGGGGGAAAATGAATTTTAAAAAATGTTTAAAAGGAAAAATATTTTTACATATAATTTGGAAAGAAACATCAATATCATTAAAAATAAATAAATTTAAAAAAAAAAAGTATTTTGTTAATGCAAATGTACATGTGTGTATATTGTTATGTAAATGTTAGTAACAGACTTTTCTCATTTGCTGCTATTTTTTTTTTTTTTTTTTTTTTTAGCCACACGTGCAATAGTAATAATAACAATTTGTTTTATTTTTTCAGGGGTTTCTGTTTTTTCAATTCAATTGCTATTGCTGCAAAGCAGTTGCGCGAAAAGTTAAAAATCAATAAAGTTTTGATTGTCGACTGGGTAAGACATTTAGCATCATTAGAACTGTTTAAAGAGAAATGTCACTGTAATTGACTTTCACTTTGTTAGTCATTAAAGTTACCTTTTTCACTCAGGTTTTTAAACCTAGCTGAGTAAACAAGGCTTAATACTTATTAAATGTTGCAAGGAAAGAATCAGATTTCAGAGAGGAAGTCGCTGAAATAAACAGGTTAAATCTGAGTGCTTGTAAATGCTTGAATAAACAAATCATTTTCTTCTTTCTGTTTTCATTATTTATTATTATTTTATTATTATTATTTTTTTTTTTTTTTATGTATTTTTTTTAATAGAATATATTATATTGGTTAGATTTGGGAGAAAAAAAGATGAAGCTATTTTTGAAGTGTACAAAAAAGTTTAATAAACAACAAATTATTGTTCTAAATTAAATTAAAGGTCATCTTCTTTATTCATTACAAAATAATCTTTAGAGTCTAATTATGTTTAAAATTAAATTTTTTTTTTTCGTGTTCATTCAAGTAAATATTTTAATTCCACTAGGAGACCGGTGTTTTCTAATAATAAAGTATGGCCATACGATACAAAAAGTATGGTAGCCACCTTTTCCTTTGGCATTCGTATATATGCAGTGTTAACAAGAAATGTAAATCATTTTAAAAACTTTAAGAAAAACAAATGAAAGAACTAATAGATTAATGGATGCAGCATCTCTGCCAATAATGTATTTATTCCAACTTGCTAAGAGGCGGTAAGAAGTATCTGCAAGTGCTCAGAATGAAGTTACACTTTAAATTTCATTATGTTTGTTTTTCCTTAATCCATTAATATTTACTTCATTTAAAAAAAAATAATAATAATTATAATTTTTTTATTATTGTTATTATTATTATTATTACTGTTATTTTTATTTTTATTATTATTTTTTTTATTATTATTATTATTACTGTTATTTTTATTTATTATTTTTTTTTCCTTCTTCTAGGATGTTCACCATGGTAATGGAACACAGCAGATGTTTTACAATGATCAGCATGTTTTGTACATATCAATTCATCGTCATGACAACGGCAACTTCTTTCCTGGAACTGGGGCTCCAGACGAGTGCGGTGCTGAGGATGGGGTTGGGTTTAACGTGAACATCGCATTCGGAGGAAGCCTCAATCCTCCAATGGGAGATGCCGAATACTTGACTGCGTTTAGGTGAGTTTGTCTTAGGTCTTGCTAAAGTGTCAAAATGGCATTAACCTGAACCTAACCTTGCCAGGTCCATTCCATAAAAGAGCTTAGAGAATGATGACAGATACACCACCGATGTTTAAATGTTGTAAAATTTCTTTCACAAGAACTTTTTCAGTTTGGTAATTTTTTTTCAACTTCAGTACTAAAGAGTTGCTCATTGCTTAAGAAACATATCCTGTATAGAGAACTGTGTCATAGCTTGATCTTTTTGCGATAAGCCATGTTTGGCTTAAATGCACAAAAATCTGAATGTTTTCATTGATCATTTGAAACAAAAAAATACTTTGACTGAAGTCAATGAATTTACAAAATACATTTTGTATCTCTATATGTGTCACTACTTCTTTTTCTGTGTGTCTGTCCTCCATCTCTCTCTCTCTATCCATCCATGCGTCTTTCTTTCTGTCTGTTTCTATATATATCTGTTCCTCGATCTGTCTATCTACACACACACACACACACACACACACACAAATGTCAAATGATTTTTATCTTTATTTTTAGTTCTTTTTGCTTTTCTTTGGATGTCATTATTATTCTGTTCTTTTGATGAATCAAGAATACATTTCTTTTTTTTCTTTCTTTTTGCCGTTTTTCAAATATATTTTTACCTTTATTAAAGGAAAGTACTTTTTGAGATTAATTTTTAAAATCACTGATAGCAGATCAAAAGAAGCATTTCTTATTTCATGTATATTTAAAATAGAATGTTAAAAATTTGCTTGTTTAGTTTTTGTTTAAAAAAGGAAACAGTTTCGATTTCCTGACATAAGAAGTTGAATTATTATCATTATATTAACAGTTGTTACTGATAATACAGTAAACAGTCTATTTTTGTAACATTTATTTAGAATTTTGAGTTTTTAAAAAAGAAATGTTTTAAGATCTATTTTTCTCTTACTTAAAATATAATGTTATGATGTCATAAAGTTACTAAATTGATACTGATCTCTTTAATGATGGTAAAAAAAAAAAAAAAAAAAAATTATTTAAATATTAACATTAATTCTTATCTTATTGATTTAGTTTTTACAGAACTGTCATAAAATTTAATGGGTTTTTGTTTTTTATGGGGTTGTTTTTTTAATTCAGATTTTCAGTTTAGAAAGCAGAATTATTTCTGATTTTCTTTTCTTTTTTATCTATTTAAAAAATTCACATAAATGTGATAACATTATCTGGTTAATTATGTTAATTAAGTTTATGTTTAGAACAGCTATATAATTTTTTTATTTTAATAGTTTCTGCTGAAAGTGGCATTACAATGATATTAATAATGTAAATTTATTGTATCATTAATTCACTTTCAGATTAGCATTAATTTCTTAGCTGATACATTATTTCGTCTTTATATAAAAAAAGACCTGTGTATAGCAAAGGCTGTAATGAATTATTACTTGTTTTGTTGGTTTTTTTGTGGTTTTTTATAAGCTGGGTGTTCTGTTTTTCAATTTGTTACTATTATTATTATTATTATTATTATTATTATTATTATTATTATTATTATTATTATTGTTGTTGTTGTTGTTGATGCTGTTATTGTTAATTTTATATTACAGGACCATTGTTATGCCAGTAGCTCGTGAGTTTTCACCTGATGTTATTCTGATTTCTGCTGGTTTTGATGCAGCCAAGGGTCACCCTGCCCCACTAGGAGGATACGAGGTCACAGCTGCAGGTAACATGATTTTCAAAACAAATAATAATAACACTCACTAACTCATAAATACATTTTTCAAAACTATGATTGAAAAAAGTTGTAAAAATGTCTGATTGATAAATGGAGTGAGTGTCTTTTTCTAGCTTTAAAATGTCAGTATTTATAAAGGATGTTTTTTTGTTTTTTTTTTTTAAAAGGTTTTGCTCACATGACTCGTGAACTGATGTCCCTGGCTGGAGGCAAAGTTGTTCTTGTTCTGGAAGGAGGCTATGATATCCCCGCCATTTCTGAAGCTTCAGTTTCATGTGTGCGGGCTTTGCTCGGAGACGAGGTAGAATATTTCTGATGTTACATTCCTTTTGTTTGATGTGTGTTTGCATATATTAGTGTGTGTGTGTGTGTGTGTGTGTGTGTGTGTGAGAGAGAGAGAGAGAGAGAGAGAGAGAGAGAGAGAGAGAGAGAGAGAGAGAGAGAGATTTGTGTGTATGTTTCAAGGGCTTTTTTTTTTTTTACTGTTTTTTTTTAATGGGATTTTGTTCTTTTCTGTTATTATTTATTTTTAGTGGGATCTTTATTAGTATTATTGTTATTATTATTAAAACTTAGTGTGTAAAATAATTGTATAAATCATTTTTTTTTCAGCTCACTACCATAGAAGAAAAGGAAATGTGTCGGCCATCTTGTAAACCAGCTCTGGAAACATTTGAACAAACAATTCAAATTCAGGGTAAGTAATATATTTAATTAAACACACAATCTTCTCTCATACTTGTAAAATGTTTAGGTTTTTTTTTTTCATTGTTATTATTTATTTTATTTTATTATTAATTTTTTTTTTTCACAATACTTTTCATAGGTAGACCATAAAACTTGAATGTTCATTTTTTTGTTTTATAAACTCAAATTCCACGTTGAGTTGTTTGCTAATACAGAATGATACCAGTTCTTTTCATCTGAGAATTATTTCTATGTTTTATTTGTTTATTGTTTTTGCATTGTTGTTGGGGGTTTTTTGGTAGTTTTTTTGTTTAAATTTCACGTCCATCTCAGACATAAAGAGTACCATATTTTTCTTCTGTTGGAATTAAATCAGTAACTAAACTTAATGTTATTTATTTTTTTAATTATTATTATTTTTTTATCTTTGAATTTTTTTAATTATTATTATTTTTTGATCTTTGGATTTTTATAATTATTATTATTTTTTTATCTTTGGGTTTGTTAATGGGTTTTTTTCGTTCTATATTTGAATTATTAAAAATGATGTTAACAGATTTTTGTTTTATTTTTGTTTTTATACTTTTATTCCACCAGGTGAGCACTGGCCGAGTGTTAAGCGTTACCTGGGTACAATACACCACTCTTTGATGGAAGCACAGAAACGTGAAATAGAAGAAGCAGACACTGTCACTGCTTTGGCCTCCTTGTCCATGGTTCCAGCCAAACACAGGTATGTCGCAGATAATCCGTCATAATCCTCGGTGGATTTAACACATAATACATTTTGAGTTGTTTGCTTTATTTGGTTAGTTTTGATTTTTTTTTTTTTTTTGAGGGATATTTTTTCTATTTTTTTTTTTTTTTTTTTCTACTTTTTTTAATAATTTTTTTTTTTTTTTTTTTTAATGTTGTAGTTTACAGTTTATTTTTTTTTTTTTTTCAGTGAATCTGTTGAGCAAGAAACTGAACCAATGGACGAAGGGACGTAATCCATGTTATCCCTCCACAAGGAGAGAACGGGGAAAAAAAACAGAGAAAGGTTTAGCAGTGCACAACATTCTTGTGCTACAAGTTTTTGTCTGGAGGTGGATAACCAGTTGGTGGAAATTACACCACTGCCAACCCGACTTTCCCATAATAGTAACACACACACACACACACACACACACACACACACACACACACACACACACACACTGACACACAGACAAACACTGAGGCGGTCAGTCAGTCAGTCACATGGGATCAGTCTATTTTTGTATAACCTAGATGAATCACAGATACACTTCCCAAAAGCCCCCTCCCTTTTCCTTTACCACACCCAACCCAACCCAAGGCTGACCTGCCCGTCTCCATAGATGAGCTGCATGGTTGTTGTGTTGTTGTGAAAGCACATGTTTCCTTGTACAACATTTGTCCAGTCTCGCTAGTTTGTACGATCCCTTCAATGTTAGTGGCACAAACAGAACAGAAACAAAAACAGTCACGCGCTGTCTAAACGCTTTTTGCCTAAATCCGGGCTACCAGTGGAAAAACAAAAGAGCCTGCACGATGGTGTTAACAGTAATAACAAAAACAATAATAATAATAATGATAATAATACAACTGTAACAATAACTGTAGTTTTAATAATCTCCCACACGTATTTGTTCTGCATTTAATATTGACATCGTTGTGTTCACTGTTATTTTGACAGAGACTTCACAAAACTGTCGTGTCTGCCAATGTGTACAGAAGTTGTGAGATGTGTTGGGAATCACAAGATGTATAATAATCCAGTAATAAAATTATTTGGTGTTTTGTCAATGAAACTTTTTAAAAACTGTTCTCACTCTCTCTCTCTTTGTCATCTTTTTATACGGAAACCGCTATTTTAACAAGATAGAAAAATAAAACACACATTTAAAAAAAAAAAAGAACAAAAAAATTATATATATATATATATATTAGTTTTGTAATAATGGTTAAATATTATTGTTATGTTGGAGTTTGAGGTTTCTGTTTTGTATCTGGAGTGACCTTCTTGGAAATTGCCAGTACACTTTTTTTGCCAGAGATATGTTCTGTGTTGATACAAGGAACTTTACAACAGATCATATCTGGTGAAAACTGCACAAATATAGTTGAATATATTTGTTGATAAATGAGAGATTTTATGTACATAGAAACAAAACAAAAAAATAATAATAATTATTAAAAAAAAAAAAAAAAAAAAAAAAAAAAAAAAAAAAGGATACTAAACATATTCTGGGACCGAAGGCAGTGTTGTTTTATTTAACTGAAATGTGCAGAATATTACAGACCTTGTGCCAGAGAGGTTGTCATGGAGATGAGCATTAAGGTCTTATTATGTGTTTTCATTAATATAAATATTACATGTGTAAAATATTCAGTTGTCTAGTCACGTTAAACTGCCTCTGTGTTGGAATTAAAAGTAGCTTTGTATGTCTTTTTTGTTTAATTTCTTCTTAATATTATTATTAATATTTTTTTTTTTTTTTTTAAAAGTGTCTTTGTCCACAATGTCCAAATTAAAGTTTCCCCACCTTTAAGACATTTTGTATTGAAATTTCTCTCATTCCCACCGTTTTCATTTCTTCACAAGTTCTTTCTGTAAGTTGAAACATACTTAACTTTCTTCTTAGAAATCATGGAAAGAATATTATTATTATCATTATTTATTATTATTATTATTTTTTTTATTATTCAGTTGTTGTTAAATCTTTTTTCACACTGTATAAAAAAAACCTAAAGAATTAATGATTTTATTTTGAAAATTATTTACCAAATAATATTCATTATTTTAATTTTAAAATATTGGTTACACCAAACATTTTATTTTGTAAGTCCAACAGTAGTTGGTGATCACAAGTGTACAAGTTGTTAAACATAGCTTTTCATTAAAACAAACAAAAATTTAAAATATATTTCATATTCTAACCAGTATTAATTTTGACATACTGTGTTTCAGATCTCCATAACTTGTTGTTTTAGAGAATTCTTAGCTCCTTTATTAAAAATATTTTCTTGCTGTTTATTTATTTATTTATTTATTTATTTATTTATTATTATTATTATTATTATTATTATTATTATTATTATTATTATTATTATTATTACTGCTACTATAACCATTATTATTATTATAAGTTTTTGGTTCTAACAAGTTAAATCAGGGTTTTTTAAATGTATGTTGTAGGGATCCAGTGGGTTCTGAATTTATGATTTTTGGATCCTTAGAGTTAAGCAGGGTGTTATTACAATGCAAGTTATGAAGACACTAGCAGGCAGGGTTGTTTAAGATAGTAACTGAAACACATAAACGTAAATATCTTGTTTCTGATAAATTTTTAAATTCTTCTATTTGTAGCAAATAAAGATATGTTTTCTGTTTCTTCTGTGCTACATTTCATATATATATAAATAAATAAATATATAAAAAAATACATATATATATATAAAAAATTAAAATTTTAACCACCTTTAATGAAAGAAAAAAGGATAATTTGTTGTTGGTTTTTTTTTTTTTTTTTTTTTTTTTTTTTTTAGTATTAAATTATTTCAGTTAAAATTTCTTGTTGGTGCATATTAATATCAGTTATGTTAAAAGTTTGTTTTATGTTAAAATTGTTCACTGTGCCTTTTCCCAGTTTGAATTTTTCCAAGACAGTTCTGAAGAACTTGTATTTCTTTTCTCTGTGGTTGAAATGGTCATCTTTTAACAGTTCATTGTTGATACACATTGTTAGGTTGGTTTGGTCAGGTATTTCTGTCGTGATTATTATTACTATTATTATTATTATTATTATTATTATTATTATTATTATTAGTTATTATTATCATCATCATGGTATGTTTAAGTTCTTTTTAATAATGGATAGATTTGGTGCACATTTGATCACAGTCTCATTGGTTTCTTGTTCCAAACATGCACACTTTATATGTTTCACAGAATTTTAAGAATTATTTTTAGCTGTTGTCACAAAGTTTTATACTTTTCTCACTTTCCTAATTCATCTTCTTATTTATATGTGAAACTAGTTTAAGTTTGATCTTGTGCATCCATTTCTAAATTCAGCTGTGGTCACATTATTCTTCTGTTGTCCTTTTAAAATTTATTACATATATATATATATATATACACAGAGACACTCATTTGATCATCATATTTTATTCCTCCTAAGATTTCCGAAATATATCAGTGCAAAAATTAATATATAATTAAATTTTTAGAAAATACAGTTTGTACACAGGGTTTTCTTACCTCAAGTTAATTTCAGTATTTATCATACATGATATGCGTTTTTTTTTCAGTTATTTTTCAGTTGGTAGTCTATTCACCAATTGTAATGCAAATCTTTTTGATAAAATACAACAGTTTATACAGTTGGTAATAAGTGTTAGTTTAACTGTGGGGTTTAGTGTCTTAAGATTTAATGTATATTTATCATGTTACTTTTTTCAAAACCCACCGCGCCATGAATATATTTTAACAGGTATTAGTTGAAATAGAGGACTTCCTGTATTCTTTGATTTTTTTGTAATTCTTAGTGGTTTGGTCACACAGGAACATCTGAACATATTTTTTAAAATATAAAATTTGTATATTTCAAAAATTTGATTTTCAAAAAAAATAAAAAAAAAAAAAATGATTTCATATATTGAAGATGACATGTTTTAAAAACTGAATGTACCTGTAACTTACTTAATTTATAACACTCGCTGTAGTTAACTCCCTTCACTCGGAATTTGACATTCACTTATAATGCATGCTAGTTAATTGTCAGTAAAGACTGTTTTTAATTTTTATTGGTGTTCTAAAATTAATTATTCAAAAATATATATTCGTTTCAAAGGTTAAGATTTTTTTTTTTTTTTTTTTTTTTTTTTTTTTTTTTTAAATATGTGTACCTGTGTGTTTCTCCCACTCATAAGGTTGTGATATTCAGTGTCATAGTCAAATACCAGCATGCAGCTGCCTTTTCTTCTTCTTTTTTTTTTTTAACCTTAATTTTAATTTTAAAATAAATAATAACTCTCCTTCTTTAAGATTTTACTATTCGTTTCTTAGGTATTCTCACTACATTAATATTATTATTTTTATTGTTGTTATTGTTGTTATTATTATTATGTTATCTGGCTTAATTTTTTTTAATTTTTTTTTTATTTGCACACAGAACAACAAAAATTATATGTATATATAATTATAAATAAAAGCTGTCAAAATGGTGAAAAAATACTGAAAAATTATAGTTACCATACATTTAAAAAAAAAAAAATAAAGAAATAAAATTACTCTAAATGTATGTTGATTTATTAAATTTTTTTTTTTTTTTTTTTTTTTACACATTTTACTTTTAAGAATAGTGCTGATTTTGTTGGAAAACAAAATATATATTATATTTTTAAATAGATTAATTTATTGTTGCATAACTCATTTTTAATTTCAATGTTATAATTGTTGTGGATTAGGAAAATCCACAGTGTCAATCCATGTTACTGTTTTTCTTGTTAGCAGGTGCGTAACACTGAACTGTATTGTTATTGTTTGAAACTGTTTGGGGTATGATACTATTAAACATCTCTGTAAAGTTGTTAATATTTACCTCCAAGTCTTTGTTTATTTTTTCTCCCCTATTTTATAACTAAACAAAAAAAAAAAAAAAAAAAAAAAAAAAAGAAAAAAAAAGTGTAACTGTCATTTTAGTTCAGTATTGTGTGCCAGCAAGTCATCTTTTTTTGTAACTAGTAATCTGATTGGATGATGAGGGCAACCATGCTTAGCTCATAATTATTATGATTTTCTATTGGTGTATGAAATTTCATCATCTCTTAAATCAGTTCTGATTGGCCGATGTGTTTACCAATGCTTGTACAATTATAGTTCTGCACATTACAGCTTGTGATGAATGTTTGTTAGCATCTGTTTTGGTGTTTTATTATTATATATGCTAGTCCAGTTAATGCCACTTGTATTTGTAAAAGATTATTCTGTTTTATGTTGTTTTTAATTATGATCTGATACATAGCATTTGAGGCAGCATTTCTGAAACCCTGACCAAACTGGTTTAAAAAATAAAAATAATCTTTAAAACTCTACTATACAAAAATAGTCTCTTAAAGTTTTTCTTTTTCTTTATTGTTATAGTGAATTGATTTTAAAAAGAAGCTTGTTTTCTAGTTTGCTTAAAACTGTTGCCCATTCAGTGTTTAATAATTTAAACTATTTTGTGATTTTAATTAAAAATTTACATATTTTGGTTTTTATCTAAATTACAGAAAAAATAAACTTTAAGACACTTAAAAAAAAGTTAAAAAATAAAAATTTGCTACTGTATTTAAAACCTGTTTTTATTTTACTGTTTTCACAAGCACTCTTATATTTTTAGAACTTTTTCTTTTTAAATCATTAATTTAATTAATAACCAAAAATAACGTCTTATGGTTTTAATTCTTTAAAATATAGTTAATTATACAAGAGCTTAAATAACAATAACCACAGAAGTATTGCTATTGGTCCTATTTGATAAATACCAGTTTCCACATTAGAGTTAGTTTTTGTATACAAAGAAACACAATTTTTTATTTAATTTTAATTTTAATTTTTAATATTCTTCCATGTTCATTTGCTATTTTGTATGTTGTTTCTCAAGTGGTACAAGTGCTTTCATGTGTAATGTACAGACAAAATTGGAATTTATATTTTGCCATTGTTAATAAATGTAACATATTTCTGTTAGATAATATATATATTATTATTGTTTTAGAACACCACCTGAATGGTTACAGAAAATCACGTATGGACTGATTGTGGTGCATGTCAAAAATAGAACATTGAGAGAGAAAAATAAAAATATATATATATTCTTAAGTCAAATAATTTACCCAGGATTATAGTGAATATTACTTATTAGAGTTTTTGAAGAAACAAATCAGGGTAGAAAGGATTAGAAAAAAATATATTTATTTGCTTGTTTTGTTCTTTTAATGATGTCATTTTAAAATAATAATTCAATGAAAGACAGCAC